>OY997270.1:17136602-17534102 GCA_963921465.1 Triticum timopheevii | reverse complement strand
TAAGCTGCGAGGAGATAAGTCATTATGTTTCATGGCTTGAGGATCTTCATACTGTCAAGACAAATTTTATTCCTGCACTTAGAAATGTTAGTACTCAAAACGTGCGACCAATAGTGATGGTATTGAACTACGGTCACATCTACTTAGGAATGATGGTAAGATATTTACTATTTGTCCTCAGTGCATATTTTGCATACATATTTTTTTTTGCTAAACTTTCATTGCTAAGTATATTAATTAAGTACTATACGATGTTCTTCAACAGGGACTCCCGATGATAGTTGTGCCTCAGGGGATCGAGACTAAAGGTCAGATGTCAATTGTTAGCTTACAGCCAAGATATCCTGCATTGCACATGAATGCATTCAGGATTTCTAGAAGCGATGAATGCTTAATAGTGAAAGATTGGAGGAAAATTGTTAATGATCGCAGAGAAGTACTAGGGGGCAGCAATGAGAAGCGCAGCCCACGATTAGGAGACAGGTTCATCGGCATGCTCCAGTATGATCAATCAGGAGAGCTATAAATGTTCTATGCTATTTTACCAGAGAGAGAGAGTAGCTAGCAGGAGTGATTCAGCTAGTTCTTCATGCTGCTCTTAATTAGTACTTGTCCTTTCATGTCCGTGTTCTTCGTTCTGAACTTAAGTGATTTGCTTTTATGGTGTTATATATGAACGCTTATAATATCATGACAATCATGTTGAACTCGATGATTGGTTCTACTAGAAATTCTATTTATATATATATGCATAACGTGTACAATGTGTAGTATCGTAAAATACCAGCAAACAAAAAAGAATTAAAATGGAAACACAAAATTAAATGAAAAAGAAATCATAAAACTAAAAACCCACCAAACCTTATAGTACCGGTTGGTGTTACCAACCGGTACTAAAGGGCTCCAGGCCCCCGGAGCTGGCTCGTGCCACGTGGTTGCCCTTTAGCACCGGTTCATGCTGAACCGGTACTAAAGGGGGGGGGGGGCTTTAGTGACCACAATTTAGTGCCGGTTATGTAACCGGCACTAAAGGGCCTTACGAACCGGTGCTATTGCCCGGTTCTGCACTAGTGAATTCCTTCGTTAAGAAAAGGTGACGACTAACCACCAGGCAGATCATCCTGACAAAAAAGCGCCACTTGTCAGATCGGGTTAAAATTGTTCAAGTGGAGTACAAACAGAACATGAGTAGGAAGGTCGGTACAAATTGGCCAATCTTTGATATTCATTGTATTGTGTGAAAGATACTGTACATCCAATATATCAGTTTGATTTCTGCGGGTATTTTGACAGGTTCCCCCGGAAAAACCTGACATCTCTGTACATAAATTATCTTTTTCGTCTGAAATGCAAAGGTAGTGCTCCTGATGGTTGCTCTAAAAAAACAAACAATATATCAGCTTGAGAGAGGCTTCAAGTGAGAAAAGGGGCTCCAAAGAATCCGAAGAGGGACTTCGATACTTTGGTAATCCTAAAGGATAAGGATGGAGCGGAATGCGATTCTTTTTAATGCCGCCCTTAGCACGACACACGAGGCGTTCGAAACCATTGTAGAGGAGTTTAGGTCGTGGATCCGTTGCCTGCTTAGTATGGCTGTAAACAACTCCTTTTGTTTTGCCTTAATAAAGATCGGCCATCGGCCTTTTGACTACATCACTTGGACTAAGAGCTGCCACTTGCAAATCGTCGTCGAGGTCTTGCACTGTTTAATGAAACAATGAAATGCGATGTCACAGACGAAGAGTAATCTTCCTCAAGCTCACGGGCGTGCGACGTTTCAATCCAAGGGTATTCTGCTTCGGACGAAAATCTATTTGGAATAAGAAAAATTAGCCTAAAACAGAATGATAACTATACACATAGTTGTCTAACTCTCGAGTTCTTGCTAAATCTATTGTATTCTGAATTTGGTGATATGGTGGAACACGCACGAAAAGCTGCATGTTTACCATGACGTTCTGTTTTCCTCCAATGTCTCAGTGTTTACTGTAGTCTGGAGCTAATACAGAAGAAAACATATTTTAACGATGGACCTTTGACATCTCCATTCAAACGTTAGGTATGCGATATGTGAGTATATATAGCATATATAGCACTATGCATAGTTTGTGTCAGCTAAAAGCATGCAAATAGTGTTGAGCAAATCATCCAGGAACTGTTCTATCCTCTCTTTTATCATGCGAATACACAGTCCAAAATCATGTGACCATTCTACTTCCACTTTTTTTCGTTTGATCTTGCAAAAGGAAGGAAGAAGGGATCAACATGAAGGATGGACCACGCATGGATCAGCAAGTTCGTTTTTATTCCCCGAGAACACATTCTTATAACAAAATCACTTGGCTAAGAGCTGGCACTCGCAAATCTTTGAGGTCTCGGAAACAATCAAACTTGACGTTACAGACAATGGAATATCTTCCTCGAGCTTTGGGTTGTGTGATGTTTCAACTGGAGGCTATTCGACGTCGGGTGAAAATATATTTTGAATGAAAAAACACTAGCCTAAAACAAAGGATAATTGTACACATCGTTGTGTAACTCTCAAGTTCTTGGCAAAATTATTGTATTGTGAATTTCGTGATATGTTGGCTGCAGCAAGAAAAGGTAGATGATTACCATGATGTTTTGTTTTTCTCCAATATTTCAATGTTTACTATAGGTTGGAGCTAATACAAAAGAAGACATATTTAAACTAATAGCAATGGACCTTTACCATCCCTAGGTGAGAATATATAGCATAGGACTATGTATAGGTTTGTTATCTAAGCATGCAAATAGTGTTGAGCAAGTCATCCAGGAACTGTTGTTACACACTCCAAAATCATGTGACCATTCTACTTCAAAAAAATTGCCTACTCTTGCAAAAAAAGAGACAAAGAATGGTGAAAACTTCATGAAATGAGCATGAGGTGGAATGTCAAACGTGTGCAGAATGGTTAGAAGTTCAAGAATGCTATCTATGAATACTCCCATTTCCGGCCTTGTTCTGGACTTACAATCCACAAATGTCAAATAAATCCACCGAGCGGTCCGGAATATTGAAGTTCAAGAATGTTGTCTATGAATAGTTCGTAGAAGCAAGTTTATTGTATATCTAGGCCATCTGCCAAGTAGTCTTTTTTCAGATGGATGATGCGTCCATTCGAGGACCTCAGTCAAAACCTGAAGTGGTGATGTGTATTAGTATGAATGATGCATGCTTTTTGATAGATTTGTTTCTTTAAAATGCTCTTGTTCTGTGGTACAATGGATGTCAGATGCAGCTCTCCTCTTTGTTTTCCTCCAATACCTGGATATCAAATTGAACTTTTGGGCTGAACGAATAGGAGAATCAAGAAATGTTAAAACCTCATGGTAGAGAAGTTCCTATCCATACACATGTAAACTAGGTGATTTCCCCGCGGATTGCTGCGGGTTTTTAAAGATTAATTTTGGATAAAATTTGTACGAATGAAATGACCTAAATCAAAACTATTATTCCATAAGCAATTGTGTGTGAACAAAGTGTATGCATATACGCCAGACCATTGGAGATGGAATAATTAAATTTGGGGTATGCATGTGCTACAAAAATAGTTGTAGTTGATAACGACGTGGCATATTTGGTGATGTAGAGGGCTGCACGTTGAGAGAATTAGAGTTAGTGCGGATCAACTATTTAGATATTATTGATAAGTGGCAACTTCATTCAGAAAGTGTGTCTCGTCTCAACCTTTGTTTATCATGAAAAATAATAAACATGACAAGAAAATGTTCTGCTCACACCTTTTCCTCCTTCGATGAGGTGTATGTATTAACAATGTTATCCCTGCACCTAAGAAATATCTCCGTTTCTTCTGCACCCCGACAAGCTCTAGACTAGACTAGCCACTTGTCCACCACAAGAAAACATCACCCAATTACTCAGTCACTCGATATCGGTTCAATTGCCATCTGCAAGAACAAGAACAAGAAAGAGTGACTCCATTCCCACCAGTTTTAGATTTCCTCTGATCTAGAAAACAAGTAAGTGCAACTGTACTTCTAATAACACAAATTAGAGAGGGGGGTGTCGTGGATATAATCCTGACAATACTATGGGGGTAGGAATGTAGATGCAATTGTATCTACCGAAAGGTGCAGGTGGGAATACGCGCCAGGAATTATACAGGTTCAGGCCCTTTTCGGTGGAGGTAATACCCTACTCTTGTGGAGTTCTTAGCTCTTGGCGTAAGGTACAAGTCGTGAATGTTCAACCCTTAGCCCGATGCTTTCCTCCCGGCTTATATAGAGTGCGCTAGGAGGGGGTATGTAATGCACTGGTATTAATGTTGTTTTATGGTCTCATGTGTGGACAACTACTTCATGACATTTATTGCCGGTAACTGTCATATTTAACTATAGATTATTTCATTATTGAGTAACTGCTGCTTTTAAGGCGTCGTGGCGAGAGGTATCTTAGGTATCCACCAACTCCTGGTGTAGCCGACTGCTCCCGTCGTCTCCCATGCCAACTTTTTGCCCTTAGCTGCCAGGCCACTCACGATCCGACTGTAGGGACTTAGCTAGTCCTGAGTTACCCTCTTTATCCTTATTGGGTTGATAATTATGCCCCATGGCACATGGTCTTCTGGGTCGTATTTCGGATGGGTCATGGGCTTCTAGTGTATCGAAGCACTGTTGTGTAGATTAGAATGGGTTAGATGGAAGAGATTAAGGCATGCATGAGGTGGCACGTAACTGCACCAAGAGAGCCAGGCCTGACTGGCAAAAAAGTTCGATTCAATCGTTCCTCTAGAGCCTGGCCCAGAGATGCTTTAAGATTCGTGTGGACCAAGAATCTGATGCAACACAGGCTATCAAACGGGCAAAAACTGAACCACATGGTCCTGGCTGGACCTAATACAGGCTACCAAACTCCTCTTAAGTCTGTTGGCTGGATAATAGCCACGTCGATATCGAAGGCGAGACCAGAGTGAGTTCGAGCTTCATCGCTATCACGCCACCAGGTGTTTCAAGGCAGACCGTGGCAGGAAAAGCTCTGCCGGTCCATGCGCACGGCGATGAAGATGGCTGGCCGAGTCTTACCGCATGACGCCACTGCAAGGCTCGATGCTCCCATATGACAGGAAAGAAACACAAGACTCAAAGGAGATCCTTACCAGAGTGACCTTCCGTACCAACCAAAGAAGGAAAATGGGCTCGATGAAAATGAGGCTTGCATGAATGGCATGCGCCGCATGGTACGGGTAATGGTCTCCCGTACCGACATTGCTGCAAGAGCGGTGGGAAATATGAGGCTGTGGTTAAGGAAATTGTAGCACTGACATCTTCCTTCACCCTTTGAAACTTTGCCCGTGAAAAAAGAGGCTCAATTAACCATGAAGCCCACAATCTAGCTAGATTTGCATCTTCTCTAGATCATGGTAGAGGCACCTGGCTTGGTCGACCTTATGATACAATTTGTATTCCTATGATCATCAATCAATAAAAACATAGTGGATTGTGCTAAAAAAGAGTAATGTTCACCCGATTCAATCTTAGGAGCAACGACCCTTATAGCGTTGAGCCATCCGGATGCTCGGAACAATGAGCGATTTGGACCATTGATGATTATATCGGACGCCTGAGAACACTAAATCATGGTGGAGGGAGTAGGTGGCTAAGTATTACTACCAAAAACTGTTTAGAGGCAATGTAATGTTTAAGGGCCTGCTGGAGGTGCTCTTGCGAGACCGAGCATACGCTCGCGTCTGGTGGCTAATACCCGAGGCATAAAAGACGCATTTTCTACGGGATCCCGAAACCACCAGCCACCCCGACCTAATTCATGATGAGCCCACCAACTTCCTGGCGAGATGCCTACGGTTAAAAACAACCGACATGTCAAGATCCAAATTCGAATTGGTTCTTGGGTTCACTACTAATGGACCGGCCGAAGTAGTTTTCCTCTATTTTCATATTCATTCTTCTTTTTGTCTTTTGTTTTCTTTATATATATGTTTGAAAAAGTTTCTAAATACACATATTTAAGAAACTTAATTGTGTGAAAAATATAAAAAACAGTGAATTATAAAAATATCAACATAGTGTAAAATATTGTCAGCGTAATGTTTTAAAAAACTGCTGATAGCATTCAAAAAAAATTTGTGACAAAAAAGTGTTCACGTGTTTCAAAAAAGTGTATGTGACATTATAAAAACATGTTAACCATGTATTCATAAAATTTTAAACATATAAAAAAAATGTCCCCGATGTATATTAAATGTACAAGGTGTATGAAAAAATAGACATCAAAACATCTAATATTTTTATCACTTAAAAATATTAGACGTTTATAAAAATCTTCCTGGTGCATACAAAAAATAAACAATGTGTATGGAAAAAGGTAGACATCAACACATATATTTGGAAAATATTATCTTGTATTCGTAAAATATTAAACATTTATAAAAATGTTTCTGCTGTATACGAAAAATCTACAACAGAAAAACTTATAAATCAAAATATATATTAAAAAAATGTTAATTATGTATTTGAAATATTTTAAACATGAATAAAGAAAAATCCTGTTGTATACAAAAAATATACTATGTATATGAAGAAGTAGACATGTATTGGAAAAGGAAAGAAAACAAAAGAAGAAAACAAAAAAAGAGAAAAAACATAAATAAACAGTGAAGACTGAAACCCAAAAAGGAAAACAATGAAAACTATAGAGAAAGAACGCAGATGAAAAAGTGAGAGAAAGCCTTACGAAAATGAAAAACCCTGATGATAAACGTAAATGAAAACATAGAAAAGGGGGAAAGCAAAAATAAACAAATGAAAACCAAAGAAAGCAGATGAGAGATGTAAGAAAAACACATAGAAAAAGAAAGAAAAGAAAAATTCAATGAAAACTGAAGAAACCCGATAAAATCATAAAGGAAAACAAAAAAGAGAAAATGAAGAAAAACCATGCCAATTCAGCTAATGTACTATAGAAGAAGATAGAAAAGCAAATTGAATGAGCGAACACAGCGACTGAACGAGCAGAGCACGCCAATGGGCTGACCCATATGTGCGGGCATTATAGAATAACACTGTTTGATGACATATGTGAGCAAGAGGCTTCAACAAAAGTTTATATTTTTCAGAATTATATTAAGTCAGTATAGAAATGAAACATCCATGGGTATTTGAACCCGATTATCCTGGAAAAATCAGAATATTTAGTGGACAAACAGGCGACCCCTTTCAGCAGCCTGTTACAATAGGGAAGTCATATATCTTAAAATTAATTAATCAAGTTGATGGAAAAAATTATGGGTGTTCTACTAGACCCTACTTTCTTGTTACACAAAACAATTCGTGTGTGACTAAGCGTAGCTCAGATGATTCGGTTCTTTATGGTGGAACTAACCCATCAGGATTTAAGTTCCAGACTTGGCGTTGATGGTCGCATTTTCCTTATTTTATTTCAGGCCTTCCAGCGATGCGCGTTCATTGGAAGGAGACGTAACCGTCGACTACGAAGTCGTATGTGACGACTTCGTTAATCTCAAGATGATATATCGGCCCATTATCTCAGAGATGCTCATAAAGATAAGTTGTGTATATTCATAGAATCGAGTGTACTACATTTGTACTGTGTTAAAAAAAAAACTTGAGTCGAGCGAAAGCTACATCTCGCAGTAGGCGAGATATAGCACTGACGTTTTTCCCGGTGCTGCCCAAGATGTAGTGGGCTTGGCTTGGGCCGAAACCGCGCGAAACAAAACCAGCACCGCACTGACGGTCTTTGCCAAAATTCCTCTCGAAAAAAAGAGCAGTTCCAACTTGTAAAGCTTTTTGCAGCGAGAGACACGGCGGGCAGCGCCGCCGACGCCGACGCCGACGCGGACGCGGGGTTGAGCCGCCACCGCCAGGATGCGGGGTCTGACTCGGGCGGGAAAGCGCGCCAGTGAGATGGCCTTCAACGCCGGCGGCGGAGCCATCAACTGGTTCCCCGGCCACATGGCTGCCGCCTCGCGCGCCATCCGCGACCGCCTCAAGCTCGCCGACCTCGTCATCGAGGTCCGCGACGCCCGCGTAAGCCTCCCACACCCGCTCCCCTCCCATTACTCACCACTATCCTGTTTCGGAAATGCCTCGCGTTGGTCACAAGGGAGGCAGGTTCCTGGTGCACGCAGGGTGTTCGATGAAATGCCTTTCTTACAGCGCCATCTTTTATTATGTCCTTCTTGCGTGCAACTAAACACATTTTGAAACTGAACATAAGGTCTCACTTCTTAGCCTTAGGTTCTTACTTTGTTATTACAAGTATATGATGGATGATCAGGATGCTCGGCAAATAAAATGTTGCAGCATCTACGAGCTGACGAAACATGCTTCAGGCATTCTCATCATTTTAACTGCCTATTTCACGAGTCTTTGTTTGCTTCCTGTGTTTCTCTATTCCTCTGAGGATTACTTTCTTGCAACTGATGTAACTTATGATCAGATTCCGTTATCCTCAGCAAACGAAGACCTTCAGCCGGTGCTTTCAGCTAAGAGGCGTATCCTTGCTCTAAACAAGAAAGATCTAGCGAATCCCAATATAATGAATGTAAGCACCTTTGTAGTTTGGTTAGCCTCCTCGGGCTGGAAGCACTATCTCTTGTTGAAACGTTCATGTGATTCTTCTGAGATATAATCCTGTTCTAATACGCAATGAGATTTAATGCTGATGCTGGTACTCACAAGATCATGTTTACCCCAATATGCAGATGTGGCTTGATCATTTTCAGTCATGTAAGCAAGATTGCATCTCATTAAATGCACATAGCAGCAACTCTATTAATCAGGTTAGCTAACTGTTACTGTCATGTTTATCCATTTTTCTTTGTGTAAACCTCACAGGATATCTTCTGTATTATACTGAAAGCATCAATCAGATCTTAAAGCTCTGAAACTATTTGCAACTTTGAGAGGGGGGGTTCATTTACCTAATTAGTAATTGTAGGGGTAACTGGCCGCTAGACGCCTAGACCACTTGCTGAGATTCTATATTCTGCGCTGGTAAAGGTCATTCACAAACAGAGCCTTCCACTACTAGGGATTCTACTAGAATTCTAAACTTAACCTACTAGGACATGAGCTGGCTTAACTTAATAGGACACATGATGACTGAACCTTCATTGTAACTCCCGGATCAATAGGAATATCAATTGAAGTAGGTATGTACTAGGATTCAGACTTATGGAACTGCGTCTTGTATGTCATTAACTGGATTTTGAGATCTTTCTCGTTTCAGTTGACTCAACCTCCGTTTGGCTCTGTAAGTATTAAGTTTTTAACTGCGCTGACCTAGATGATGATTTGCTTCATTTAGTCCTAAGTGTAGGTTTAAGTGTTTAACACATCTAATGTTTGCTTCTGTAACTAACAGCTGCTTGGGCTTGTGGAGTTGAAACTAAGGGAAGCAATCTTGAAAGAGCCCACACTTCTTGTTATGGTAGTTGGTGTCCCCAATGTTGGAAAGTCTGCACTCATTAATTCCATTCATAGAATTGCCAATTCTAGATTTCCAGGTATGACCAATATAAGTATATAACAGAAACTAGTGTAAAGCCCATACTTTGCTGCAGGTATTATTAGATTGTTTTAGTCTACGTTGCACGGATACTTCAGAAATTGCGCGTATCCAGCCGGATACTGCCCCGATACTCGGATACTGCCCCGATACTTCCCGATACGTATCCCGTAAGTATCCCTCGATATTTTGATTTAAAAAAAAGAAAATAATGTTTGATACTCCTAGGATACTTCTGCGATATGATTTGGATACCTGAAACCCCTCGTTCGACGTGAAATCCCCTCAATAATAAAGGCGAACATTTGAAGATTCCCAACATGGGCGTGAGTTCATGTGAAAACATGTATGTCAATGTTTTTTATTCAATTGAAAGGTGAGCAAGAGAGAGTCGATGCATTGATTGAAACAACAAACCTAGTCAAATATCACTGCCAATTAATGGAAGTGGACTAAGTACAAGAAAAGAAAGGGGTAATCGTATTGAGGCATGCTTTGATCTAGAAGCTCCTTAATTTTTTTCTTCATATTTGTAATAATTAATATATGTAACATCTATACATAAACGTATCCCCGTATCCATGTTTTTAGAAAATTAACGTATCAGGCGTATCCCCGTATCGCGTATCCAATACGTATCCATGTATCCGTGCAACGTAGGTTTTAGTTAGTTTATTTTGAAATATTTATATATAAAATTAGCATTTTTAAGCATAGAGTTGCAAAGTTCAAATGTTGTTGAAGTGCATAACCAAATTGAAATGCTAAATGTTGGTACATTAGTTTTCTGGCACAGTTAAGACAGTTTAATGGTGGCATCTTTTGGGAAGTTACAAAGTGAATTTTTGTAATGTGGTAATCTAAAAAATATTATGTTTCTTTTCAATCTTTTTCTAATATGTTTTTCTGCGAAGAAAGATCATTTCACTAAGGGACGTGTCTTTCCACGAAGAGACGTCTTTTCATGAAGAAACACATTTTCACCAAGGGACATGTCTTTTAACAAAGAGACACCATTTCATCAAGGGATGTGTTATTTGACCAAAAGACAAGGCTATTTGTAGGTCTTAACTGTGAAGATTTAACAGACTTGATCGACCCTCGATATAATCCAATGACTGGTCTTTTTAGGGTGATGTGGCTTAACGTGGGTTCTGCATTAGGAGTCAGTTTTAGAATAAAGAGGGATATTGTTTATTTCCTTGGTTATCCAAGTTTGTTATTGCTCTATTCCCAGTGAACGATAAGATGAAGCGGGCTAGAGTTGGACCTCTCCCTGGAGTTACACAAGACATTGCAGGATATAAGGTGAGGCTCTAAGGTCAATGGCACGACTGAATTTGTTAATTTGTTTTTTCCAGACGCTCATTATCACTGCACTAGATACCAGGGAAAACAACAGATATCACATGTTAACCTGACTGCTTTGTCAGTTATATTATGCATGTTAATGACTGTCCAGTTGAGTCATATTTGATTACCTTTTTGTTTGTTACTTTATGTTATTCACGCATATTCAACACTAGATGTAGTATTCAATGCAAGTAGGCACACATCCATGGATATGGACTAGCTGCTGGAAGCTTGGAATCTTTTTACCTCTTATTCCTACTAAGAAGTCCGTCCCATAATGTAAGACGTTTTTTGACACTACTCTGGTGTCAAAAAACGTCTTGCATTATGGGACGGGGGGAGCATGTTTTAACTTCAAGTTTTTAATAATAGTTAGTATATATATACTGGCAAGTCTTGCTTTGCAGCTCCATCTGGCAACTAAATTAGCTACCTATGTGCCTTGAAGCTCACAAAATAGAAGATCTTAGTCACGGCACATATGCACAATCTTAGCTAAGATTTGGGGACAGCATAAAAGCAAAGACGCATGAGAAACTAGATGCCAGGAATTGCCTTTCTTTACTTCTGTGATCTCAAACCTAGTACAATTCATTTAGGGCATGTTTAGTTGACTTCCACGCTGTACCCCACTTTTGTGTTACAAGTGTGGCAAGGTAGCAAAATTGGTTGCACACTTGTGGCAGAAGTTGGCTAGCAAATGAGTCTATGAAAAGTGGTGTAAGAGGCTAAGAAAGTGTAGTGGCTGCGACCAAACACTTGCCTAACTTGTCTGCCTAACATTTGGCGAAAAGCGTGGTTACAAACCAAACATGTCCTTGGGCCATATGCCATATGTGGCCATATCATCGCGCTCGGCTGGTAATTATTTCGTTTAACCCTGACTCCATTCTCTTTCATGAAAACAATCAGCTCAGTAATTTTCAACTGTCCACACATGGAACTGCTGTGTCAGTGACCCTTTATTCAAGTTAGTGCATTTGTAGAAGTACGAGCCATTTCTAGGACAGTACCCTGTTGTTTGGTCTCTTCTGTTATGATTAATTGAGTACATTAAACAATGCAATGTTTTTTTGATAGATTGCAAGCCAGCCGAGCATTTACGTGCTTGATACACCAGGTGTTCTAGTGCCAAGCATTCCAGACATGGAAACAGGTCTAAAGCTTGCTCTGACAGGTTAGATTCTTATTCTGTGCTGTTCTTTTCTCTGTGCCAACAATTATCTGAAGAGCAAGATTATTGGTATGCCTTCCTCATAATGATTATCACGGTTTGTTTACTAGTTTTACTCTCCTCTGATATTGGATTTTTCACATACTTGTATTTCCACATTGTAATATTGTACTTTTCTGTTTATGTACAGGAGCTGTTAAAGATTCGGTGGTAGGAGAGGAACGTATAGCCAAATATTTATTATCTCTTCTTAATATTAGAAAAACCCCTCTACATTGGGAGCGATTGCTACACAGAAGGGAAGAATTTGATGAAGATCCAGATGACAGTTGTGTAAAAGGGTCTAGAGGTTCACTGCGGAGGAGGCAGCGTTTTAACAATTCCGATGCCTTGTATGTTCAGGTACTGGCTCTTATCAGAAAATGCACGGCATGAGCCAATTAAGCGGGCATGTCTCTCCAAACCCATATCCAGGTGCTATCATGCAAACTTTTCTTGTGTGCCATCAGCTGACATTAGGATGTATTAGATATATGAGGGTTTGAGGATCACATGGATGGTTATTTTGAAAATAATAATAACTCCTTAGGATACTTACAATCAGTGTGATCCTTCCACCTGAAGTTTTTAAAATCAGATGCACTGGATTAGCATGAAATGGTTATGGTTCACATGTGATGTGAGCTTGCATTATTTGTAGCTTCGAGTCATGTTTTTTTTTTTTCATTAGATGCCACCCTCATTGTTAATTGCTCTGTTGCACTCTAAGCTAGCTTGTCAGTAGCTGACATGGTAGTTATAAAGTGATTGTGAAGTGCTGGTGATTGATATCGCTAACCTGCTAGGTAAACATTTATCTTCACTTTATATTCATGATATATCGAAGTCATAATCTTCAATTCACTGCTAGCTGGAGCTAGCATTAGGCAAAGTTGGGTCATTAGCAAATATTACACATCCATCTAGTTTTTGTTAGTTTGTTTTCTGTCATACTCTGTTTTGAACTCTGCAAATTAAACAGTCAGCTTGGAGGTTTGCTCAGAGTGTCTGTAGCAAAGTTGGATTTCAGCCCAATTTTGTGTGGTTTTGCTGGCAACAAGTTCAATAGTGAATTTATTCACAAAATAAATTATTTGCCATAGAATATCTTGTTCTGCCATGTCTTATGTTACTATGCATTAATGCTAGACTGTTGACATTTTACGTACCACAATTCATTGCTTCGGTCATTTGACACTGCTGTATCCTGGCCTAGTGTCTTGCAAAATTGTTCGAAATAATGATAACTTTGTTGGGCAAACTAGTATAGTACCATGACATAAGTTGATAATTTTGAAGCCACAATCTTTGATTGCAGATTAAACTATCAGCCCCAAGGTTTGCTTAAAATATGTGCAGCAAAATTGGATTTCAGCATTTTTTTTTGCCTGTGCTAGACTCTAGCTAGAAGATCCGGAATCCACTGATTCCTCCAAATCTTTGGAATGACATGGTTCCAGCTCTTAGCGGAAAGAACAATTTCTTCTCACCACCCACGTCTCTCTCACCCCCACCTAACCCACCTATCCCATCATCTCCCTCTTGCATAACGTGGTGGTGGAGATGGAAATAACAGTGGTGGTGGGCTATGAGCAAAGGAAAAACAGTGGCACTCCCAGCGAGACAGCGGTTAGCGGCGTAGGGCTAGCAGCGAAGCAAAAATCAGCGGCGTAGGCTCGGAGGGCAGCGTGCAAGCGGATCGATTCGTGGGCGGCGCTCCTCAATGGCGGTGCGATGCCTGTGCGGCACTCCTTGGCAGCAGCTGCTTGCGGCGTCAGCGGCCAGGCATGAGCGGAGCAGCGACGAGCCTCGGCGGAGCAGCAGGGGAAGCCTGGGAAAGAAGCAGCTAGCACGCAGCAGAGCAGCAGCAGCAGCAGCACCAGAGAGTGGGAGCGGCTAGCAGAGAGAAAAGCGACAGCAGCAGCGGCTAGTAGGGTGATTTGCTCTTGTGCTACTAGCTACAACATTAGCTAGCAGCTAGCAAGTTTTCTCCTTCTTTTCTTTTGTTTTCCCCTCACTTTATCATGTCCCATAGCATCGACCCTCATTTTCCTGCATTCTCGTAGCTGCTCTATCAGAGTTAGAATTCTGAGCATTGAAGGAAAAGAAAAAGGCTACTCCACACTGTCCATGGTGTGGTTTATATAGTAATTAATTTACACACGTAAAACATAGGCATAAGTATATGAATTTTCCAACAAAAAGCTAGTCTTTTGCGCTTTTTGCTTGGTGTGTATGCTGGTTGGTGCATTGAAAGGTAATCTCACCCTTTTCTACAGAAGAGGTGAGCTGAACCAAATTTATTCTATTCCATCTCTCGAACCAAACACTGAAATGTAACCATTCCATTGCACATAATGCCCACAACCAAACACAGGAACGAAACCAACCGACTCCGTAGAATGGAACCATGGCATTCCATTCGAGTTTGTTCTCCAACAAAGCACATCCATAATGGAGAATTTATTCGTGGATAAGAATTTACTCGCCATGTATTTCTTTTTTCATGAGACCATGGGATATCTTTTGTTTGCTTGTTTTTATTTTAGTATGATGCTAAATTACCAACTTTCTGTGTGCCACACTTCAGGCTTGTTTTCACTCCAGTACTATTCTAGTACGTCCTGCAAAATTGCAAGGAATTATGCCAATAGATGCTAATTTGTATTTTCTGATCTAATTTAGGGCCATGGCAGAAGTTGATAATATGGTCTTATTGATTTGATTAATGTGTGCTCATAACATAGTTTTGGTGGAGTGTGCTGCATCCACGTGTAAAACCCACCATATTTGTTAGTGCAATTCTATCTATCTATCCTACCACAGCAGTTATCATGCAATGCTGTAGTGCATTGCGCTGATGTGTGTCACTATAGTTCCTCTGTTGTGTACACCTCGGCATATAGTGGTTGAGATCCAAAAAGGCCCATATCCAGGTAGATGAGTCCTGCAGCACACTTTGTGCTAGTTGAACTCCCACCATGTGATTATGTCTATCTGCCATATCTTGTTAATTATTCTAATTAAATATAATTGAACTGTAAAATAGTACATTTTGTTGACTTGCCAATTATTTCCATGTATATTTTTTTTGCTCAATCCTTTGTGTTCCCATTTGTTTGCTTCGTCATTTCTGCTTTTGTGTCAGAGTTGATTTTGTGACTTGTCTTCAAAGATAGCACAGGATAATAAACTTACACAGAACTAACTACTATCATCTTTCTGTCCAATCAAAAGCTGCTTGTTGTTCATTGTTATTATGCGTACTATTCTTACGGTGCAAATTGCACATTTAACCTTAAAAAACCCCTTACTGTGCCCATGATACTGTGGTAATCAATGATTTCCTCCAAGTCATCCATTTCCTATAGGAGTTAACAACCTCATCCTCCTGTTACAGGACTTGGTGGTAGAGGTCCAGAGAACGCTGTGCAGTACAGCCATGGAATTCACAGGCAACCTCGATGAAGATAACGAGCTGGAAAGTCTAATCGACTCACAGCTTGTTGCCCTTCGAAAGGTGTTCAGAATACCCCACAAACCGCTTGATGAATCTCATGGCCCGGCCTCCAAGAAGTTATTGACTCTTTTCAGATCAGGGAAGCTCGGCCCGTTCATCCTCGACGACCTTCCTGACCAGCAGTGAAGGGGGAGATTCACTTGCCTTTGAATGCCAGGTGATTGCAATCTTCCAGGAATAGTTTTGTTGTGAAGTAATGCAATGTGTCACAATGTTCAGCACCACTCGTAGATAACTAGAAGCAGACGTGTGCCTTGCTGCGCAGATTCCCTTGTAGGGTTTCTCCCGCTTGCCGCTTATTTGGTGGTGGGCTCTTTGCCTATGTGGACTGGCTGCTGTTTCTTGTTTTCCCCGTGTTCTTCTCGTCCCCTTTCTCCCGAGATTTCGGTGGAAGTGGTTGTGCAATGTCTTTAGGAAACTTACACGTAGGGGAACCGATTTTGCATCATCAGCAGGTGGGTTCCTTGGACCGTCGTAGGCAGCAAGAATGAGGCAGCAACAGATTCGCTAATCTTTTCAGCGCATGAGGTAAAGCAACCTATTTTCTGTATATATGTAAAGAGAAGTCTGCTAGTAGCAACTCTTTATGATTGACTAGAGTAGCCATGGTAAGCCGAAAAAGGTTTTGGATCTCCTGATGCTGTGAATTTCACTCTCATGATGCAAGCTAGAAATGTTTTGTATTTCACCGGGGACGCGGATTTTTTTTTTGTGGTTTGCGACTTTGTGTTATCTTTTCTAACTCTATGGAAACATATTTATGCTTTGTCATCTTACAGTTACTTATCTATTTCGAGACCATGCTTGCTACTTTTATTTATGCCACTTCCTCAGTCCAGGTTTATGATTCTCTCCTTCAGTTTTGAGCCTAACTTTGGCCCAAAATTAGAGTTATAAATTAGGTGTTATATGCCACAAAAAGTATATCATCAAATCCGTAAAACAAACCACCAGAAGAGCATGGAATTAACGGGAACTATTAGCTAGGACTTCAAACATATTCAACATATCTAGATCACAAAATATATTTGAAATATCTACTGTGGATGGTCAAGCATTTGACTCTTTTGTTTTTTTGCTTTTCATATGGATTGTTATGCACACAAAACACCGGAAAGATGCATGAAAATATAATGTCAATCAAGGAGAGAATATCGAGCACACACAACATGTTCATGTATCCAGTATTTGAATACCTCAGCCTTCTGTTGTTTCATCACACAAGGACTTCACAAGGAGAAATTCAACCTCGAACAGTTTCTCGTCCCGGGAGAATTTCCCATCGAACAACACGATCTCATCACATTAGCCAGTGCTCAAGCCGGTGGTCATCGACCTTTGCCTACACTTGCATTACAGCCTCCACGCTTCGCGCGAGGGCCATGAATTCTATGTCCAGTTTGCAGGCATCATTGGAGATCCGTCCATCAAGCCTGTCGTCGTGGATGACCCCCCCCCCCCCCCCCCCCCCCCCCCACACACACACACACACACACACACACACATTCGTTGACAAGCTATAAAGAGGCAAGTAAAAGTGTTCCTGCAATTTAAACAACAATCTTGTGAATTGTTACAACCGGGCAAACCTAGTATACATCCAGTTCCCGATGCATTAGAATGCACTAACAGAACACATTAACTCAATATAAACATGCATGTACATGATAAAACCATCTTTCTTGTAAACTACTAAAAGCAAGTCTGTCGGTTACCTCCTCCTGCTGCTCCTCAATTCCGACAACACCATCTCTGTTACGGTTCAAGACATAATTCCGCCGCCGCTCCAGGTCATCTCGAATGGCAGTTATTCCGCACACGCTAACGGGACCAGGGAGCAAACTGGAGCCTGACAAACACAGGTAGAAGAACTGCAGCATCGGTTTTGCCGTGCAATCTCCGAGAAATGACGGAGCTGGATAGATGTACATCGATAACAAAAGTAAGTTGGTAATTAGAAACACTGCATATGTACATACATTGCAGCACAAAAAGGAGCAGATTACTAGTTACTACTAGGAATAAATAACACTTACTGGTGGAAGTGTCATGGGTGTTGTACAGAGTGTGGTAGCACTACCGGTTGTCGCGGATGCACGCCGCCGTCGCGTGCGGAAACGGGGGGGGGGGGGGGGGGGGGGGGGGGGGGGTTATCTTTTCTCTATCTCCGCCACTTCGCTCGCAAGTTCATCTTTCCTGAAATAGGTCATTGGGAGTTGGGATACCCTTTTTCTGTTTCATCTGAATACATAATGCAAGTAAAAGGGTAAAAGGAGTTCTGAAAGAAAGACAGACACAGGCCCGACTGATCCAAACTACTGACCTACACTTTGATATTCAAGGGAGGAGAGCGATTCCTTACAAGAAAGAAGCAGTAAAACTAGCACGTCAAAACATACGAACACGGGACATGAACTGCATCATCCTCGGATCATTCTTTGGGGTTCAGGTTGGGTTGATGTTGTCCCCAATGTAATTTGGCAGCTTGATCCATAAGCTCGAATACTCCTACACCCCACTTCTGCTTTGCAAATCGGCTAGTATTCTTCCAACCTTGATAACGGGCATTTTTTTTTCCAACCGGGCTCACACCCCTTTCCATTAATTTTGCAATCAACGAAATACATCAGTCTGTTTGGAATACTAGTTCAACAGAGTTCACTAACTAGGCATCAAACCATATAGAGCGACTACCAGCAAAAGGGGACTGAAAGGGGTAGCGAGTTGGCGCATCGCCAGGAAACCCACCGTAGATGACCCTGAAACGGACCATCAGCTATGAGGCAAAAACCCGACGACACTACAAACCACTGCTCAAACATAGGACCGTCTAGGGGATAAGACTCCGTAAAAGAGGACCAACAGACCATAGAAAGGATCCAGCGGGCATCAAACCCCAGTTGATAATGGGCATTTGGCCACGGTAGGTGAAGACCGCAGACATCTGAAGGAGGACGCACAAGTTTTCACGGACGTTATCATCTCCCCGCGACCCCGCCTCCCTCCAACAAGGGCCTGGCCCACAGTAGCGTTTGCTAGACGCTCCTCGAGTTGCCGCGCCTATCTGGCAAAAGGTGCTCATGGTTTGGAGCAGTGGCTGGGTTCTTCCACGACTCTGCAATATTTATCACGCAGATTGTGCGGCGCTTTAGTAGGAGAAAGGACGGGGTCTGGCGGGGCTGCGAGATAGCGCTGCTGAATACAGGGGACAACACTGCGGCTGCGGTGCGATTGGTGGCGAGCTCCATTTCTGACAGGAATGCAGCTGCTACCAGGTTGGAGTTGACAAATCTGGATTGTTTGGTAATGCAGGAGTGTATAAGGAAATAGCACTATATTTTGTTTTCCTCCAATATTTTATTTCAGAGTCACATACACTGGGTACTACAATAGAACATATTAACGATACAACATTGGACCTTTCACATAATAATTCCTAAGGCAGGTGGATATATATATATATAGGACTAGCTACACACAGTTTTGCTAGCTAAGCATGCAATAGGAGTGTGTTGATCAAGTCATTCAAGAGGTGTTTTATCGTCTCTCTTTTACCATGTGATCATTCTATTCCTATGTTTTTGTTTCCTCTTGCAAAAGCACAAGAAAAATAGTGAATACTTCATGAAAGGGGAAGTTCAATCTCAATCACAGAGGAACAATGATAAGTCCATGATGTCAAGCTTATAAATACTCCCGTTTAGGCCTAGTTTTTTGTTCAGGACTCGCGATTCGCAAGTGCCAATCGCAAGTGCAAAACCTATCAGCTGAGAACTCTGGAATATTGGAGGAAAACAAGAGATGAAGAGCTACTACGCGGCAATTTGAATCTTTAGATTGACGATGCAGCCATGTGCCACAGAATGTTTACTGTACTTGCTAATATCTGAACCGTCGAGTAAATAGCTAATGTTTGGATATTCTATATTAGTACAAAATGAGAATAGCTGATACTTGTGTTTTGCACTCCTGCACAAAATTGCAGCTGGGCGTCTCTGTGAACAAACATGATGGATTGCATTCAGAGCTGGATTTTTTTTTGACCAGAACGGCAGGTGCTCTGCCTTTTCATTATAGTAGGGGAAAAACGGTACATACTGAGAGTTTCAGCAAGAGAAAACAAAGAAATTTCATGTGGGTGCTGCATCTAGCAACCCGGCTGTACAAGTCTGACAGAACTACTCCCTTGCCTCCATAAGGAGGCTTAAGTCATCTCCAATCAGCAAAAAGACCCCCTCAACTGATTTGTGCTCGTTCCTGAAGATACGCCTATTTCGCTCATTCCAAATGTTCCACGCCACATATGGCGCAGCCATGCATTCATCGATCACTTCTCCTTTTCGTGTAAGCAAGCAGGATTTGTCCCACCAATCGTTGATCGAAGTGGCATGGAGTGCAACGGCAGCAGCCTTTGGGTACTTGTAGCCATGTGATGCCAGACCTCCTTTACAAAGGGGCATTTCAAGATCAGCTTATGACGGGCGAGGTCCACTTCCCTCGGAGCAACTCCACACTGCATCCATCGATCATTCCAAAAAAGGGCTCGTGAGCTATCACCGATGGATATTTTTGTGCAAGATTTGAAGAGTTGCATATCGGAACTATCACAAGGAGTTGGTGTCCATTTCCATGGTCTATCATGGTTATCCCACACAAACCAAGCCCATCTCAGTCTCAGTGCTCTGCTGAAAGCGGCAAGGTCTTTGATGCCGAGTCCACCAACAGACTTTGGCGCACAAATTCGTCTCCAGTAGTTTGCCAGGCACTTCCCACCGTGAGCCTCCTCATCGGCATTCCACAAGAAGTTTCTTCTCATCTTGTCCAACTTCCCATTTAGGGCTGAAATGATGAATGGGTCGATCATGGATGGTAGCTAAATATAAGATGTACCACACGCAGAGAAAATGCACGCTATCCGCGCACCACATGTTCTTGTAGCCAAACCTTCTGCTGTTCATCACACAAGGGCTTTACAAGGAGAAATTCATCGTCTACCAAATTACAGAACTAGAGCATTATAGGCCAACTTCTGCACTTATTTGATCAAGTGCCAATTGCGGTACGACAGAATGTTAGCGGTTGGCCTTTTCCTCGGAGTTCTTCGGAGCAAAGATGACCCTCACAAAGAATTGGCCATACTCAACGACCTTGTCACCATCAGGAGAGCTAACATGTCCAACATTTTCATCATAAAGGTCCGCCGAAACATCTACCAGTCCACTCGCAGAACAACATCTAATCGTTCGCTGGCCTTCACAGCGACGATGTGCTGAAGTAGTTTCTCGTCCCCGGAGAATTTCCCATTGAACAACACTATCTCATCATGGTAGCCAGTGCTCAAGTCGGTGAACCTCAAATGCTGAGGGTGTTGGTCATCGACCTTTGCATACACTTGTATTACAGCCTCGACGCTTCACGCGAGGGCCACAAATCCTATGTCAAGGTTGCAGATATCATTGGAGATCCATCCACCCATCCCATGGTCGAATGTGCACGGATCTCAGTCTCAGCATACGCTGAGAGTAGCTGCTTGTCAGATGATCCGACCCCTTCGTTTTTCACGACTTCTGTGAATACCAGATCAATCACATACATTCCTCGACAAGGGCTAGAAAGAGTCAAGTCAAAGGGTTTCTGCAATTTAAACAACAATCTTGTGAATTTGTTAGAACTGGACATTGGACGTCTGCCTTTAAGGAATGGTAAGCAAATTACATGGCTACATCTGTCTTTGGCACTGTGTTTTTATGGTCCATCTTATTCTAACGGACTTAACAGAACTATATTCCAGTTGTCGTGGATCAGACAGCGGTTGATGAGGGTATTGAGGAGACTGCTATGGAGGTGGTGACGGCTACGGCAGAGGTGGTTGCTACGGACGAGGTAGTGTCGGTGGAGGGCTCTGACAGGGCTGAGCTGGACAGGGTGGCTAAGTATGCTCGCAAGAAAGAAAGAATGCTTTGCTATCGATGTGGCAATAAGGGCCACTTCATTGCTGAGTGTGTGGCGGTCTTATGCGACAAGTGTGGTAAGCCGGATCATGAGTCAGGGGCGTGTCCGCTTATGAGAGAGCAGTTACCCAATCTTATGATGTATGGTGTGTTTTGTTCTGAGCTTACGTTTTTTGAGTCTCCGATCGAGAGGGAAGTTACTGACGAGGTGCGCAGTATGACATCTGGGATTGTTAAAGTGACTAAAGGTGAAGTCTCTGAGGTCCAGATTGTGCAGCGGCTACGGGAGCTGGCCCCGGGTGACTTCCTCTGGGAGCTAGTCAGTCTTGAGCCTAACTCTTTCAGGGTGGAGTTTCCATCGGTGGAGGATTTACAGAGGTTACTGAGTTTTGGGATGTGTAAGGTGCCAGGCACGGAGGGCATTCTTGAGTTTCACGAGTGGAAATTGAGTGAGCCTCAGGGAAAGCCACTTACCCAGGCCTGGTTGCGTTTTTCGGGAGCTCCACACAGGCCCATGCAGGATGCCAGGGTGGTGGCTAGTCTGGCTGTTTTGGTGGGAAAGCCAGAACGTGTTGATATGGCTTTCACCAGAGCTCAGGGGGTGGCTCGCATTCTCGTCAGTATTTTGGACATTGAGTTTGTTCCGGACGTGGTGAAGTGGGCTTATCGAGGTCAGGTGTATAACATTCAGATTGAGTTTGAGGATGACAGCCTGTTTGCTGAGGCACCTGCTGCCGTCGATGTTGATATGCACGAGGGTGATGATGGCATGGGGCGCAAGGAGCCTGAGATAGCTGATCCTGGTCGAGAGGCCGAGAGACCGGGGTCTGTGGTGAAGACCACCGGAGGGACAACAGTGCCTACATCTTCTGTGCCGTCGACCACACTGTGATTTGGGTCTTTTGAGCCTGCTTCTGCACCTCCGAGATTATGGAGTGAGCGGGTGGAGTCTTCTGAGGTGTTTGAGCACTCCTTACCTGCGTTGGACTTTGAGGGCCAGAGCGTGGAGGGTCGTGGAGTGGAGGGAGGTTCGGAGATAGCGTTCTCGCCTCCCTCGGATATTCCTGTGACGGCGGAGCTGCAGGTGACTACGAGCTTGGTGGGGGGTCTAAGGCAGGAGGACTCGGCACCCCACTCTTCTGTTGCTCAGATCGGGTCTCCTGAGAGGGAGGAGTCCTCTTCGGGAGGGCGCCCGGCTGAGGCCTCTTCGTCTGAGCGTTCTGGAGTTTGTCTGGGGCAGGTGGCACCGGCGGCGCTTGCTGCGACGGCGCTGGCCGGACCTGAGGGAGGCCGTATGGGACAGGAGGCCCCACACACTTCCCTTTCGGTTACGGCGGATGCGGCTTCTCCTGTCGTGCTTGGCGGGGGTCCGGGGAAGGTGGCCCCGGTCCATCCCTCGTCCTCGGCTGTCGGGATGGTGACGCCCACAGCCTTGAGGAGTGCGGCGGAGGGGGTGGTCTGCCAGGCGGCGCCGGCACTGACTGCACCCGGCCTCCTGACCGCCGGCCTTGGGAGCCGTCCCTCACTGCCTACTGCGAGTGGCGCTACTCGGGAGGAGGTTATTGCGTTCGGCGGAATCCATGACCCGGTATCTGAGGGGCGACGGATGAGCTCCCGTCTCCAGGACCAACCAGAGGTTGATGACATGCAGCAGAGGTGCGCAATGAGAGCGGCCAAGCTTCGTGACATTGAGGTCACTACCGGTATGTCAGTCAACTTATCCAATTCTATTTTGCATTTTTCTATGGATGAGATTATTCATAATGCAAATCAAGTAGGGGTTTCGCTAGGGAATAATAATTCTGAAATCTCCAACTCGGTTAATGATCTTCTAGATCTGGAAGCGGAACGCGCTTTAGAAACCATTCGCAACCTAGCGGCAGTAAGACCTATGAATGATGCGGAGATTGATGCGTTGGGGGTGAGAGTGCTAGACAACTTGTGTGCGGACCTTGCACCAACCTTTAATGAGTCTGATGAGGAGGAGACTAGTATAGAAGTTGTGGATCATCAACCACCGCAGCCCGGTTATGAGGACCGGCTGGTGGACAATGAAAAACCTAAACGTAAGTGGAAGCGGAGGGTGTATCCAGCATCCGCAGTACGTAGAAGTGCTAGGATTCGTACGGCCAAAAAATTTCATGATGAATTATGAAAGGAATCTTTTGGAATAGCAGAGGTCTTAAGGACTTGGCTAAAAGAAGGTTTCTCGTTGAGGCATCTCTGGAGCACCGATTAGATTTCATTGCTCTTTCCGAAACTGGAAGAGATAATTTTGCTCCTCAGTTTCTTGCTTCTCTTGCGGGTGGTATCGATTTCGACTGGCATTGCCTTCCTCCGCGTGGACGATCGGGAGGTATCTTGCTGGGAGTGAGATGCGATTCCCTTGAGGTCCGGAGTGTTGTGATAGGCGATTTTGCGGTTAAGTTTCGGGTTAGGTCAAAAGTTGATGGGTTCGACTGGGATTTAGTGGCGGTCTACGGAGCCGCACAACCGGAGCTTAAACCGGAATTTCTGGCGGATCTTGTTCGAATTTGTGGGTCCGAACAGCTTCCAATGCTGGTAGGGGGTGATTTCAATATCATTCGGAGGAGAGAGGAGAAGAATAATGATAACTTTGACGGGAGATGGTCGTTTATGTTCAATACCATTATTGAGAGCTTGGATCTGAGGGAGATAGAGCTTTCTGGTAGAAAGTTTACCTGGGCTAATGCTTTGCCAAACCCGACATATGAAAAGCTTGATCGTGTTCTGGCCAGCGTAGAGTGGGAGCAGAAGTTCCCTCTTGTTACGGTACAAGCTTTAACGCGAGGCATATCCGATCACACACCACTGTTCGTGGACTCCGAGGAGTCCAATTATGTGGGAAATAAGAACACTTTCTCATTCGAGGTGGCCTGGTTCGAACGTGAAGGGTTCTTAGACCTCGTTGCCAGGGAATGGGATAAGGGTGGTGGAGGTAGGACGACGGTTGAACGTTGGCAGAATAAAATTAGGCACTTAAGAAGTTTCTTACGAGGTTGGGCTAAGCACCTAAGTGGGGCTTATAAGATTGAAAAGGATAGACTCCTTTATATTACACAGGCCCTAGATACAAAAGCTGAATCTACGATTCTGTTGCTTGCTGAGCTCCAGGTTAAAAATGAGGCTGAGAAGAGGTTGAAAGAACTTCTCCGCGAGGAAGAGTTGAAGTGGGCGTTGCGCGCTAAGGTCCGCAAAGTAGTCCAAGGGGATGCCAATACTCAATTCTTTCACCTGATTGCTAATGGCAAACACCGTAAGAAGCGTATATTCCAACTTGAGCAAGATGAGGGTACAATTGTTGGGTAGGATAATCTCAAAACTTACATCACTGAGTATTATAGGCAGTTATTCGGACCACCGGAGGTTAATTGTGTGACCTTGGATGAGTCTAGGACTGAGGATGTTCCTCAATTGTCGGTTGCCGATAATGAGATTTTGCTGGCCCCGTTTACGGAGAAGGAGGTGTTTGATGCTATTGCACAAATGAAAAACAATAAGGCTCCCGGACCGGATGGGTTTCCGGCTGAGTTTTATAAAAAGTGCTGGCACATTATTAAGGGGGATCTGTTACCTATGTTTAATGATCTTTTCTCGAGACAGCTTCAATTGTTTCACTTGAATTTTGGAACTATCACATTACTCCCTAAGAGAACGGAGGCTGTGCGAATTGAGCAGTTCAGGCCGATTTGCCTACTCAATGTTAGTTTCAAAATATTCACCAAGGTCGGGACGAACAGGCTCTCACAGATTGCGCTTTCTGTGGTGCAACAGTCCCAAACTGCTTTCATGCCGGACAGAAACATCCTCGAAGGGGTGGTTGTCCTTCATGAAACGCTCCATGAAATTCACTCTAAAAAATTAGATGGGGTAATTTTTAAGGTGGATTTCGAAAAGGCGTATGATAAGGTCAAGTGGCCATTCCTACAACAGGCATTGCGTATGAAAGGTTTTGATGCTGCCTGGCGCTATCAGGTCGAATCTTTTACGCAAAAAGGGAGTGTCAGAATTAAAGTAAATGACGATATATGTCATATTTCCAAACTCATAAGGGCCTCAGGCAAGGAGATCCAATGTCCCCTATCTTGTTTAACATTGTGGTGGACATGTTAGCAATTTTGATAGGAAGGGCGAAGGACAATGGTCAAGTGGGTGGCTTAGTACCTCATCTGGTTGATGGAGGTGTATCCATCCTTCAATACGCTGATGATACAATCATCTTTATGGAGCATGATTTGGCCAAGGCGAGAAATATGAAGCTGTTGTTATGCCTCTTTGAACAATTATCGGGGTTAAAGATCAACTTTCATAAGAGCGAGTTGTTCTGCTTTGGGAGAGCCAAAGACGAACAGGAGTCTTATAGGCAATTGTTTGGGTGCGAGTTGGGAAGTTTGCCCTTCTCATACCTTGGCATTCCGATACACCATCGTAGGCTAACTAACAGAGAGTGGAAGTGTATCGAGGATCGATTTGAGAAGAAACTGAGCTGCTGGAAGGGTAAGCTCATGTCATACGGAGGCCGGTTAATCTTGATAAATTCGGTGCTCACGAGTATGCCTATGTTCCTCTTATCGTTCTTTGAGGTTCCAGTGGGTGTTAGGAAAAGACTGGACTTCTATCGATCACGTTTCTTTTGGCAGGGTGATGAGCTTAAAAGAAAATACCGGCTTGCTAAGTGGGATATTATCTGACGACCCAAAGACCAAGGTGGGCTTGGTATTGAGAATCTAGAAGTTAAGAACAGATGCCTTCTTAGTAAGTGGTTGTGGAAGCTCGCTTCCGGCACTGAAGCTATGTGGGCGCAAATCCTACGCAGCAAGTACCTCCAGACTAGGACGTTGTCCCAGGTATCAGTTAGGCCGACTGACTCACCTTTCTGGAAAGGCCTCATGAAAGTCAAACTATTACTGTTCAATAGGACAAAAGTTGTCCTTGGAAATGGTGCAACTACACGTTTCTGGGAGGATTCTTGGCTGGGTGACTCACCCTTGGCCATTCAATATCCGTCTTTATATCGTATTGCTCAACGACGTGAGGTGTTCGTGGCAACGGTATTTCAATCTGTCCCCCTTAATATTCAGTTTAGACGGTCGTTAGTGGGCAATCGTTGGGAGGTTTGGCTCCAGTTAGTTAGGA
The DNA here is from genome assembly GCA_963921465.1 of Triticum timopheevii. NCBI lineage: Eukaryota > Viridiplantae > Streptophyta > Magnoliopsida > Poales > Poaceae > Triticum > Triticum timopheevii. The sequence continues at coordinate 17,507,373 of OY997270.1, read as the reverse complement.
GACTAATGGAGGTACAACTTTCTGACCAACCTGATGAATTACGCTGGAAGTTGACTAAGTCTGGAGTATTTACAGTGAGGTCAATGTATATTGATGTTATTAATTCAAGCTCCATTCCAACTTCCAAGAAGGTCTGGGATGTCAAAGTTCCTTTGAAAATAAAAGTGTTTATGTGGTTTGTTCATAAACAAGTTATTCTAACAAAGGACAACTTAATAAAGCGTAATTGGACATGACCTACTAGGTGTAGTTTCTGTGATCGGGATGAGACAATTAAACATCTCTTTTTTGATTGCCCGCTGGCTAAGGTTCTTTGGCAGACGGTTCACATTGCTTTTAATATTACTCCACCGACTGCGGTTAACGCTTTATTTGGGAATTGGCTTAATGGGATTGACTCTACATTAGCAAGGCATATTCGGGTTGGAGTCTGTGCGTTGATGTGGACCATCTGGCTGTGCAGAAATGATTTGGTTTTTAACAGAACATCACGAATTCATTTTTTGCAGGTTATATTCCGAGCTACGGCATTGATCCGTTCATGGTCATTACTCACTCCGACGGAGGCCAGGGAGCATTTGGTTACTGGGTCTATCCGTTGGGAGATGGTTGCTCGGGATATCTTCAACCGGTTTGGATGGCGGTCATGTAATAGGATAGGCAATTAGTTTACCTACCTTCTTTAGCCAGCCGGTTGTGGCATTTTATTTCTGGCTAGTCTGTGTTTCTAGCCTCCTGCGCTCTGTGTGGGCTGCTTTTCCTTTATTTGAGTTCGAGACTATGGAACTTTTTATGCACATTTTGTTGCTTTGATTAATAAGATGGCTGTATGCATCACTCTTGATGCAGAGGCCGGGGTGCTACCCCTTTTCGGAAAAAAACAGAACTATATGATGGAATCACACAAACTCAACGTTCAATGTTATTCAGTACCATGACATTGGGGATTGGGCATCCAGGACAGATAGCCATATCTGAAAAAACTCTTCAACTTTGGCTTCCGTGATGAAAGACAACAACCTGACCTCACACTTGAGCAACCATCCTCCTCCTACTACTGGTTGTCCAACCTTTCAACTACAGAATCCCTGGTGTGGGTTGAATCTGATTGGAGAGGAACAAAAATACATTAGACTCACAAGAACAATAATTATACCAAATTATTGCCTAATTTTCTAGTGGAGTTTCATGTAGAAATGGCTCGTCTAAATTTGTGACTATTATGATGCTAGTAGTAGAGTAAATGCTTACCATGATCTTTTGCTTTCTTCCAATATTTCAGAGTATTCCATAGATTGAAACTAATATGAAAGGAAAACTATCTAAACTCATAAGCATTGGACCTTTAACATCCTAATTCCTAAGGCGTTTGAGTAGATGAGTGACTACATATATAGCATTTGATAGCCAAGCATACGATAAGTGTTGGGCAAGTCATTCGGGAACTGTTTTAGCATCTTTCATTATGTGAGTAGGCACTATGTTTATATTGTGTTTCTTCTTGCAAAAAAAGATAAAAGAAGGTGAAAACTTCATGACATGAGTAGTTGAGTGTCAATTGCATGAACTGTAGTGAGAAGTTTACGGATGTCCATATGTATAAATACTCTCCTTTAGGCCTTACTTATTCGAAACTTGTGATTCACAAACAGTGGCGGAGCCAGAAAAAATGGATTAGGAGGGCCGAGTGCAGTTAAAACGGATTGGGAAGGGCCAAACAAATAGAAAGACTATCTTCCAGCAGTAAAATATCATTAAGTCTGTACTATTCATGAGCAAACTAGTAGTAAATCCATAGTGTTAGTGGGGGTGGGGGGCAGGCCCCTGCTGTTCCCCTGTCTCCGCCACTGTTCACAAATGTATCCATTTGTATAAATACTCTCCTTTAGGCCTTACTTGTTTGAAACTTATGATTCGCAAATGTAAAGTCGGTCTACCGACCAAGCGGTCTGGACATGCTCATGCATCATTTTCCTCCAATATTTTAGACAGACGCTTCCGGCCTACGAGGACACCCTTCGTTCACAATGGTCTACTTTTAGACATTCATGAAATGACCCAATGTTTTCAAGCAGGTGGGCATGCCCATGGTAGGCATTCATGCCACGTTGAGCGATTTCTGACATAATATGCAAGCTGCGATATGTCCGGCCATTTATCAACCTTTTTGACTGAGAAAACTCCAGAAAATGCAGAATTTGTCGAAAACCAAAATAACTTGGCCTGGTGCCTTAATTGTTCATATAAGGTCATGAAAAGTTGGGGCCATCTTATATATCTAAATAGTTGATCCCCACAATCTCAATTCTCTCAACATGCACACATGCCACTCATCACCCCACTAATTATTTGTCTTAACATGCATGAGAATGATATTTATATTCTCTCTCAATATGCACACATCCAACTCACCACACATGCCACCTCATCAATCACACAAATTATGTTTCTCTCAGAATGCATGGAAATACTACCTATATCATGAGAATGTGCACGGATCTCAGTCTCGGCATACACTGCGAGTAGCTGCTTGTCAGATGATCCGACCCCTTCGCTTTTCACGACTTCTGTGAATACCAGATCAATCACGTACATTCCTCGACAAGGGCTAGAAAGAGTCAAGTCAAAGGGTTTCTGCAATTTAAACAACAATCTTGTGAATTGTTAGAACTGGACATTGGACGTCTGCCTTTAAGGAATGGTAAGCAAATTACATGGCTACATCTGTCTTTGGCAGTGTGTTTTATGGTCCATCTTATTCTAACGGACTTAACAGAACTATATGATGGAATCACACAAACTCAACGTTCAATGTTATTCAGTACCATGACATTGGGGATTGTGCATCCAGGACAGATAGCCATATCTAAAAAAACTCTTCAACTTTGGCTTTCGTGATGAAAGACAACAACCTGAACTCACACTTGAGCAACCATCTTCCTCCTACTACTGGTTGTCCAACCTTTCAACTACAGAATCCCTGGTGTGGGTTAAATCTGATTAGAGAGGAACAAAAATCCATTAGACTCACAAGAACAATAATTATACAAAATTATTGCCTAATTTTCTAGTGGAGTTTCATGTAGAAATGGCTCGTCTAAATTTGTGACTATTATGATGCTAGTAGTAGAGTAAATGCTTACCATGATCTTTTGCCTTCTTCCAATATTTCAGAGTATTCCATAGATTGAAACTAATATGAAAGGAAAACTATCTAAACTCATAAGCATTGGACCTTTAACATCCTAATTCCTAAGGCGTGTGAGTAGATGAGTGACTACATATATAGCATTTGATAGCCGATCATACGATAAGTGTTGGGCAAGTCATTCGGGAACTGTTTTAGCATCTTTCATTATGTGAGTAGGCACTATGTTTATATTGTGTTTCTTCTTGCAAAAAAAAAAGAAGGTGAAAACTTCATGACATGAGTAGTTGAGTGTCAATTGCATGAACTGTAGTGAGAAGTTTACGGATGTCCATATGTATAAATACTCTCCTTTAGGCCTTACTTATTTGAAACTTGTGATTCACAAACAGTGGCGGAACCAGAAAAAATGGATTAGGAGGGCCGAGTGCAGTTAAAACGGATTGGGAAGGGCCAAACAATAGAAATACTATCTTCCAGCAGTAAAATATCATTAAGTCTGTACTATTCATGAGCAAACTAGTAGTAAATCCATAGTGTTAGTGGGGGTGGGGGGCAGGCCCCTGCTGTTCCCCTGTCTCCGCCACTGTTCACAAATGTATCCATTTGTATAAATACTCTCCTTTAGGCCTTACTTGTTTGAAACTTATGATTTGCAAATGTAAAGTCGGTCTACCGACCAAGCGGTCTGGACATGCTCATGCATCATTTTCCTCCAATATTTTAGATAGACGCTTCCGGCCTACGAGGACACCCTTCGTTGACAATGGTCTAGTTTTAGGCATTCACGAAATGACCCAATGTTTTCAAGCAGGTGGGCATGCCCATGGTAGGCATTCATGCCATGTTTGAGCGATTTCTGACATAATATGCAAGTTGCGATACGTCCAGCCATTTATCAACCTTTTTGACTAAGAAAACTCAAGAAAATGCAGAATTTGTCGAAAACCAAAATAACTTGGCATGGTGCCTTAATTGTTCATATAAGGTCATGAAAAGTTGGGGCCATCTTATATATCTAAATAGTTGATCCCCACAATCTCAATTCTCTCAACATGCACACATGCCACTCATCACCCCACTAATTATTTGTCTTAACATGCATGAGAATGATATTTATATTCTCTCTCAATATGCACACATCCAACTCACCACACATGCCACCTCATCAATCACACAAATTATGTTTCTCTCAGCATGCATGGAAATACTACTTATATTCTGTGTATATATTGACAATATAATAGTCAAATACAATACTCCCTCTGTCCCAAAATAAGTGTCTCAACTTTATACTAACCTAACTTTAGTACAAAATTGTACTAACGTTGAGACACTTATTTTAGGATGGAGGGAGTATATTTTATCTATTTTTATTTCATTTAAATATCACAAAAAATATTGTAACAAATCCATGCTGCAATGCGTGGGGTATCATCAAGTTTCAAGGATGTCGAGAAACAACGTGCTCTCAGACGGAGTCTTCTGGCCTACCCGAACACCCTCCGTTGAACATAGTCTTGTTTTAGACATTTTTTAAACAACCCTGATTTTTGCAAGTACGGGGGCATGCTCATGCTGGGCATCCATATCAGGTTTGAAGGAAAATATTTAAATCATAATTTAAATAGGTGCTTAAATTTTTAATTTTTATTTTTCCCTGTTTCTGTGCGCGGCAATGAACCGGCCTAGACGGGCGGCCTCCTGTGTAAAAAGCATTTAATTCGTGAACATTTTTCGTTAAATTCATGATTTTTTTAAATCAATGAACTTTTTTCAATTTCACATTTTTTTGTCAAATTTGTGATTTTTCTTTTCAAATCAATGAACTACTTCAATTTCGTAAACTTTGTTCCTCCATTGAGGTAGGGTGGGCACAAAAACCAACAAACCAAAGACTGAATCGATACCTAAACCGAAAAAACCAAATTTCTTTTTTTGTGTGTTAGTGTTGGGAAATTTCTACCACATGTAGCGACCAACGCCTGTGTGGCAGGGACATCAATTCCATGGGACAATCTCATCCTTGGAAGCAAGGTACTATGATTTATGTTTCAGAACTATAATGAAGGTATAATTCTCGCAAACGATGTCACAACAATTAAAGCTCGAAGCACCCAGCTCTTACCTTACGGATTCATCTCATCCGGTCGCCCGTAGCAGCGCGGGCGCAGCGAGGCCCATCGGCTGGTGCAGGACCTAGGGCTTCGATTCGCTGGGAAGGGAGGATCCGGCGGTGCTCTGTTTTGCGGCAAGCGCAACAAGGGGACGTGGACAAGGAAAGTGAGCGAGCTAGCCGCGACCATATGCATGACCACGAGCTGGCGGCGTGCGACATTGGTTGGTGCAATTGATGATGGAGGCTGTCGAAGCGGCCAGGGTACCGTTGAGGAGATGCACTGCGGCTCACAAGTCACACCTACTACTACGTATCATTCCCCTACTGGAATGAAAAATAAGGATCGCGCTAACTGCCACACGTGTGGCAGGAAGGGAGACGCATCACACGTCTCTAATATAAACAGATTGCCACGTCATCGCATGCATGCATGCAGGAATCTTTTTGGATTTTCAGTTTTTAAAATGTTTTATCTCTTAAACGAAAAATCCGATTGAAAATCCGTTTTCGCCATTAAATCCCTCGCGATGAGATCTTCGAAACTAGATCCCATGTTGATATCTTCATGGGGTCTAGTTTTGAAGATCTCGTCGAGACGGATTTAATGGTGAAAACGGATTTTTAGTTCGCTTTTTTATTAGAAGATACAACATTTTTAAGCCGAAAACCAAAAAAATTCTGCTGATGTCATCTATTTATACGTGGCAAAATGAGTGGTGATGGAGGCGTGTGGACGATGTGCAAACGCCCACACGTGTGGGCGTTAACATTTCCGTAAAATAAACCCAAATGATAACACCCACACGTGTGGCACGAAGCAATATGGTCCAAACGCCTCCATTACCATTCATCTTGCCACGTCAAAACATATGACATCAGCGGAAATTTTTTTGGTTTTCGGTTTAAAAATGTTTCCGTGAAAGATTAAATAGTGCCGCCACATACATATCTTAGCACGGTACAACCCGTGGAGGATTCGAAGGAACTACTCGTCCTGACAATCAGAGAGCATGAAGTAGTTTGTGCATATATGGTAGGTTAATTACCATATATTGTGACACTAACAAAATTTGAATTCAAAATTCGTTTGAATACTTTCGGTGAAGAAAGCCCTGAAACTTTTGAGATTTTCTGGGAAACAAATTTTCCGTTCCCCCTCCTGGTAAAAACAAACGGTGTCAACAGTGACATGTGTTACAAGCAGCCAATACACCTGATTTATAAGTAAAGAGAACATCTAAATGTCCATGTAGATGACAGTTCATTCGGAAATCGTGTCTTTCATATTCTGGTAAGAGAGATTACAACAATGGTCACAAATACTCTGTTTTGGGGCGTTGTACAGACCTGTATGATGAAACCGTAGAGACTCACTGTTTACAATGTTATTTAGTACCATGACATTGGGCATCCAGGACAGATAGCCATATCTGAAAAAACTCTTCAACTTTGGCTTCCGTAATGGAAGACAACAACCTGGCAACACACTTGAGCAACCATCTTTCTCCTACTACTGGTTGTCCAACCTTTCAACTGCGAGATCCTTTCTGTGGGTTCAATCTAGGAATGGAACAAAAATCCATTAGACTCACAAGAACAATAATTGTACAAAATCATTGCCTAATTTTCTAGTGGAATTCCATGTAGAAATGGCTCATCTAAATTTGTGAGTATTATGATGCTAGTAGTACAGTAAATGCTTACCATGATCTTTTGCTTTCTTCCAATATTTCAGAGTATTCCATAGATTGAAACTAATATCAGAGGAAACATATGTAAACTCATAAGCATGGGACCTTTAACATCCTAATTCGTAAGGCATGTGAGTAGATCTGTGACTACATATATAGCATTTGATAGCCAAGCATACGATAAGTGTTGGGAAAGTCGTTCGGGGAACTGTTTCAGCATATTTCATCATGTGAGTAGGCACTATGTTTATGTTGTGTTGCAAAAAAAAAAGGATAAAAGAAGGCGAAAAATTCATGACATGAGTAGTTGAGTGTCAATTGCATGAACTGTAGTGAGAAGTTAACGGATGCCCATTTGTATAAATACTCTCCTTTAGGCCTTGCTTATTCCAAACTTGTGATTCGCAAATGTAAAATCGGTCTACCAACCAAGCGGTCTGAAATGTTGGAGGAAAACAACGGCTTAGCACTGGCTGTAGGAAAACACATATATATTCTCCGTCCAGCAACTTCATTGCGGATTGCGGTGGTCATCGAAAGGTCTTTGTGAGGTTCCTCTCTTTAGATCCGATGGTTACCTTCGTCGATGAGATGCAATCTATGGACGATGACATGACGCAGAGGGATGGTTGTGTGGCGGCGGCGATTTCACATCGCATGTAGCTACTGGGATCATGGAAAAATGGTGACGACAACATATGATTGACTTCGTTGTGGTGCTTCTCGAGCACCCGGTCTCGAGCTCCGGAGTGAAAACTTAGAACTAACCTGAGTTGGTTATACCTAGCAATGGTGACGTTTTGCGTCGTTACCTTGTTGAAGGCATTGCTCGAAGATGCTCAGACTGGTTCTTTTAGGTGAAATCCTAGATTCAAGCCCTTGGTGGTTGGATCCGGTGACGGCGGCACTTGAGCATCGCTCCCTTCATGAAGGCATTGTTGTTGAAGAACTTCGTCGTCCTTGTGGTGTCATGAGATGATTGGTGCGGATACAGTCTTTGTTCTAGTTTGCCGATCACGGATTTTATCGCTTCAGGTTTTTTTTTCTCGCTTAAGCATAGCTTTGGTCTTACATGACTTTGCTACTTGCCGGCGTGTTTTTTGTGTCATTGTGTGTGTTGATGTCAGCTGTGTGCATCCTAGCTATGCAGAGGCCGGGTGTATACTCATTGTGTTTGTATCCTTTTGATGCTTCATTTTGAGTTAATAAAATTCATCCTTTATCGAAAAAATCACTAATATATATGTATGTAGTGTAGCTCCGTCGAGATTTATCACCCTAGCAGCTATATACCGCAGGACCACCGTCTCTGATTCCTTTTGCGTGTGCATAGTATTATCTTTGCAAAAAGAGTGCCTCATTATTTTGATAAATGATGTATTTCTTGACTCATAATGTCACATCAAACGATACAAAACACAATGAATACATAACCGGTCTCTGCACGATTATGATGCAAACAACCAATAAGAAAAACGAGAAAAAAAGACCTGTAAAGGTCAAGACGAGACGAACGACACACTCCAGCAAAACATCAACTACTATAACCATCATTTTTCTTTTAGGAGAAGGTAATTTTTTGAGTTTTTATTATCATCAAGGACAGTGTTACAATCGTGTTCAGTTACATGGCGAACAAACGTACCAAGCAACAAAAAAACCACCATGGGTCTCTAGTCCAATCAGAAGTGCATGGACCTCAGCTTCTTCAGCATTGGCGCACGGCGGGGTGTTAAAGCCAGCAGAAAATTAGCACATATCTCTCGCAATAATTCCAGCAGTTGCCCATCCCAGCTCAGATTCAAACTTATAGAATCTATCTGGGCGTTTGCACCACGCCTGGTCCGGAGCAGTACGAGGGGTCTGTGTTGAAATATGAGATGGGCCTAGAGCCCATATGACATTTTCAGATTTGATCTCTAAGGGCCAATGTAGGTGGCATGACAAGGTGGTGGCAAGTTTAGTCCCACCATGCTAGTGGAAGAAGAGTTGGAGTGGTTTATAAGGATTCTCCCCATCATGCTATTGGAGCTTGAGAAGAAAAGAAGCCATCGCGCACTCCTCCTCCGCTCGCCGCGCCGGATTGAGCCGAGCCGAGCTCACTCCTATGCGCTTCTTTTTGTCGGTCAGGAACGGAGAGTGGGCTACCAACTTGGACGTGGGTTCAGCCCACGTCTCTCCACGCGCGGCCGCACATATATATGTGGGACGCTGCCAACCCTAGCCTCCGCGAAACAGAAGGCATCTCCGCCTCCACGCCCACGTCGTTCCTCTGCTGCTGCTGCCGCCGGCGACTCCATCCCGTTCACCACGTACATGGTTGACGGGAGAGCAGGCCTCCGAAACCCCGCCTCTCCGGATCCTGTACGGGAGAGGGGCGATTAGGTTTTTGGGTAGCGACTACGCGACTGCTCGCTTCTGTTCATCTACGTCCGCATCACCTTCGTCATCACCATGTCGACCGACGCCGACCGTGCCGCTGCTGAGAAGGCCGAGGCCGACAAGAAGGCCGCCGAGGATGCCGCGGCTGCTGCCACCGTCACCGCCGCGATTAGGTTTTTGGGTAGCGACTACGCGACTGCTCGCTTCTGTTCATCACGTCCGCATCACCTTCATCATCACCATGTCGACCGACGCCGACCGTGCCGCTGCTGAGAAGGCCGAGGCCGACAAGAAGGCCACCGAGGATGCCGCGGCTGCTGCCACCATCACCGCCGCCGCGTGGTCGATTGGAGGGTATACATCGCTTATCCCTCTCGTGTTTCTTTCTGTTGTAGCAGTACTAGCGATATGCGTAGATGTTTCTACTATGTGCGTAGTACATGCTCTGTTAGATCGTAATCAGTGTGTTATCAATGCTATTCATGTCATGCTCATGATTTATTCATGGATTAATTTAATCGAAAAACTACCTATTTACTTATCAATCCAAAAACCTAATGTGTGTAGGAGTTTTTCGAATCCTGGTTTTGCTGCTGCACTGAAACCGTCCCCGTTTACGGGGACGTACTTTAAGCGTTGGCAGACTAAAACCACCTTATGGCTCACGGCCATGAACGTGTTCTGGGTCGCCGGTGTGACTCCCACAGGAACGATCGCTCCTGAACAGGAGAAGGCGTTCAAGGAGGCCACTGTCGTGTTCCTCGGGGCGGTTCTGAGCGTGATTGGAGATAAGCTGGTTGACGCATATTTGCATATGCGGTCTGCCAAGGACTTGTGGGAGGCGCTCGAATCTAAGTTCGGGGCTGCCGATGCAGGGAGCGAGATGTATATTATAGAGCAGTTCCACGATTACAAGATGGTTGAAAACCGCCCTGTATTGGAGTAGGCTCATGAGATAATATGCATTGTTAAGGAGCTTGAGCTTCTTAAGTGCGAGTTACCGGGCAAGTTTGTCGCGGGCTGCATAATCGCTAAGCTCCCCAATTCCTGGAGGAACTTTGCGACCACTCTGAAACATCAGAGGCGTGAATTCTCTGTGGAGGATGTCATTGGCCATCTAAGTGTTGAGCAGAATTCAAGGGCAAAGGACTCGCACGGAAAAGGGGTCGAAGGAACTTCCGTGGCCAATATGGTACATCAGAAGAACTCCAATTCCCACAAGCTCAAGGGAAAGAACGGTGTCCAACAGAATACCGACTTCAAGAAGAAGGGTAAGAAGACCTTCAAGAAGAACAAGAAGGATGAGGGCTGCTTTACTTGTGGTTCGACTGAACATTGGGCCAACAAGTGCCCAAACAAGTTTAAGAAGTCAGGACATGACTCCAAGTCCGTCAACATGATTGTGGACAACAATGAGAATGGTGCATCTGGGTACGGTAATTTATTTACTATTTTTTCAGTGTTTCAGCCTACCGATTGGTGGGTGGATACAGGTGCAGGTGTTCACGTGTGTGCTGACATTTCATTGTTCTCTTCTTACCAGGTCACAGGCCATGAGTCTGTATTGATGGGGAATGGCGCGAGTGCTTCTGTTCATGGTGTTGGCACGGTCGATCTGAAGTTTACTTCAGGAAGGATCGTGCAGCTGAAGAACGTGCAGCATGTCCCCGCCATCAAGAAGAACCTCGTTAGTGGCTCCCTTCTATGTAGAGAAGGGTTTAAGTTGGTATTCGAGTCTAATAAATTAGTTGTTACTAAGTATGGACTATTTGTTGGAAAAGGTTATGAGAGCGGAGAGATGTTCCGCCTTTCCCTCGCAGATTTCTGTAATAAAGTCGTGAACCATATTCATTCGAGTGTTAATGAATCTGAAGTTTGGCATTCACGTATTTGTCACATTAGTTTAGGAGTTATGAAGCGGATAGCAAAATCGAATTTAATCCCGAGTTTCACTTTAGCCAAAGGTTCTAAGTGCCATTCGTGTGTGCAATCTAAGCAACCTCGCAAGCCTCACAAGGCAGCAGAGGAGAGACAATTGGCGCTACTTGAACTCATACATTCTGATCTTTGTGAGATGAATGGTGTGTTGACTAAAGGTGGAAAGAAATATTTCATGACTTTGATAGATGATTCCACTAGATATTGCTATGTGTATCTGTTAAATACCAAAGATGAGGCTCTACACTAATTTAAAATCTATAAGGCAGAAGTTGAGAATCAACTCGAAAAGAAAATTAAACGAGTCCGGTCAGATCGTGGTGGAGAGTACTTCTCGAAAGAGTTTGATGCCTTTTGTGCGGAACACGGCATTATTAATGAGAGGACGCCTCCCTACTCACCCCAGTCAAACGGGGTTGCCGAGCGTAAAAACCGTACTCTAACTGATTTGGTTAACGCCGTGTTAGATACGTCGGGTTTATCCAAGGCATGGTGGGGGAGGCTATAATGACATCATGTCATGTCCTGAATAGAGTTCCGACAAAGGATAACGAGATCACTCCTTATGAGAAGTGGACCAAGAGAAGGACAACACTCTCGTACTTACGTACTTGGGGCTGCTTGGCGAAAGTTAATGTGCTGATCCCCAAAAAGCGTAAGCTTGGACTAAAGACTGTGGACTGTGTTAATTTGGGCTACGCTATGAATAGTGTTGGCTATAGATTTCTAGTAGTGAAATCTGAGGTACCTGACATGAAGGTCGGTACAATTATGGAGTCTAAGGATGCTACATTCTTTGAGGACATTTTCCCCATGAGAGATGTACAAAGCACTTCTAGACAGGAATCTGAGGAGACTCCTGAGCCTGCCATTCCCATGGAATATTATGAACGAACACATGATGTAAATCCTGAGGAGGATGACGAGGAAACTCTTGGTAGGGGCAAGAGACAAAGGACTGCAAAGACCTTTGGTGATGATTTCTTCATGTACCTCGTGGATGATACTCCTACTTTTATTTCAGAAGCGTATGCCTCTCCAGAAGCTGACTACTGGAAGGATGCGGTCCGTAGCGAGATGGATTTCATCATGGCTAACGGGACATGGGAGATCACTGAGCGTCCCTATGGTTGCAAACCATTGGGATGTAAGTGGGTGTTCAAAAAGAAGCTTAGGCCCGATGGTACGATTGAAAAGTACAAGGCTAGGCTTGTGGCCAAGGGCTATGACCAGAAAGAAGAGGAAGATTTCTTTGATACTTATCCGCCTGTGGCTAGACTGACCACCATTCGAGTATTACTCTCGTTGGCGGCCTCGCACGGTCTTCTCGTCCACCAGATGGATGTTAAGACGGCTTTTCTGAATGGAGAGCTAAACGAGGAAATCTACATGCAACATCCAGATGGCTTTGTGATAGATGGTCAGGGAAGAAAGGTGTGTAGGTTGCTGAAATCTTTATATGGCCTGAAGCAAGCACCTAAGCAATGGCATGATAAGTTTAATACAACTCTGACATCTGTTGGCTTCGTTGTTAATGAAGATGACAAATGTGTATACTATCGCCATGGTGGGGCCGAAGGAGTCATACTGTGCTTGTATGTTGATGACATACTGATATTCGGAACCAACCTCAAAGTCATATGGAGGTTAAGTCGTTTCTGTCTCAGAACTTTGAGATGAAGGACCTTGGTGTGGCTGATGTTATCTTGAACATCAAGCTATTGAGAGATAATGAGGGTGGGATCACACTTCTGCAATCCCATTATGTTGAGAAGGTGTTGAGCCGTTTTGGATATTCGAACTGCAAACCATCTCAAACACCATATGATCCTAGTGTGTTGATCCGAAAGTTCGAAGGCACAGCTAAGGATCAACTGAGATACTCTCAAATCATTGGTTCACTCATGTACCTAGCAAGCGCAACGAGGCCTGACATCGCGTTTGCTGTGAGTAAACTGAGCCGGTTTGTTTCCAATCCGGGTGATGTCCATTGGCATGCTATTGAGAGAGTTATGCGCTATCTGAAAGGTACCATGAACTACGGACTTCACTATACCGGATACCCGTCGGTACTTGAAGGGTATAGTGATGCGAATTGGATCTCTGATGCTGATGAGATGAAGGCCACAACTGGGTATATGTTTACTCTTGGAGGTGGCGCTGTTTCCTGGAAGTCTTGCAAGCAAACGATCTTAACGAGATCGACAATGGAAGCAGAATTAACAGCAGTAGACACATCTGGTGTCGAAGCAGGATGGCTTCATGATCTTTTGATGGACTTGCCATTGGTTGATAAACCGGTCCCGGCTATCCTTATGAACTGTGACAATCATACTGTCATCACCAAGGCGAAGAGTTCAAAGGACAACATGAAGTCCAATAAACACATAAGAATGAGATTAAAAGCTGTCAGAAAATTAAGAAACTCCGGAGTGATAGCGTTGGAGTATGTCCATACGGCTAAGAATCTAGCAGATCCCTTTACAAAAGGGCTATCGCGTGTTGTGATAGATAGTGCATCGAGGGAGATGGGTATGAGACCCACATGAGTTGCCATGGTAGTAACCCAACCTATGTGATCGGAGATCCCGTGAAGTAGGACCTGGGAAAACAAGCCAGTGGCGAACTGAGGAGAGTAACTTTACTAACCCACTCCGTTGGAGATGCAATACCCTCGGAAACTGTATGGAAGGATGACTACTGTCTTAATGTGTTCCGAGGCTTATATGTATAAGCAAGATGCTATCCTACAGAGCGATCTTTGGAGGAACACACCTATATGAGCCCGACTGCTGGTCATAGTCTATGAGAATGGGGTGATCTCTAGCAAGCTCATGAACAGGCCAGGAGTGTGACTAATATGCTCCACCCGAGGGGTCGACCTTCGGCAGCCTCGTATCAGTGAGACTTGTGGTGAAACTTCTTGACGCCAAACTGACAATTCAAGGCATAGTCCATTGTTTAGTTGTGAAGGAGTGTAATTACATGGTCTAGGTGGAGCTCAACCTTAATCGGTCTCCACTGAAATGCTGGTATATCAAAACAGCGTTTGGAAGAAAGGACAAAGTGGCACCCCTGAGATCTGGTGGGGGATTGTTGAAATATGAGATGGGCCTAGAGCCCATATGACATTTTCAGATTTGATCTCTAAGGGCCCATGTAGGTGGCATGACAAGGTGGTGGGAAGTTTAGTCCCACCATGCTAGTGGAAGAAGAGTTGGAGTGGTTTATAAGGGATTCTCTCCCTCATGCTATTGGAGCTTGAGAAGAAAAGAAGCCCTCGCGCACTCCTCCTCCTCCGCTCGCCTAGCCGAGCCGAGTGTGTCAGGAACGGAGAGTCTTTGACAGGTAGGGCCACGATCTGAGACGTCGGATCGTGTGCTACCGATTTGGACGTGGGTTCAGCCCACGTCTCTCCACGCGCGGCCACACATATATATGTGGGGCGCTGCCAACCCTAGCCGTCGCGAAACAGAACGCATCTCCGCCTCCACGCCCACATCGTTCCTCTGCTGCTGCTGCTGCCGGCGACTCCATCCCGTTCACCGCGTACACGATTGACGGGAGAGCAGGCCTCCGAAACCCCGCCTCTCCGGATCCTGTACGCGAGAGGGGCAATCAGGTTTTTGGGTAGCGACTACGCGACTGCTCGCTTCTGTTCATCTACGTCTGCATCACCTTCGTCATCACCATGTCGACCGACGCCGACCGTGCCGCTGCTGAGAAGGCGAGGCCGACAAGAAGGCCGCCGAGGATGCCGCGGCTGCTGCCACTGTCACCGCCGCCGCGTGGCCGATTGGAGGGTATACATCGCTTGTCCCTCTCGTGTTTCTTTCTATTGTAGCAGTACTAGCGATATGCGTAGATACTATGTGCGTAGTACATGCTCTGTTAGATCGTAATCAGTGTGTTATCAATGCTATTCATGTCATGCTCATGATTTATTCATGGATTAATTTAATCGAAAAACTGCCTATTTACTTATCAGTCTGCATGTCCAGAGGTGCTGCTGTAGCTAGCATATAAGCACTTCTTCCCCTTCACATCGACCACCTCATTGTAACTGGCGTTCGGGCTTTCCCAATAGTTGATCAGGAAATTAACTGACTGTGTGACCGTTGCTTCAGCCTTATTTTGATGAATGAAATCATTCCGCAAGTGCCAGGATCTCCAGAGGATGAGAAGAATTCTTTCACTGTCGTCACCAGTGCGGCGGGTTAGGAACAACGACTAATAGCCAATCCGTACCCCTAAGAACGCACCGCCCCGAGCCGATTCGTATTGCGCGCAGAATTCTATGTCCATGTTTTGTTTCCTGTTGCAAAAGGGAAGGGAAGAAAGCGAAAACTTCATGAAATGAGAAGTTGAATGTCAATAGCATGAAGTATAATGTGAAGTTCATGCATGACCATTGGATAAATACTCCCATTCGAGCCTTATTCATGACTTGTAATTCGCAGATGTAAAATAAATTTACCGACCAAGCAGTCAGCTGGAATATTGGAGTAAAACAATAGATGAGCTAGCAATGACCTTAATTAGGAGAACACATCTTCCACAGATATTTGATGATATTCCTTCAAGCAGAAAGCTTGTTTTACACATTCTATATTGCCTAAGCCGAAGTTCAGATCTTTATACAGACTATGCAGTTCGCCCTTTGTATCGGACAACATATGTACACATACTCATATGTACACATACTCATATGTTGATATGTAGTTTACGTTCACTGAAATCGGTCATGGACCCTACCATTAATATACTTTTTTTTACTACATGACCCGCAGTTCCTGACTTTCATTACATTACAAGTGCTCTGTATAAGTACAAATGATATATTTTAAAGATGAGGTGGTCTTCGGTACAACCCCCCCCCCCCCCCTCCCCAAACGTATAAAGGGTAGGGGCGGTCATTTTCACGCGCTGTATAAAAATACCCGCCCGCCGTAGGCGCGCCTGCGTCGCCGTACGACGCTGTCGTGTACGGCCGCCCGTACGCGCCCACGTCCGCATGCACGCCCGCCCGCACCCGCTGCGTACGCCCGAGTGATTAAAAAAAACACGATCCGTGAACCCTATCCTCAAGACGCCTCACCCGCCTCCTCTCGCGCCGCCGCTGCCGCCGCCATCTCCGGCAGTACCTGGCCGACAAAAAAACGTACGCATTGTGCGCTACGCCGACAACCGCCTCGGTCGGGCAGACGCCTCCGCTGCCGTCAGCTCGTATCCGGCGACAACCGCCTCATGTCTGACGAAGGCAACGAGGTACGCGAGGCGCTGGCATAGTAATTTAAGAACGGATTTTAATTAAGAAGATGTTACGTGATGTTTGAATGGATATTTAATTATATATGAACGTGTATAGATTGAGGCTGAAATAGGATATGACGGTGACGATGGCGGTAGCGAGGACGGATCATTGTCATTGGATGAAGACGAACATGACGGCGAAAATTATATGAGTTTGGATGAGTCTTACAGTGGGAATGTAAGTGGTCAGCATGTTCTCAACCATAATAAATACAAGCATGTGCGATGACAATAACATGTTTGACTGTGCACAGATAGGAGGGGATGATGACAATGAAGATATGGATGTATATGATTCATATGCTGAAAGCGGAAGCCATGTAGGTTTAGATTTATGTAGGTTATTTTAAAGTGAAATTAAATACGCATCAAGTCTTACATATCATATTTACAATTTGCGCAGATGGAAGTGGAAGGGTACTATCAGTGGAATTTTTCCGATGATGCCAATGACGAAAACGATATCGATGCATCTTATAATGACAGCTCGAGCAAAGTAAGTAGTGGAAAGTGAATACATATGATAGTCCTTCTACAAATACTTACTGACATATACGGGTGTTTGTACTTTTTTTCAGGAAGAGGATGGTGACACGTGCGAAAACGATGATAATGCCGATAGTGATGAGTGCAATTTTGACACTGGGTACGATGAATACCAACAAGAATCACTGGACAGGCATTGGACGGTGATGTCCAGGACGTTCAGGACAGACGAGGAGGCATATGATTTCTATAACGACTATGCGAAAAAGCGCGGCTTCAGCATTAGGAAGGACAACTTGAAATATAGTAAGGGTATCGACGCACGCAGGCGGTTGAGGAGGTTTCTTTGTTCAAGGTCTGGGAAACGACAGGCCAAGTTTTGTACCATGGAAGGGAAGAAGCGCTGGCTGAGAGCAGAGACTTGGTGCTATTGCGAGGCCCGTCTAACTGTGAAGGTTGACAGAGAGCGCTCCATTTGGTATGTCAGCAGTTTCAGCGATGATCATAGTCACACTCTTGCTAGACCAGATGAAGTTATATATCTTCGATCTCATAATCCGATAAAGGAATACCAGAAGCTCGAGATCTTAGCAATGGCAGATGCTGGGCTCAAAAAACGTTGGATTTATGACAACTTCGTTAGTAGGTATGGATCATATGCACGGGCTGGTTTCGGGAGGAGGAAGCTTTATAACATGTGTTATAGGGAGAAAATGAAGTTGCTAGCAAAGGGTGATGCGGACACTGCGATTGGTATCATGATGATGAGAAAGACAAGGGATCCAGACTTTTTCTTTGAGCACACTGTTGACGCAGAAGGAAAACTAAAGAACATGTTCTGGTGTGACTCTCAGTCACGTCGGGATTACCTTGACTTTGGTGATGTAATCGTCTTCGACAGCACTTACAAGATGAATAGGTACGGAATGCCATTCATACCTTTTGTTGGTCTAAACAATCATCGTTGCACCACTATGTTCGGTTGTGCTGTTATGTCAGATGAGACGGAGGATACATACGTTTGGGTGTTGCATCCTTCTTAAGAGCTCATTGTCAGAAGAAGTCGAGGTCTGTAATTACTGACGGAGACGCAGCCATGATAAGGGCCGTCAGGAAGGTCCTTACTGACGTGTGGCATCGACTTTGTTCGTGGCATATTGAGAAAAACATGCAGAAACACCTCCACCACAAGTCCCTTAAGGAGTTCAGGTCTCTTATTTATTATGCCACTACACATGATGAGTTTGAGGCGAGATGGGCAGCTTTTAGATCTAAATGGGAGTTGGAGAAAACTGAAACATGGTTGCGTAGGATGTACCGAAAGAAAAGGCTTTGGTCTGCGTCATATCTCACCGGTGGGTTCTTCCTTGGTATGTGGAGTAACCAAAGGAGCGAGAGTCTGAACTCTTGCCTTCATATGCATCTTGACTCTGGCATGATAATTGTTGATATGGTTGTGCATTATGAGAACTGCATTGTTCGGCTCCGTGAGAACGAGTCACACGACGACTGCATGTCCACACAGACACTCCCTGTCGCAGTACTCGACGAGTTCAAATGCATTGAAAAAGCCGCTGCCCGTGACTTCACTGCGGTAAACTTTTACCTCTTACAGAAAGAAATGAAGAAGGCAGCGGATCTTGAGATCATAGATAGACTGAGTGGAGCCGTCAGTAGGAGATTCATAGTGGCATGGAAAAATAACAGGCAACTGAGATTCAAAGTGGACTATACATCTAGTAATTCAGAAGAAACAGTGAAGTGCAGTTGTGATAGTATGAAACGTAAAGGTCTTCCATGCAAGAATGTTCTTTATGTTTTAGCCAGGTTGAACGTGCATGACTTACCTGGGTGCTTAGTGCTGTGAAGATTCAGCAAGAATGCTAGAGGTGGACTACCCGTGAAACGCACTAGCGATCTCTTCGCATGGGGATGGGCAGGTACTGAGGAGAGAACTAAGTACAGTGAGTTGACTATTTTGTCTGCGGAAGCAAATCATGCGGCATGTCATAAACCATTTCTATTTGATAAACTGAAGGCAGCTCTAGAGGATGTGATAGCAAACAAGGATGTTCAGGAGGAAGATTATGTGAGATAGCATACAGTTGCACATGATGATGCTTTTGTGCCAAATCAAAATCATGTTTTTGTTGGTGATCCAGAAAAAATAAATACGAAAGGAGCACCGAAAGGGCAGAATAACAAAGGTCGTGGTAAGGAACCTGGCGTGACTACAAACGGTAGACCCAAAGGTTTTGATGAGAAACCTCCTGTATGTCTATGCGGGTTATGCAGAGGAAAAGGTTATTTCAAAAACAATTGTCCTCAGAATCCAAAGTATGTGCACACCATTTCATTAACGTTCTTTTCTTGTTTAGTTAATAATTTTCAAAATTTTGACGTATGTTACAATCTTTCTATGCAGGAACATGGCATGATGATCATAGCAAAAAATTGTTTGAATAAAAAGAACATTTCTGATTACAGTTGACGATTTATTTGGTTGTCTTAAAAAATAATACTTACATATTTGTTTCGTTACATTGATACGGGAGACTTATAATCGGTGTTTACTTATGTCATATGTGTTGGCACTATACTCGTTGTTATTAATATGATATGCGGCATACAAATTTTATGTTATAATATATATTTCTTGGCGCTATAGGCATTGTTTTTAACATGATATGTAATGTATACATTTTTTGTACAAATATATGATTATGTGTATAAATCATGCATGTTGGGCGACCAGAGGCGCTGCACAGCCGCCGGTTGCTTTCATTTAAAAAATTAACGTTAACAGGCGTGGCTCCCGCGAGTGGCGCCAGCGGGCGCAAAGAGGCGGCACGTACGAAGAGGATCCAGGAGCCGACGATCCCGAGGCTGACGCCGCCCTCAGCCCCAGAGGGGCGCACGTATGAAGAGGATCCAGCCGCAGAGGGCGATCCCGAGGCTGACGCCGCCCTCGGGCGCAGAGGGGCGCACAAGGGCCGATACAGAATCAACTTCGGGGCCGGCAACGGCCAACCCTGGGGCGACGCGCGGCGCGGGCCCGCTGGCCAGATGACGCGGCCCACGTGCGCCATGTAGCGGCGAACCTGCGGCTCGGGCGACGCTCGCCTCGTCCGGCGCGCGGCGCTCGCCTGTCAGATATCGACTACATATATCATCTGAGTATCTTAAAACCCTCACATATATCATCTGAGTATCTTAAAACCCTCACATATATCATCTGAGTATCTTAACACTCACTGAACATAAAATATAAATTAAATAATAAAATAAGAAATGATTAAAATGTATTTTTAATAAATTTGCCAGGTACATAAACTTGACATGCTAAAAATATTTGAAACTCACATAAAAAAATAAAGCATCCACACACAATCCTCAGTCGTGAACAAATAATATTTCGACAATCACGTTGAATAGTCGTATGATATTTTATTTTTGTTTCCTCTTCGCAAGTTGAATTACTTTGTTCTTCACTTCTGAAAGCTTATTTTCGGGGGACATAATAATTTTAGCTATCATTCTTTCTCTCGAACTATCAATAGATTCCTGAAAAGTAATAACAATAATTTGATTTTCATCACTTATATATGATATAATGTACTAATTTTTCATACTAAAAATGTACCCACCTGAGAAATAGCAGTAATGAATTTTTCTCCGTCCCAGTATTGAAAACAGCGAAGGACGAACAGTCCACATGAGTTCCTGTGTTAACGAAACATAAGTGCATTTTTGAAATCACGTTAAGTAAGATAGCACTTGATCACTTAATGTATTTGAAAAGCACATGCTACATGTAACTCACCCATCTTCTTGTTGAGGTATGTTGTAGGGGACTATAGGCCATGCGGACACATCCGGAAACGACATAATACCACTGTCATTTGCATCTTGAATATCTCCTGCAAGTTGCTCTCTCTGACAAAAAAATATGAACACATTGAGTACATATGGTAAACAAATTATATGGTTAATTGTACATACATGAATACGAAACTTACAAAATTTTCAACGAATTTCCTGCTAGCTTCAGAGATATTTTCTTCCCCCCTCAAAGAATCAAAAATTTGGAACTCTTTCTTTCTAGTGTGCATAACACATGTAATCCAATGGTTTTTATCCTTATTTAAAGCAAAATAAGCCTATTTCATAACTCAAATATTGTTAGTAACCTCGGCTTTCACATAAGATAGTAATGAAAATACAATTCTGCAATACAAACAGTACCTTCGGTTTTGCAAAATATTCTGTCATGCATCTGTTGAGAGGTTCATTTGCATATGCTAAACCTTCTGGATCGTCTACCGACTTTCACATAAGATAGTAATGAAAATACAATTCTACAATACAAACGGTACCTTCGGTTTTGCAAAATATTCTGTCATGCATCTGTTGAGAGGTTCATTTGCATATGCTAAACCTTCTGGATCGTCTACCGACTTTCCTCGTCTTACTGACTTTGACCGAGTGTTCAATAACCAGTCAGATCTATGTGTGGGTACAAGATACCTGTCTTTCACGATACTTGAATCCGATATGTACGTCGCATAAGCGTCAATTACCTGAAATAAATGACTAAATTTAACATTGATGCAACATACTTAACGCATGACATAAGCATGAGAATAAAAATACATACATCACCGGATATCCATGCATGGTTAAGTATCTGGCAAACTCTTGCCGCAGAAAGTCCATCATCTTTACCGTTGTTGAATATTTCATGGTTCTTATGTTTTGGTGAGTGCTCGTACGCTTTCACGTACTGCACAGCGGCACGCACCATATCATCCACAGAATGATCAAATTGAGGGGTTGTTTCATTAAACAGTTCTACAACACAAGTCAATAAAGTTAAAGTACAAATTTGTACTACATAATTTTCAAAAATTCATAGCATGTTTAACTTACTCATTTTCACGGAACGTTTCGCACGTTTTGTCGGAGTCTTTTTAACATAAGGAGATTTCGCATACTTTGACGTACACCGCTTTCGCTTCGCTGGAATCACGTCCTTCTTCTCTTCTACCTCGCTATTACCATCTGGCACGGCCTGTGACGCTTCTTGCTCATTTTGTTGCACTTGCCATCTTGTAGCTTCTATTTCATCGGTTTTTAGAGATGATGCTTCTTTTTTTTCTGACTGCTCCGGAACATCTATAGGATCCTCCTTCTCACCTTTAAAGCTACTCAAGTGACCAGTACTGAATTTGAATGAATCATCTTCTTCAGAATCCAAATCATAATGCCCACTGCCATTTCGGCCATTAGGTGTGTGTGTTTGTCATCATACTGAAATTCTTTTTTAGGATACTTGTTTTGATACTGGACTCACTATTCTGTCCATATAGATTTTCTTCCTCCTCTGCCATTGTGCCCGGTTTGTACCGTACACCTGTTTTATTCATTTTCTCTAACAATCTCTGCAAAAATAAGCTCAGTCATATGTTATATCTTTTTATCAATTTATCGAGTTTAATAAAGTGCATATCAGAGTTGTTACATTTTTACCTGTGCGCATAACTCCGGCATACGAAACAATTCCTTACGAATTTCCTTCATATCATTCATAACCCGGTCCATAAAAGGCTTCAGATTAGCAGGGACCTCGGACACATTGTCCACTTTTTTCTTTCCCGTAACGGACGACTTTCGGCTACTATGTTTCTTACTGCTTTCAGCTTGTTCATCTGCAAGTTTTTTCATTCTATACTCCTTCATAATGCAGTCATCAATCTTCAAAATGAGTATGCAATGACAACATGAGTACGTAACATTCTCAATGAATAATCAATGTACTACTAAATAAGCATTATAATATTACCAATCCATGGCCACGACCATTTTCCAAGTCGTACTTGTCTCGTTTCTCCGCTTTAGATTCAGTCCAATTTTTCATTAGGGGAACTTGCAACGACAACGGGTCATTTTTTGGGCCGGTGGTTGGCTACACCTTCTCCCAATATAAGTACTACAAAACACATGACAAATTAAGTTACGAACGCATAAATTAAAGGAATATGAAATAGCATTAATTATTAGCATACCTGGAGTAGGGCTAGGTTGCCACATGACCATTGCCTCACACCGTCGTCCTGCTTGAGTTTACCAATCTCCGTCAAACAAGTTCGCAAAGTGAACACGTTAAAATTCAACGTGCTTATCCGCTTCACGTCATGCACCAACGCGTAGTACTCCTTTGGTATGGAGACAACCGACATGGGCGCAATACTGGTCCCCAACAAAACAAGAACAGCCATCCGAACAAATTCATCGTCGGCGGATTTATTCCTCACAATTTTTTGAATCAAGTCATCTATCATTATGTGACCATTTTTTTTGTGAACGTACTGAATAGGAATTTTCTTTATTAACTCTTTTCCTTCCGTCCCAAGAATGCCAAAAACATCCTCACCTTCATTCTTAAACCTAAATATTGAAAACACATCGTCCGGTCTAAGTGAAATAAGGCCTTTACTGCCACTATCTTCTTGTATCATGAATTTTTTGCTGTTTGGGTTATAACCTAACATCATAAAATGCAGCAAAAAATCTCTCATTTGTACTGACGAAATGATCAACATCTCTTCCAAGCCTGTTTTGTAGAACCTAAATCGCTGAGCAGTGGTAAATTTTTCAACGAGACTTATCCACTTCTCTATGGAACATGGAATCGCACCATCAATGTCCATACTGCATGTTAATATTTTCCTATTAATACATATGATTACGCAATAGCATCGACAGAAAAAGTTCGAGGCGGGACATGTGACCTTAATCCGGGCGACAGCCGCCGAACAACGGCTGTGGCGGAGCCGAAAGCAGGCAGCCGAGCGTCGGCGATCTGCGTCTGCAGGCGTGGGGCAGTCTGTGCCAACGAGCGCCGTTGACTGTGGACGGCGATGGAGGGCGCTGCACGTACGGCGAGGTCGGTGCGCCTTAGGGCGATCGTGGTAGGGCGACTGGATAGGGTTCCGCCGTGCGTGGCGGTATACGGCGATGGATAAGGAAAAGAAATTAGTTCGCCTACTGGGCCAGGCCCGATACCGCCGAACCTATAGCGCCCAACCTATAGCGACGGCGGCCACCGCCGAACATGCTAATATTTAGTCCCACATTGCTTCTCGTCATGCTAATTCACCTGTTTAAATACCGTACTCTGCTTGCAATGTCAATTCCTCTATTGTGGCGGTATCACTTAATGAGGTTAACATAAATTATGCTCTAGCACTCCATAATCATGGAGTGTCACAGCAGTAATTCACATTAACTTATTAAGTAATACCGTCCGCAATATGGGCCTTTTTATATTTTTATTTTTTATTTTTTTAATATATTTTTTATTTTTTTTCATGAAACGCCGTCATGTTTTTTTGACACGCAACATGATGCCACACGCCCGCAAAATTGGGGTGCGTTTCGACAGTCGATGCATTTTCTATGTTTTTCTCCGTCGAAATACCCAAAAAAGGTCTCCCGACGTGACGCAACTTGTGTTCGTACTCCGATTCCGTCCAAAATAGGCGTGCGAGCTGGTGGGGGTCACTCACACGCGCACGCAAAAGTTGGGTGCGTTTCGTCCATGTTGGCACATAGTCACAGTACAAACCTGAGGTGTCTAAATGTGGGTTACATGCATCTAGTAGGTGTTCCCTCTCGCAAAGCCATGAAACGCCGTCATGTTTTTTTGACACGCAACATGATGCCATGGAAGCTCGCCCGCAAAATTAGGGTGCATTTCGACAGTCGATGCATTTTCTACGTTTTTCTCCGTCGAAATACCCAAAAAAGGTCTCCCGACGTGACGCAACTTGCGTTCGTACTCCGATTCTGTCCAAAATAGGCGTGCGAGCCGGTGGGGGTCACTCACACCCGCACGCAAAAGTTGGGTGCGTTTCGTCCATGTTGGCACATAGTCACAGTACAAACCTGAGGTGTCTAAGTGTGGGTTACATGCATCTAGTAGGTGTTCCCTCTCGCAAAGCCATGAAAGGCCGTCATGTTTTTTTGACACGCAACATGATGCCACAGAAGCACGCCAGCAAAATTGGGGTGTGTTTCGATAGTCGATGCATTTTCTACGTTTTCTCCGTCGAAATACCAAAAAAAGGTCTCCCGACGTGACACAATTTGCGCTCGTACTCCGATTCCGTCCAAAATAGGCGTGCGAGACGGTGGGGGTCACTCACACGCGCACGCAAAAGTTGGGTGCGTTTCGTCCATGTTGGCACATAGTCACAGTACAAACCTGAGGTGTCTAAGTGTGGGTTACATGCATCTAGTATCTGTTCCCTCTCGCAAAGCCATGAAACGCCGTCATGTTTTTTTGACACGCAACATGATGCCACGGAAGCACGCCCGCAAAATTGGGGTGCGTTTCGACAGTCGATGCATTTTCTACGTTTTTTTCCGTCAAAATACCCAAAAAAGGTCTCCCGACGTGACGCAACTTGCGTTCGTACTTCGATTTTGTTCAAAATAGGCATGCGAGCCGGTGGGGGTCACTCACACGCGCACGCAAAAGTTGGGTGCGTTTCGTCCATGTTGGCACATAGTCACAATACAAACCTGAGGTGTCTAAGTGTGGGTTACATGCATCTAGTAGGTGTTCCCTCTCGCAAAGCCATGAAAGGCCGTCATGTTTTTTTGACACGCAACACGATGCCACAAAAGCACGCCCGCAAAATTGGGGTGCGTTTCGACAGTCGATGCATTTTCTACGTTTTTCTCTGTCGAAATACCCAAAAAAGGTCTCCCGACGTGACGCAACTTGCGTTCGTACTCCGATTCCGTCCAAAATAGGCGTGCGAGCCGGGTGGGGGTCACTCACACGCGCACGCAAAAGTTGGGTGCGTTTCGTCTATGTTGGCACATAGTTACAATACAAACCTGAGGTGTCTATGTGTGAGTTATATGCATCTAGTAGGTGTTCCCTCTCGCCAAGCCATGAAACGCCGTCATGTTTTTTTGACACGCAATATGATGCCACGGAAGCACGCCCGCAAAATTGGGGTGCGTTTCGACAGTCGATGCATTTTCTACGTTTTTCTCCGTCGAAATACCCAAAAAAGGTCTCCCGGCGTGACGCAACTTGCGTTTGTACTGCGATTCCGTGCAAAATAGGCGTGCGAGTCGGTGGGGGTCACTCACACGCGCACGTAAAAGTTGGGTGCCTTTCGTCCATGTTGGCACATAGTCACAGCACAAACCTGAGGTGTCTAAGTGTGGGTTACATGCATCTAGTAGGTGTTCCCTCTCGCAAAGCCATGAAAGGCCATCATGTTTTTTTGACACGCAACATGATGCCACGGAAGCACGCCCACATAATTGGGGTGCGTTTCGACAGTCGATGCATTTTCTACGTTTTTCTCCGTCGAAATACCCAAAAAAGGTCTCCCGACGTGACGCAACTTGCGTTCGTACTCCGATTCCGTCCAAAATAGGCGCGCGAGCCGGTGGGGGTCACTCACACGCGCACACAAAAGTTGGGTGCATTTCGTCCATGTTGGCACATAGTCACAGTACAAACCTGAGATGTCTATGTGTGGGTTACATGCATCTAGTAGGTGTTCCCTCTCGCAAAGTCATGAAACGCTGTCATGTTTTTTTGACACCCAACATGATGCCACGGAAGCATGCCCGCAAAATTGGGGTGCGTTTCGACAGTCGATGCATTTTCTACCATTTTCTCCGTTGAAATACCCAAAAAAAGGTCTCCCGACGTGACGCAACTTGCGTTCGTACTCCGATTCCGTCCAAAATAGGCGTGCGAGCTGGTGGGGGTCACTCACACGCGCACGTAAAAGTTGGGTGCGTTTCGTCCATGTTGGCACATAGTCACAGTACAAACCTGAGGTGTCTAAGTGTGGGTTACATGCCTCTAGTCGGTGTTCCCTCTCGCAAAGCCATGAAACGTCGTCATGCCTCAAGTACTTATAATTTTTAATAAAAAACTTATTATTCTTACTTATAAAGTAAATAATAACATTGGGTTGACTTTTTCATATTAACTACTTCTATATTAAGTAGTTTTCTAATATAATTACATAATAAATTCTATATTTAGTATTGTTTTTAACATAACTACTTAATAAATTCCATATCAAGAAGTTTTATTTAAGAATTGTATTTTCCAAATTATTTTTAATTTTAAATTGTAACAAAAAACACTGTACTACTATGAAAATAACTGTAGCCATTAATACAAATAAATAATGAACATTACATAAATTATAGAACATTTATACAGTACGTAGGGCTTTTCATTAAATATAAAACTTTTATTAAACAACTTAGTATTATTTTTTAAACAATAAATATATAAAAAAATAATCCTACCTCGCCCGCCGAACGACGCCGTGCGATGGCCAGCCCAGTGACTGTGCGCGACGGCGCGCGTGGGCCGGCCCATTGAGTGTGCGCGCGGTGCGGGCGCAGGGTCGGCGGTGGTGAGGACTAAAGTTTAGTCCCACCTCGCCCGCCGAACGACGCCGCGACCGCCTTATATGCCCACCTCCTACCACCCTTACCGAACTCCTCTGATTCCCGCCCCATCCCTCCGCTGCCCCGTTGGCCTGTGCTGCCAGCCATAGCTGGCCCGAAAGGCCGGCCCGTTCGCCACCCGGCTCGATCGGGCCAGACCGATTAGGCGCAGTTGCGGCCCACACAGGCGGGCTTATTTTTTTAATCACTATTTTTTTGCCTTCTACGCTGCACGGCGCGGGGGGAGGTGGAAGGGCGCTTTTTTAGTCCCACCTCGTGCACCGAGGGACGCCGGGACTGGCTTATATAGCCGCCTTTGAGTGATAAATTAGATAAGGTAGTAATAATGTCATATGACTTAAACTAAAGTCAACTGACAATATTACTATCTTATTTTTTAATATCAGCTCGTCAATTCGCGTAGAAATAACAATAGTAAAGTTTTCTTACGTATAATGTCAATACGAAAAAAAATTCTGTATTAAGTACTCTTTTTAATATAATTACTTAAAAATTCTGTATTAACTACTACCGTTCGAAAATGAGTTTTTTTTCGACATCCTTCAAATGAGCCCAATTGTTTTCTCTAATGTTCTATCATCATGACTAGGATGCATGACAAGTTTCATGGCTTTTTGCCACTTGTAGAATTTCCTATAATTTTTTCGGTCAGAAAACGTAAAACACTGACCGGACGTGAAGCAACGTGCTCTTCGTTTCGAAATACGCTCACTTATTGGATTCCGTGTGGGAATGGGCATACTGACTCACCTGCAAAAATTCAGGCCATTCTGAAGATGTCAAAAAATCGACCTCCTTCTCCGGACACCGTTCGGGTAGGAGCAAAGGCCCCGTTCGAAAATGAGTTTTTTTCGACATCCTTCAAATGAGCCCAATTTTTTCTCTAATGTTCTATCATCATGACTAGGATGCATGACAAGTTTCGTGGCTTTTTGCCACTTGTAGAATTTCCTATATTTTTTCGGTCAGAAAACGTAAAACACTGACCGGACGTGAAGCAACGTGCTCTTCGTTTCGAAATACGCTCACTTATTGGATTCCTTGTGGGAGTGGGCATACTGACTCACCTGCAAAAATTCAGGCCATTCTGAAGATGTCAAAAAATCGACCTCCTTCTCCGGACACCATTCGGGTAGGAGCAAAGGCCCCGTTCGAAAATGAGGTTTTTTTCGACATTCTTCAAATGAGCCCAATTTTTTTCTCTAATGTTCTATCATCATGAGTAGGATGCATGACAATTTAAATTAGGTGTGACAAATTTTATAAAAATGTAGGTATTAATCAAAACAAACTTGTGTAAAGTGCTAAACTATTAAAAATAAGATAGATAGTAAATATATGATTTGAGTTTATAATGCTCAGGTAACACTACCACAGCTGTCCAGACAGTGTAACACTGTCCGGGCAGCGGCGGTAGCGCTGCCCGGGCAGTGCAAAGTCAAACTATATTTTTAATAACTATCTTATCTGCTAGGATGCATGGAACCGCCTATTTACGCCGGTCAGGGCGCCCTTCGACGGGCGAGGTGGGACTAAAAACTACGGCGCACACCGCCCCCTGCGCCTCTGCGCCCTGTACCGCCCGTGCGTGCCTCTCAAAGGCGGCCCAACCGGCCCACAACGTCCCTCTACGCCCTTTGTTAAGTTTTTTCTTTTCTTTCCTAATGTTTAACTCATTTTTTATTTTCAAAAATTATTTTCATTCTATCTATTTTGCTAATATTATTTCATATTTACATTCCTTCATTTTTATTTACTTTCTTTCATTTTTATAATTTTTTCAGTTCAACATTACTTCTGTTTTAATTTTATTTTTTTAAGAGAACCTTTTCATAATTTTTGGTACTATTATTTATTTTCCACATTTGGTTCTTTTTTATTTCCTTTCCTAATGCTTATATTTTTTTGCATTCAAAGTTTAACTCATTTTTTTGCTTCATTTATATTTTTTTTGTTTCATTTTTATAATTTTTTCAATTCAACATTACTTCTGTTCTAATTTTTTTAAGAGAACAATTTCATTGTTTTTGATACTATTATTTATTGTCCACCTTTGTTTCGTTTTTTTCCTTTTCTAATTTTTAGATTTTTTTTAGTTCTAACTTTAACTCATTTCTGTTTTTAAAATTTATTTTCATTCTACTTTGCTAATAATATTTAGCTGTCCTCTTTTTTTTCTTTTTTATTTTCTATCCTAATTTTGAAACTTTTTTGCAAACATAATAGTATTAATTCGAACATTCAATTTGCAAACAATAATTTAAAACCATGTAAACACACTCGATATTTCAGCATAGTTTTCATAAATATTTTACATAATACTAGAAATTAAACTTGACTCAACTAAACAACATTAGGAAAATAATTAAACATTACTAAAGGTTATTTCGAAAATAACCTAAACTAAACTACTCGTCCTCGACGCCGCCAAAGTCCATCTCGTCGTAGAGCCCGTCGCCGTCGTCGCTGCTGTCATCATCCAGGTCCACCACCGGCGCGGCCGGCGCAGCCATCGAGTCGGCCACAGCGGCGTGGTAGCCGGGGAAGTCCGGCGGGTCCTCTGGGTGGACGGCGACCGGGGCGAGCTGCATGTACTCCTGCACGAGGTGGCGGCACCGGCACGTTATCCGACTCCCGGATCGCCGTCAGGTAGCCCGGCATGTCCTCCGGGTCGCCGGCCTCCGCCGCCAGCCGCCTGTACTCGGCCAGCAATGCCGGCTCAGGTTCCGGCGCCGGCTCTTGCGGAGGGGCGCGGCTGGACCCGGCACCGTCCCGCGCGCGCGTGCGACGATCACCGCCGCGTTCACCGGCGAGGGTCCCGCGCGGCGCCGGGCGCGGGCCGACGTTCATGCGCGCGCCCACGACTTCGCGGGTGGACCGAGCCTCGCCGTGCCGGAACAGCGTGTAGCCGTGCCCCGGCGGAGCGGGCACGGCGCCGGCGGGCGCCTGCGCGCGGTACGGCGCGACGACCTCCTCGGACGTGCGCCCGTCCCAGAGCTGATGCCGCCGCGCGCGGTTGTGTTTCGTCGGCGGGCGCGGGCCGGCGTACGCGTGGAGGCGACGCTGGTGGTCGTCGGCGAGCCGGTCCGCCCAGCCGGGGTTGTTGGGGGCGTACTGGGGGTCGGCGAGCTCCTCCGGCGAGAGGCGCGCCCGGTATAGGCCGACGGCGTGGGCGAAGAGGTGGGTGCCGACCTCGGGCACCGGCGCCACCGGCACGCCGTCGACGCTCAGGCGCCACCTCGCCGGGAGGCGCACGTCGGGAGCGGCGGGGATGACGAAGTGGGCGAGCTCCTCCGCCTCCTCGAGGGTCAAGGTGGAGCGGGCCATCGCCGGCGAGAGGGAGAGGTAGGGCGCAAGAGGGCCGACGCCGGTGGCAGGGGGGAAGGAGAGGGGAGGCGAGGGGCGGTGTGACAGCCGCGGCGGGGCGAGGCGCGTTTTATAGGCGTGGTGGCTGGGGGTGGGTGCCGGCGATCAATGCCGGTGCCAGCCGAGCGGTCAAGGGCGCAGAAGGCCAGGCGGCGGCGTGCGAATCGGCGCCGGCGATTAATGCCGAGTTGTCAAAGACGCAGGAGGCCAAGCGTCGGCGTGCGTGGGCGGTCAAGCGGTGGCGTGCGCAGGCGGGCGTCGGGCGGTGGCGTGTGAATCGGCGCCGCCCGCGGACCGCCGCCGCCGACGGGACGTCTCACTGCGCCGGAGTTAATGGATTCCCACGCCGTACCGCGCCGGATATTAGCCTAATTAGGGTTTAGTACCTGTGAGCCCGCCCTCCTCCTCACGCGGCGTACACCGCCCACGTACGGGCGTACAGCGGGCCGTACGGCCACGTACGGTCATGCGCCTCGCTACGCCGCGCTACGCCGCCCCAAACTTAATTTCCCATCCTACCCCTACTCACTTATCCTCACGAAGGGGTATCTTCTAATCTCGATCGTTGATGTGTCTAGGGGGGTTGTACCGAAGAAGAATCTCAATGCCCTTTAGACCCTCTCACTCCGCGGCCGCTGATGGCATTCCCCTCTTTGTTTTCGTCCCCTTACGAAATGTGATCATCCTTTCTGTTTTCGAGCCATGCTTCGGTAGACCCCCCCCCCCCCCCCTTCACAAATCGTATAAGGACAGTATGGTCATTTGGTCATAAGGTACACACACCTCCGTATGTGGCAAAGCTGTACGTATATCCCGCGTTTCGCACAGGCCAGCTCACCTGGGCCGGCCCATTTGCAGTAGCAAGCGGTACAACCACGTAATAAGGTAAAAAAAATAGAAAAACTTGTGCAATGGGGCTGAGATTCGAACACAAAACCAGGTGGAAGTAAGCACATTTTGCTAACCAACGCAGCTCCCAGGTTCTTGTGTTATGTATGCAGTGCGACCCTTAAAGAAAGAGAAGATGGCAGCAAAACTTGAAAGGCAGTTAGCAGAAATTCCCAAAACCCAAGTCTGTGCGGGGAATTGAACAAAGGACCTCATGCAAGTCTTTTTTCCTCGAAAAAAAGGACCTCTTGCTAGTAAAATGCGTCGCTAGCCACTATGATTATAGAGATTTGGTGTCTAAAAAGGCAGCCCGGTGTATATGAACCATCAGCCGCAAACAGATTAAACTTTTTTAAATTCCAAACGTGATTTTCTTTTTGAAAATAAATAACGCAAGCATTTCAAGTTTCTGAACAAAATATTGTAATGTCAAACATTTGTGAAATGCGAACATTTTTTTTGGGAATCTCAAACATTTATGAAAAAAGAACAAATTTGAAAACAAGAACAATCTTTGAAATAGTGAACAATTTTTTGAAAATGCAAATATTTTTTATGAGCAAGAATAAATATTATAACGCGAACATGTGCAAAAACCCAATTCGGTGCCCAGGCTCATCTGCACCCGGTCAGAAAAAAAATCAAAACAAATACTAAAACTTCAAAAAAAAATTGGATGATACATAATTTGATGCGTGAGGTTCGCCCCAGATTTGAACTTATTTGGACATCTGAGCTGCTCTCTGCAAAAAAAAAACAAATCAGATCAGAACAGTGCGTGAACGGTAAACTTTTTTACAGACCCCGAATTTGTC
Source organism: Triticum timopheevii (assembly GCA_963921465.1). Lineage (NCBI taxonomy): Eukaryota > Viridiplantae > Streptophyta > Magnoliopsida > Poales > Poaceae > Triticum > Triticum timopheevii. The sequence goes on along the minus strand of OY997270.1, from coordinate 17,474,706 downwards.
TTTTTTGCTGAGAGCTGCTCAGATGTCCAAATAAGTTAAAACTTGGAGCGCACCTCCCGCGTAAACTTATCTACCATACAAATAATGGAATTTTTTTGAATTTGTTTAGTATTTGTTTTGATTTTTTTCGTCAGGGGTAGGTGCAGATGAGCTCGGGAGCAGAAACGCCGCACTCGAACATGTGGCAGAAATTTTCCAACACCAACACAAAATTACAAAAAAAAAATAGTTCTTTATGTTCGGTATTTGGTTTGTTGGTTGTTATGCCCACCCCAAGCTCCAAGGACAAAAAAGTTCGTGAAGCTGAAAAAAGTTCATCGATTTGAAAAAAAGTTTACGAATTTGAAAAAAAATTGTGAAACTGAAAAAGTTCATCGATTTGGAAAATAATCCTACAAAACTGCCTAATTTTTTTGCAATTTCCCAAACTTTTGGGCACATTTATGTACTTTTCTCAAATCGATAAACTTTTTTTTCAATTTCTTGAACTTTTTGTTATATTTGTGTACTTTTTTCATATCGATAAACTTATTTAAACTTGTGGACTTTACTTTAAACTATGATTTTTTTATTTTTTAAAAACCGGCAACCAGGAGTGGGTATGGTGTTCGGTATAAACCAAAAATTTGGTTTTCACCATCTGGTTAATTTTTAAATTTGGTTGGACAAACAAAAACCAAAATATGTCATTGAAAATAGATAACCGAAAATTCAATATGATACAGTTTTCATTAGTTGCGATTCATTTGTAGCAGCAACACCTTTTATATAGTTGGAAATCTTTGTGTCATCTCCCCTCACGGACGAGGTGGGACTAATACCCGGGAGAAGTTGGCTGCGCGCGACACCCGTTCCTTGTGTTGGGCAATTATATAGGCTGACTCGGACTGTTCAGTTACCGGGCTGTTGTTGTCCCACCGGGCCGCCGGATGGTTCATTGGCGCGTAGGAGGCGCAGCTGACCTTGTTCTCTTCTGCGATCGCCTAGAGCTGCGCCTCAGCGGCGGCCATTTCCCGGCGAGCAGTGGCTTGAGAGCAGACGACATCATAGATGGCACACTGCTCTACGACGAAATGAGGGTTCATCGCGGCCATGGCTGACACGGCCTCCTTGCTTGCGCACTCGCCGTAGATCTAGCCCTCCGCCAACCGGTGCTGCCCCAGGAGGAACAGGTTGTACCTATGTCCCTTCTTCGCCTGTTGGAACACCGACAAAGGCACTGGCCCAGGCTGCACCTCCGCTGTGGCGGTGTTGTACTGCGTCTGCGCCTGCTCCATGGTGAAGCCGACGTGCACATGAGGCGTAGGAGCCGGGACGGTGTCTTCGGAGCCCGTCTCCATCGTGGAGTTGTTCTCATCGTCGGAGACCTCGGGCGAACTGGCCGGCAAGCTAACCTCATTTCTCCTCGCATGGCGGCTCTGCCACGCGACGGCAAGGGCGGCCACCGCGTGCTTGATCTCTAGTGACAAACTATCCCACATAGCGTTCCCGCTCGCGGTCATGGCGGTTGTCCACCCGCCCCGTCATCTCTCAGACGGCGAGCTTGCTTAATGACAGCATATAGACGGACAGGGCATAGAACCGCCATAGTAGATATCTATTATAGCTGGCCAAATGGGCTGGTTTTTTTGGGCCGGCCCGTGAGCGCGCCGGCACGGCCCGCCTTGGGCCAGGTACGTCACGGGCTAAATAGGCCGGGCCCAGCACGCGGCACGCCCTGGGCCGTGCCTGGGCCTGGAGAGTGGGCACGCGGGCCAGCAAGACACGGCCCGATTACGTTTACTTTTATTTTTTTATACATCTTTATATGGCCCAACATGTAAAAATAGGCTAAAAAACGCTTAGTGCGTCAAATAACAGGCTAAAAACATGCGGCCCACCATGCTAAATGGGCCAACGTGCCGGCCTGCTTACTAACTGGGTCGTGCTTGGGCCTGGGGGCGCAGCACGCGGGCCGGCACGGCACGGCCCGTATAGTAATCGTGCCCTGGCGGGCCGTGCTGGGCCAGGCACGATTACGATGGGCCGGGCCGGGCCGGGCCGGGCCGGCCCGTTTGGCCAGGTATGATATCTATCCGTCCCATCCAGTAATGCGTCTCCGACATTGAACATGCGCAGACACCAAGACGCTCGTGGGCGGCACCCTCGGCCGATGCGCCGCTTCAATGGCGGAGGCAGCGAGAGGTCGCATCCACCCTGAGCCGTCTTCAATGTGGAGTGGCACGCTCTACATCGCCATTAATGCGGGCAGCTGGCATGGGGTAAGAACGCGATCGGGCGCGGGACAAGGGGTTTGTGTGGGTTAGGGTGGTCAGAAGTGGGCTTGGGAGCGATCCGGACACCAGCAAAGAGTTCGGTAAATTACTAAATTGAAAAAAATGCACAAATTTGACAAAAGAGTTTGGAAAAAGTTCACGAATTGAAGTAAATATTCACGAATTTGAAAACTTCACAGATTTAAGAAAAGGTTCAAGATTTAAAAATAGTTTGTGAATTTTGAAAAAAGAAAATAAAAGGAGAAACGAAAATAGAAATAAAAATACGGCATTTCAAACTTGTTCCTACTTTCTTCAGTACAAGTTTTAACTTTTCTTTGAGAAAATATTTCATATGTATGAACGCTGTTGTGTTTGTTTATGTATTTGGCGCCAAAAATTTCCGCAAGGAGTGGTGGGCGAAGTGGTCAGCAACTCGTGCTTTTAAATGTGAGGTCTGGTGTTCGAATCCTCACGAGCTCAGCCTTTTCTTCTATTTTTACCTCGCTTTTATTGTTAGGAAGGGCATGGCTTAATGGGCCGGCCCGTTCGTGTCTGCCTAATCGGTGTATAAGGACTCACGGAGTAGTTTTACAAAGACCATCTTGTCCTTTATTATGAAGAGGTATGGGACAATCTCAACCCTCGATGTGTTTAGGGGGGTCTACCGAAGCAGGAGTGTCTGTTTTCCTCCAATACTTGACCATGCTGACTTCTAGTATCAAACTGAAATTTCAATAGATTAGACAGACATGAAAAAAAAAATCTAAGGATGATTACCTAAGATTTATAATATTTCTTTAGACTTGTCGTAAGGAAATCTAAATGTCTCTTGAAAATGAGTCTTGTGTTTCATCCTTTTAATCATGTACGTAGTACTAGTGTCAGCCGCCATTTCTATTCTCCATGAATTACATTGAGCTATCTTTTGCCTTGATATCATCCAAAACCACGGAGGCAGCATTGCGACGTGGGGCACCCTGACCCTACTGCATCGGTGCAAGCTGCTGCCACGGAGCTAGTGCACCAGAAAATGCATTTTAATTTTGGATATCAACTTATTACAAGATAACTAGATTACTTGGATTGAGACTTAAGAGCCACACCTCAAATCTCCATGGTTCTGGAGTCTCAAATGAAATTTTACAACAAAGTCTTAAATGGAACAAACCATCTTCCTCGAACTCTTAGTTGTACAAGTTTCGAATACGGATGAATGTAATTGGAATAGAAACACTAGCCTAAAAAGAGCAATATATAGTCGTGTCATGTTTAGTTCCTTGGTGAAATCACACTATTTAAATTTGGGTTCCCAAACTAAAGTGTTCCCGCAAAAAAAAAAAACAAATTAAAGTGTCCACATATTATTCTCAAGGTTCTTGCCAAATAATCAGCCAATCAAGGGCTCATGATTAGCTGTTTTTTTTTATGTCAAGCTAACTTTTCTCAGAATTTTATCCCCCCCCCCCCCCCCCCCCCCCAAAAAAAATCAAAATTCTTCTTCTTATTTTCTTTGGAGAAACTTTTGTCAACATTTCTTTAGCAGGGCTGCAAGGGACATCAACCATACACGTGCCATTGCATCCTTAAAAAGGCACACAGCACACCTGGTGGGTGCAACGCGTGACTGCTGTTGCTAATATTTGTTAATTACACTGCATGTTGTGCTAATATGCTGACACATATCTCAAACGATTGAACTGCAGTTTTAACTAGAGAGGTGAGATGTGACAGCGGTTTTTACTACTTTCCCTAAGCCGGGCAACACTCGTTGGCTCTCTCACTCGAGCTCCAGCATGCCACTGCTCTGTTTCTTAACGGAGAACAGATGCTGGCAGCATAATCTGGTGGCCAATGTTAGCCCAGCTGCAGCCATGGAGCCGTCCAAGGTCATCAACCATGCACCGGCAAAAAAAAAAGGTCATCGACCATTCATGTGCGCCAATTCACGGTATCTGTCACCCTGCTCGCTCTTTTCAGTGAAATCGAGGTTCCACTCGGTGACCCGAATCATTTTTTCCTTTCAAAAAATAGGGGTGGAAAATGAACATAGAAACATCCCGGTTTCGTATTACAATGTAAAATATAGTTCTGAAAAGAGCCACAGACACGGTCCAGCCAGGCAGAGCCAAGCTACTTTGATACTCAGGACCAGAGCAACTCCTTACAAGACCACAAGCACTAAAACTGACACTTTAGAACATACGAGAAAAATCGTGTCATCCTCTAATGGGGTCGGTTGACGTTTTCCCATCCGGTTGATGTTGTCCCCAAGTAAGAGAAAAGTATGTTTTTGGTTCCCTCAAGTTTACCAAAAGTATACAACTGGTCTCTCAAAAAAATTTAGTGACATTGCATCCGTCAAGTCTCAAAACCGGAGACATTTGGTCCAAAACCAGAAATATGGAATAAACCGATGACGTGCCACTAGCTTATTCTAGATTTCCCGATTTGGACCAAATGTCTTCGGCTTAGAGACTTGAGGGACCAAACGTCGTCCGAAAATTCTTGAAGGACCAGCTGTATACTTTTGATAAACTTGAGGGACTAAAAACATACTTTTCTCCCAAGGTAATTTGGCAGCTTGATTCCTAAGCTTGCCGACATCCCACCTCAGCCTTGCAAATTTGCAGGCATTCTTCCAACCTTGATCACTAGCATCTGGCCGCCGAAGGTTAGTACCGGGGACATCAGAAGGAGAGCACACACAAGTTGACACGAATGTTGTCATCTCCCTGCCCCCCTCCAGAAAGTTTTGGCCGGCACTGGTGTCTGCTAGACGCTCATTTACTTGTTGTGCCTCTCCAGAAAAGACATCAGCCACGAACGTGCTCATCTATTAGGACAGTGCATGGATCACCCAAATTGTGCGGCTCTTAAGTGGGAGGAAGGATCAGGAACAGTGGGGCTGCGAGACGGCGCCGCTCAATACAGCGGCTGATGCTGCGCCAACAGCGAGGTTGATGGGCGAGCTCTGCTGCAGACAGAATGCCGTTGTATTTTGTTTTCCTCCAATATTCCATTTCAGAGTACCCCATTTTTCAGAGTATCCCGTAGACTGGACACTAAAATAAGCATATCAACGATACAACATTGGACCTTTGACATCCTAATTCCCAAGGCAGGTGGATATTTATATGGCAATATGTAGTTTCTGTTAGGTAAGCATGCGATAGGTGTGTTGATCAAGTCATTCAAGAAGCGTTTTACGGTCTCTCTTTTATCATCCGAGTGCATGATGCAAATTAAACCATGTGATCATTCTATTTCCATGTTTTAGAAGGGGAGCCTTAGTGCGTGGTAAAGTTGTTGCTTTCTGACCATGAGGTCACGGGGCAAGTCCTGGAAACAACCTTTTACAAAAATATAGGGAAAGGCTGCATACAATAAACCCAAAGTGGTTGGACCCTTTCCGGACCCTGCACAAGCGGGAGCTACATACACCGGGCTGCCCCATTCTATTTTCCATGTTTTATTTGCTCTTGCATAAAACGAAGAAAAATAGTGCAAACTTCATGAAAGGAGCAGCTCAATGTCAATCGCATGAGGAATAGTGATAGCTCCATGATGTCAAGTTTATAAATGAAACCTTTTACTGTACATCATATTATCTCACCTGGTTTCTGATTAAAATTGATGATCTTGTGCCCTGTCTGAGCAACCATCATAAAGCTACATAAGATTTCTTCTCTGGATAAAGATATATGCGAATGCATAGTCTAGTTTTGGATAACTAAGACAGTTTGTATATTTTTATAAGTGGGCGGAGCCAGGTACAAATATGTGCATAAATGGCGTACCCGTGTAACACATATGTCACTACGGTTCCTCTCGGCATGCCGGTTACGACAACAACGATTATGGGTCTCTTAGTGGACGTAGCTAAAGGTGTTCTTCGGTAATCCCCTATCGAGCGGTCGGGAAAGGAGGGAGATAGCTATGACCTCAGTACCTCCACAAACCCAACAATGCGCCGATAGTAATAACCTTAACATCGGCAAGTGTCGACTTCACCCAACATCGAAAAAAATTATTAACCTAAACATACAAGGGGGATGTAGAATACACATTCAACACTAAACATACTAGGTTCCCCCATATCGCCGAGAACTAGAGTTTTAATCAAACATAAAGACAACAAACATCAAAGGGACAATCGTGGTAATCATGGATGAATGATCAAAGTAATACAAGTAGGAATCCACCTAGGGTTTGGTATTACCATGGCGATGATAATGATGGTTGGTGTCGAAGTCTCTTTGGTTGGGTTGATGGCGTAGCGAAGCCCTTCTATCGTCCCCCATCCGGATCCCTTCCGTTGGCTAGAGTTCTTCATTTTGGTGAAGTTTTTTTATCTCTCTATAGCTCTATTTTGTGATCCGAAGCCAACAGAGTAAAATAATCGACCAGGAGGAGGTGACGCGCCTGGCCGAGCACTGGCACGAGCAGGCGTGGCGGGTGCCATCTTCTCTCTAGAAGCGCTGGTGTGGCTGGAATTTGCTCCATTTGATTGTTGCTTCTTATGGTAAGTTCCATCATGACAGTCAATGCGACTTCCACTCATATACTTGTGTTTTCTTCTTTAATGCTCCAGATCTCCTCCATGGTCAGGGTCCTGGTGAAATAAGACATGTGTGGCGTTGAGGTCAATGGGGGCCAGTACAGGGACGACCAGCATGGAATCACCCATTTTCAGCTAGCCATCCTGAGGTGAGGTGGATAAGCAGGACATTGCTGTCGGGTCGTGTTCGGGAAGGTATCCATATGTTGGTGATGTTGACGAGCGTGGTGACTCCAGAAACCTACGCGGGCAGGTTGCCAACGAGCCCATGCTGGTCGGTGCGGTGGTGGTGACGAGAAGGGCCGGCTGGCGGAACCCTAGAAGGACGGCGGCGGTTTGCATGGCCTTGGCGGTGATGGCCTCGGTGTTCGGAGTGGCGGCTTGTGCGTGAGCGACCACGACTTCTTCTTTTGCCTTGTCTTTCCTCCTCTGGTCGGCCCGCTATCCGCTCTGTGGTCATCTCCTTCTTTGACTTCTTCGGGGCCACGACCCGGGCGACCACGACGGGGATGGGGCGGCAGCGAAAAAGGCAGCGACGGGGTTGAGCGCGTTGGCCATGACTCTAGTGAGGGGGAAGAGGAAATGTGGGAATGGAATGATGTGTCACCGACTAGCGGGTTCGCTAGGGGAGGACGCGGCGGGCGTCCACGACGTGTCCGGACGGACGCAACCCCGACCCAAATTTGGGTCAGAAATGGGTCAAACGGACAAGAAGATGTTTATCCATTTGCGTCGGCATGTTGGGTCTTTTTTTTAACCGTGCAGACTCAAATGGACGTAGGCAGATGAAATGCATCAGCCTGTTAGAGTTGCCCTTACTATAGCTGGCCAAACGGGCCGGTATATCTGGGCCGGCCCGGTAGTACGCTCGCACGACACGACACGTGCTAAACGGGGCAGGCCCGACACGCAGCACGCCAGGGGCGGTGCTTGGGCCTGAAGGTTGAGTACGTGGGCTGGCATGGCACGACCCATCTATTTGTTTTTATTTTTATTTAAGATTTTTTGATATATATATATATATATATATATATATATATATATATATATAGCCAAAAAAATAGCCCAATAGGCCAAATTTGGCCCAAAAACAGCCTAGCAGGTCGGCAGCCTAACAGGCCAGGCGTGCCAGGCGTGCCGCCGGGCCGACCCATATAGCTTCTGGGTCGTGCCTGGACTAGAGGGGGAGCACGGGAGCAGCCCGGCCCGGCCCGGCTAATAATCATGCCATGGAGGGCTGGGCCATGCCAGGCACGATTATGATGGGCCGGGGTCTGGCCCTTACACGTCTTAGAAAAAAAAGAAAGTTGCCCTATTTCCACCCCGATCTCTTCCCCGGTCGCCGGACGACGCCTTCCCGCCGCCGCCGTCGCTGCAGTTCACAGGTTCGTTCCCTTCCCCCGATTTCTTTCTCAGATCGAGCAACAGAGAGATAACGTTACCTTGGGGGGCGGGGCGGTTGATCAACGGGGCTGGGGCGGGGAAATGGATGCCGACGTGTTGTCGGACGCTGTCGACGGAGCTCGATCCGGGGAGACCCGGCTCTGGACCGGGGCGGCGAGGTGCGGAGGGAACGGCGGCGCTCGGCGCAGGACGGGATCAGGGGAGGGGGAGGAGCTGTGGCAGTGGCGTCTTCAGCAAGAGAGACGCCGATGTGTGTGTGCGCGCGCCTGCCGCTGATGCCATATGTGACGCGATTTTAGCCGTGTGTGTGTGCTGCTGCGATTTCCTGCTGCTTTGCTGTGCTACACATACAAGAGTTTCTGATGCAGATGCTTATAGGTTTGCTTCATGTGAATTTTGTTCCGATTGCTGATTGAGAAAGAGAGGCCACGGCTGGGAGAGAGAGAGAGAGAGAGAGAGAGAGGTGCTGATGCTGACTGCTGTTTTTTCTTCTCCGGATATTGCAACCGTTGTTTGTGTTTCTGCTTCAAGAAATGGGAGAAATTGCTCATATAAAGAAAGAGAGAGATTGGGAGAAATGTGTATTGTCTATTGGTTTGTAGCTGTGAGATTTTGCTTGCGTTTTGATTTGTTTGTTCTCGAGAGCATCCGTGATGTTACATCCACTTTTACTCATCCTTGCACTTTGAGTTTTGGATTTTGACAGTGAAGAAAAACATTGGGGACTATGTAGTCTGAGATGCTCTCGTCGTCTTTCTTTTATTTTAATTTACTTATTTGTTTGTTTATGGATTTCCGTTGCTCAACTCATGGATCGATGATGTGGTTGTTAACTGCGTTATCTATCTTGAACTTCTCAAGTACTGAAGAAAACATTACCTGCTGAGGTCCAAGGCACACTTGAAGTTCTTAACCTTTCCTTATTGTTTTGTCCGATTAACTTTGACAGTCAAGTTTTTTTTTTCTCTGAGTAGTATACTTTGCTGGCTTTTGACTTATGTATGTTTGCAAGAAAGTAAGTTATATAATAATATGGTATACTGTACAGTTGCGTGTCGGTCCGTCCGTCCGTCTTTGAGTTCTGGATTTTGACAGTGAAGAAAAACATTGGGGACTATGTAGTCTGAGATGCTCTCGTCGTCTTTCTTTTATTTTAATTTGGTTATTTGTTTTTTTATGGATTTCCGTGATGTGATTGTTTACTGCGTTATCTATCTTGAACTTCTCAAGTACTGAAGAAAACAAACCTGCTGGGATCCAAGGCACACTTGAAGTTCTTAACCTTTCCTTATTGTTTTGTCCGATTAACTTTGACAGTCAAGTTTTTTTTTTCTCTGAGTAGTATACTTTGCTGGCCTTTGACTTCCGTATGGTTGCGTGTCGGTCCGTCCGTCTTTCTTTCTAGTCATTTGATGTTCGATCGCGTGTTCATCCATAGAATCCATGTTTGATTTCGTATCCATAGGTTCCGAGTTTAGTTTCGTAGATTCAGGTTGGGTCATTCATAACACTCTTTATGTTTTGGTCATTTATGATACTAGTGTTACAATCCTTCTGATCAGACCTCATACTTCCATGCAGATAGATAAGAACAAGATGGTGATTAATGGCGATGCACCTGCAAGAGGGAGTGCAGCAGCTGCGGCAAGCTTGCGCAGACGTAGAACCACCAGCGGTGCTGCTGGAGGTGGCGGTGGCGCCAGTACAATGCTTCAGTTCTACACAGACGAGGCTGCTGGGTGCAAGATGTCCCCGAATGCTGTTATGATCATGAGCATAGGGTTTGTTGCCGTCGTTGCTGTGCTCCATGTTTTCGGCAAGCTTTACCGTTAGGTTTCATATGCAAGCTGCACCTATGGACAGAGGAACCCATAGACTTAAATAACTGCATAGCATATATGACTGTTGGATCCTGAAGACGTTTCCATATTACCATATAAGTTTATATACCTGATAATATATACTGAGATGAGACGCTATGGTCGAATCCTTGCAAGAAGGTGCTTTGGCTTGTCAGTTGTTCTTTATTACAGTTAATCTTCCTGGGTCCGTGCTTTGTTTCAAATATGTTGCATAGATTAGTTCCCAAGTCTGAATCAAATGTTCCGGTTGCGTAAAAATTATGCTTGGCAAATCTCGGAAATGTGATTTGTAACAGGTCCATTGTGGGGATTGTCTCTGGATTAGTTAACTGATGATAAAAATCAAGTTTGTGGCTTGTAAATTAGAAATGATGACAGTTGTAAATTTACCAGTCTTGTATATCTATAACGAAATGATTAACATGATATCTTGTTGTTGTCCCATATTTCATAGATACTACTAGTCCCTTGCAAGCAGTTACTTTAACAACCATTTATGCATTTTGTCAAAATACCACAAACATTTCAAATTAAGTAGTGTTGGGGCCTTCTCACAAAGAGAAAAAACCCTTTAAAAATTAGGGTATGATGCGTGCACACGGTATTCTTTAGTAAAAGGCGAAAGAATAGTTCGCTTTGTGCTCACCACGCAGCTGCATGCCTTTCACTCTCTGCACCCCACACTCTTATGTAGCCGAGCTCCCTGCTCTCTCCCCGTTCCCAGGCGAGGTGGGACTAAACGGAAGGCACTTGTTTTTCTTGTGACGATGGGTCTGGGACTGGTGGCCGGCCCATTGAGTGACGTTCCTGATGCCAGAGGCCCACAGTGTGGCTTCGCTGGCGGAGTGAGGTGGACCGGGCCACGTGCGCGCATCCACTGCTCGTTCTTTTTCGGTCGCAGTCTGCAACTCGGGGGTTTTCCTCCTTTTCTTCCAGTTTTGTGTTTAAAGGTTTTGAAATCGGAAGTTTGGTTTAAGAGATATGAATGATTTTAAGTTAGCAAAGGGGAAATAAATGAATGGATTAGTTTGGGAGAGAGAAGAGAGAGAATGGGTAGCACATGCATGTAAGAGCATCTCCGGCCGTTAGCCCCAGGGGGCGCTTAAAATCGCCGTCTGGGGGCAAGCCGGCGCAAAAAAAGGCCTGGGGGCGAGTTGTTCCCCAGTCACCGGTCCCAGGGCCGCCCCCAGGCGCGTCTAACTTTTTCAAAAAAAATAAAACGTTCGGCGAAGTTTGGTTAAACACGGCTAAATTTCGGCAAACTTTGGCATATATTACATATGTTCGCGACGCGTTACATAGCAAATATAACTAAAAAAAGAAATTGCTAAACGCGGAGTAGTCGTCGTCGCCACCATCCTCGCCGTCGTCGTCGTCGCCACCATCCTCGTCGTCAGCGGCGGCCTTCTCCTCCTTGACGCTGAGCCTCCACCCCGTCGGCCCGGCGCGCATGTCTGGCGGCGCCGGGATGTTGGCCTCGAACAGTAGCCACGACTCCTATTCGTGGAGCGAGCGGCGGCCGAAGCCATTGGCCGCCACAGAGTCGTCGGGGAAACGTGCGGCCATCGGGCGCACGGGAGAGGGAGAGAGAGGGGGGCTCGGCAGCGGCGCACGAGACAAGAAGAGGGAGGGCTCGGCGGCGGCGCACGGGAGAGGGAGAGCTCGGCGTCTAGGGCTGGTGTGGCCAGAGGCGAGGGAGGCCACCGGCTTAAATAGTCGCGCACGTGTGTACGCGTGGCGGGAGGGAGGCGTCGCCGCGCCGCTCCGTGACGCGCCGCCGTGAGGAATCAATGGCAAGGTTGACTGGCGGCGGCAGCCTTGGCATTGATTCCCGCGGGAACCGGGGCGATGAGGGCGACGAAGCGCCCGTCTCGCTGACTCGGCGGGCCCGCGGCTGCTTCGCGCCAAAACCACTTGCCCCGGCGCCCCCAGGCGCCCCCCAGCGCGCCGGGTTCGGCCTGGGTCCGTTGGCGCTGATTTCGGCCCAGGCCGGCGAAAAAATTGGGCTCCTGGGGACGCGACTGTGCCGTTTTTTTGGTGCCGGCACGAAAAAAGCGCCTGGGGAGGCCGTTCTGGAGGCGCGGTTGGAGATGCTCTAAGACAATGGGTCATCTGACCAAAAGACGACATTGATAGGACCCATGTATCCTGTTTGCAGGTTGTATAGCTATGTATATTCGAAACAGAATGCTTCAGATCGCAACGAGCGGCTCTAGATCTGCCGGTACGGGCCGGAACCGCTCAATTTTCCATTTTGGGGAGGCCCCCTGCCGTCCAGGAGGCCCGGTTGCCCGGAGCGCACACGTAGTTTTTCTCTATCTAATTTATTATCTGGCTGTTTTCCTTTTGATAAACCAGTGCAGACTTTAGCTACTTTAGCTAGTTCAGGCCTCATAATTTATTGATCCACTCTTGGAAGTTGGAATGTGGAATTTTACTGATTCGGTCAGACTTTAGCAAGTTTAGTTAAATTTTTTTTTTGAGGGATAGCTAGTTTAGTTTTAGTTATAATATATAAAACCATGAACTGATTACTATCCTTGTTTAATATTTTTGTAGAAATGAAGAGAAAGTGGACTTCGCATAGTTGGTTTGCAAGCAGTTCAATAGCCTTCCTATTATTAACGAATCCGACTATTCAGATATGTTTTCAATAGTAATCTGCGAAAGTTTCTGCTTACTTGGACGAATGGATTTAGAGATAATGACTATTTTGCTAAACAGATTCAAATTTGATACTTTCCAAAAAATTCTAGTAATACTACATGTTTCCATTAGTAATCTGAAAAAATCAGCTTATTTGAACAAAAAGATTAGGAGAAAATAATTTTTCCTTCTTTAAAATAGCGTTTAGTTTTCCTGACATAAACTTTGAGCCCACCCTTCATTTTCTTTCTGGATTCGCCACACTATGGACTATGTGTAGGACCGGATCATAAGCAGATCCAATGATGTTATATGCTCAGTACCATGGCAGGTTGACTTCGTCACAAAGCTCGAACTAATTTGACGGTTCATCATGGCTTTACGAATCGGCGAGCATTCTGCCAACCTGCAGGACGGGCAATTAGCCACGGATAGTGAGGACAGAGGACACCGGATTTGAAGGAGGACGCACAAGCTGTCACAGATGTTGTCGTCTCCTTGCCAATCTCCAGGAAGGCCCGCCCCATAGTGGTGTGTGCTAGACGCTCCTCCGGGTGTCGTGCCTCTCTGGCGAAGTCGATCGGTGAGAATGTGCTCACTGGTCAGGGAAGAGGCGAGATTCTTCCAACGCCGCGCAACATGCCTTGTGTAGATTGTGCGACACTTTGGCGGGAGGAAGGCTGGGGTGCGGCGGAGCTGCGAGATGGTGCTGCTGAATACAGTGGTCACCACTGCAACGGCGAACTGGTTGATAGCGACCTCCATTGCGAACAAGAATGCGGTTACGATCGGGTTGGAGTTGATGAATCTAGGGTTTTTGGTAATGCAGGAGTGTATCAGAAAAGACCATTATATTTTGTTTTTTCCTCCAATATTTCATTTGAGAGTATCCTATTGGTCGGACACTAAAACAGAAGGAAACATACTAACGATACGGCATTGGACCTTTGACATCCAAATTCTAAGGCAGCTAGATATATATAGGGTTAGTTGTGTATATGGCATTAACGATGCAACATTGTTAGCAAGGCATGAAATAAGTGTGTTGTTTTTCTTGGCGGGGAATGCAATAAATGTGTTGATCAAGTCATTCAAGAAGCGTTTTATAGAGAAAATACGAAGGAGAACCTAGGTTCCAGCGCACCCTATAAGGCAAGCCACGCCGTGGCAGCCATTGGCCGTGGCCAACAACGCACTGCATGCTGGCTCTCTAATGTACCCCAGGAGATTAGCACTATCATTAGTGAGGAATGTAAAACCATTATCAATTAATGAAATGCTTTTTCCCCCGCAAAAAAAAAAAGAAATTAGTAATTCAAAAAGTTCCAAATCTTTTTTGGTATCAAACATGATCAAGTATTGTAGTCGTATAAAAAGATTCGTGAGAAAATGACTTCCGTTGCATCCTGGGTTGAAGATTTGGCAAAAACGCTATATACAAGCACTACTAGGGAAAAGTCTATACACAGAATCTTACCAGCAGCGCTCTTCAAAATACCACGCTACTGCTACTTAGCAGCAGCGCGTGTCTCCAAAACGCGCTGCTGACAGGGAAATAGCAATAGCGCATACAGCGCATACAGCGCTACTGCTATAGTTGCCATGACCTCGCCCCCCCCCCCCCCCCCGCTAGCTATAGCAGTAGCACACTTTACTAAACAGCGCTACTGCTATTCAGGTTAGCTGTAGCGCGTTTGGGCAAACGTGCTACAACTATCCCTACCTTATCCCCACGCGCACGACCGGCCCTCTCACTCACACTCTCATTCTCGCCCGCGTAACCGTCGTCGTGCGTCGCCGCCGCCGCCGCCTTCGTCCGTCCGCCGCCGAGGTACTCCCCTCCTTCCATCCCTCCTCCATCCTCCTCGCACATCCTCCCTCCGCCTGCGGCCGCCCCTCCCTCCTCCGCCGCCGCCCTCCTCCCTCCGCCTGCGGCCGCCCCTCCTCCCTCCTCCGCCGGCAGCCCTCCTCCCACCGCCCTCGACCTCGCCGCCCCTAGCTACCTCTCCATCGCTCCCCACCCCCTGCCACTAGTTAGTACTAGATTTAGTAGTAGTAGATGTTAATTTAGGGTTAGCTAGTACTAGATGTTGCTTTAGTTAGTACTAGATTTTTAGTAGTAGTAGTGGTAGTTGAACTACTTTAGTTGTAGTTGAACTAGTTTAGTAAGTAAATTAATAAACTTGTTGAACTAGTTGAATTAACAGAACTAATCTATTTTTAGTAAGATAATTAATATAACTAGTTGAACTACTTTATTTTTAGAAAGAACTAGTTTTTTTCTATTTATAGTAAGTTTATATTTAGTAAGAACTAGTTGAATTAATAAAACTAGTTGAACATGTCATATTTGTTGTTATTTTTTAGTTTAAGCAATTATTCGGGATGTATTAGTGATAACTTATATGGTTTCAGGTGACCTCCGTCGTCCCCGTCACCGACCCCCTCCGACATCCCCGCCATCGTCCCAGTCACCGACCCCCTCCGACATCGAGGTGAGACCAGCCAAATATCCTTGTATATCTTGTGTTGTTGCTCAAATAGGATATGTGGTTTCCCAAGTGGCCGTTCATGTTCAGTTTACATCTCCGAGTGGCCTATGTTTTGCCGGAGTGTTGATTAATTTCCGTTCAGGCGCTCGATATGTCCTTTTTTAGCAAAGGTCATGCCGGATTTTGTCGTGAATTCTGGCATGACTTGTGCTAGAATATGTACAAGTTTAATCTTTGAATTATGATTGTAGGAAATATCGTACTCGGGCGACGACGGTCTCTCGGGGGAGTGTAGCTGGTGCCACGACGATTGAGGTATGTGCGACAGGTTCGTTCGGCTGGACGAAGATCGGCGCTTCAGCATTAAGCTCGAGGAGACCTTCGATTGTGAAACGGTACGCAACAACGACAAGTGTTTTTTTCGTAATTAAGCATGACTTCAACTATTTCAACATCTAATTTTCATATTTTACAATTCGACTAGCTTATCCCATGCCATGCAAGACGCTATGTCTTGGAGAGGATGAGTTTTGAAGACCATGAAAATTTCGAAACAAAGAAAATACACCTAAGGACCCATCATGATATGGATTTTGAAGTAAATCTGTGCAATGCTCAGAGCGTAACCCATTTTGGTTGCCAAAATTGGGAAGCACTTTTCAAAATGTACTCCCTCCTTTCCGGTTTATAGGGCTTATCTCAAAATTTTAGTTTTTCCATTTTATAAGGCTCAATTTGGTTGTTCCCCATCACCTGTTCAGACTTCAAGGTGCATTAAATCACTGCAAGCAAGTATTAAGAGAAATCTGACCAATGCATGCACTTTATGCATGCATGCATTGCAATTAATGCATTCATAAACATAATTTTTTGAGGAAAACAAGAGCATTAATTGGGTGTTTTTGCAAACTATAAAAAATATTCCACCACTCATCATCTACCTTGGTTGGTGAGATTTTTGAATTGAGCCTTATAAGCTGGAAAGGAGGGAGTATGATTTTTATGAGGGTATGATTGTCACCATGGATCTTGGTGATCCTGACAGCGAGGAAGACAATATGGACATTTGGGTCCTTGTTGATACGCTTCCGATTGTACCGCTATGTGAGTTTCTCAAACATATTTATGAACTAATTTATATTGTTTATTTCAAAATAGTTGATAGCTTATTTCCATTGACAACTTATTTTGATTCTTCAAAGACTGTGCAGAAGATGGTAGATAAAACCCACTACACCGATGGCACCGAATTAACGTATAAGGAGAAAAATCATCTGATCGCATTTTGTATTCTTCTTGAAAATTACAATGACTATTATCGAACTCCTCCAAATTATGGTGAATACGTGCCACTAGTGCATGTGTTGAACCACGATAACTTCTCTGGAGATACCCTGGTAAGATTTTTTACTATTACGACATCCGTGCATCTTTTGCATACTTCTAAAACTAGTACATCATTGCTAACTACAAAGTTATTATTATGTTTTTCAACAGAAACTCCCGATGGATTGTGTGCCTCATCTGATGTCTCTGCATGGTCGCCTCTCAGTTCTGAACATACTGCCAGGTAAATCTACGGAGCTGACCTGTGCATATCGGATTTCTAAAACCCGTGAACACATGATCATCAGAGAATGGAAGAAATGTATGGACATTCGCAAGGAGGTTCTTGGAAGTAACATTCAGCGAAAGGCAAGAATTGGAGACAGGCTAATCTCCATTCTCCATAATGGAGAGTCAGGGGCTATCTTGTTTTTTGCTATTTTACCTTAGAAAATGTAGTAGGTCTTAATCGAATGTAATAGGTCCTATGAGGTACAATATGTTTATTATGTGGTAATGTGTTAGAGTTGATAATGATGATCTTAAGGAGGTGTTATGTGATGTCAATGATGAAAACGATGATCTTGAGGAGGTGTTATATGACAATGATGTATTATGATGCTAAGTTTAATGATATGACGATGATGATGATATTATTATATCATTGGGTGAAAGAACCGCGGATTAGTTTCAAGTGGATGGACATCCACTTGAAACTAGTCCACGGTTCTTTCACCCCATGATGTAATAACTCATTATGATGTAAAAACAATCTCTAAATTCCTGTTGTATGAAAACTTGTATAAAGGTGTATGAATACAACATGAAAAAGAAAAGAAATAAAATACTAAATAATAGTAGTAGCGCGGGTAAGGAGAAGCGCTACTACTAATTACCAGTAGCGATGTTGTGAAGAAGCGCCGCTACTAAGTCAATTTAGCAGTAGCGTGGGTCAAGACGCGCTATTGCTAAGCATTAGCTGTAGCACCTTATCAGTAGCGCTCCTGCCCGCGCTACTGATAGGCCCAAAACCCGCGCTGCTGCTAGGCTTTTCCCTAGTAGTGAAGTACTATACACGGTATATTATCGTCATAAACTTGTTTTTTTTGCCCTGAAATCAATATGAATCATTTCTTGTCCAAACTCTTTATATGAGTACAATACCTAATCATCTTTGATTCCAAACAAGATTTGGATTTTTTTTAACTTTTTTTGAGTTACTATTTTTATTTTGCGCGTATAGGGTGTGCGGGTACCCGAGAGCACCAAGTTCCCGTCCCGTTTTGTAGTCTCTATTTTATCATGCAAGTATGCGGTGCAAACTCATGTGACCATTATATTTCCGTGTTTTGTCTCCTCTTACAGGAAGAGGAGAGAAGTTAATGAAAAAACTTTGTGCGATGAGTAGTTTAATGTCAATCGATCACATGAGCACGAGAGACCCCTTCATTTGAGTGTATCCCGTGCTAATGATACGGCATTGGACCTTTGACATCCAAATTCTAAGGCAGCTGGATATATATAGGGTTAGTTGTGTATATGGCATTAACGATGCAACACTGTTAGCAAGGCATGCAATAAGTGTGTTTTTTTTGGCGAGGAATGCAATAAGTGTGTCGATCAAGTCATTCAAGAAGCGTTTTATAGGGAAAATACGAAGGAGAACCCACCCTATATGTAAAAAAGAATTAGTAATTCAAAAAATCCGAAATCTTTTTTGGTATCAAACATGATCAAGTATTGTAGTCGTATAAAAAGATTCGTCAGAAAATGACTTCCGTTGCATCCTGGGTCGAAGATTTGGCAAAACACGCTATATACAAGTACTATACACGCTATATTGTTGTCATAAACTTGTCTTTTTTGCCTTGAAGTCAATATGAATCACTTCTTGTCCAAACTTTTTATATGAGTACAATACCTAATCATCTTTGATTCCAAACAAGATTTGGAATTTTTTGAACTTTTTTTGAATTACTATTTTTTTTGCGCATATAGGGTGTGCGGGTACCCGAGAGCACCAAGTTCCCGTCCCGTTTTATAGTCTCTATTTTATCATGCAAGTATGCGGTGAAAACTCATGTGACCATTATATTTCCGTGTTTCGTCTCCTATTACAGGAAGAGAAGAAAAGTTAATGAAAAAACTTCGTGTGATGAGTAGTTTAATGTCAATCACATGAGCACGAGACCCCCCCCCCCCCCCCGGTGCAAGGTGAGAGGTTCGGTAGGGAGGTGGGTGTTCAGTTTGTGCGGAATCAGCATGTGCTGGGTAGGCATACGTTGGGTTCGCACATGTTTCCGTAGGGCTCGTGTGCAGTGTAAGTGATTCTGTTGTGTTTTTTCTGCTGCTTTGTTGTGCTACACATACAAGAGTTCCAAGGCACCCTTGAAGTTCTCAACTACCGAACAAAACATTACCTGCTGAGATCCAAGGCACCCTTGAAGTTCTTAACCTTTCCTTATTGTTTTGTATGATTAATAACTTTCAGTCAAGAGGTATTGTTTTTCTTTGACTAATACATTCTGCTGATGACTCTGCTGGCTTTTGACTTACATATGTTTGCCAAAAAGCAATTTATAATAATGGTATAATATACAGTTGTATGTCGGTCCGTCTGTCTTTCTTTCTTGACACGTGATTCTGAGTTTCGTTCCATATCCATAGATTCTGAGTTTGTCACTTGGATCACTCTTTATGTTTTGATCATTTATGATCCTAGTGTTAGAAGCCTTCTGATCAGAACTTGTACTTCCATGCAGATAGATAACCGTTTCAAAAAAACACAGATAGATAAGAAAAAGATGGTGATTAATGGTGACGTACCTGCAAGAGGGAGTGCAGCAGCTGCTGCAAACTTGCACAGATGTAGAACCACCATAGCAAATGACTATCGGATCCCGAAGACATTTCCATATTATAATTTCAGTTTATATACCTGATAATATATTCTGAGATGAGTCGTTATGGTCGATTCCTTGCAAGAAGTGCTTGGCTGGTCACTCGTTCTTTCTTACATTTATTAATCTTCCCGAGCGATTTGTTTCTAATATGTTGCATACAAGCTATTGCTATAGTTTTACATATTAGTTCCTGAGTCTGAAGGAAATGTTCTGGTTGCAAAAAAATTATACTTGGCAGTTAGTATAGGTGGGCTATACATATAGCTTTCGTTTGATAAGCATGTGACAAGTGTTGACCAAGTCACTCAAGAACCGTTTGGTCGTCTGTTCTATCATGCGAAAAAAAAGTAGAGAAAAAGAAGGCAAAAACTTCATGAAATGAGTAGTTGAATGTCAATCGCATGAAGAATATGAAGGAGTTCATTGATTTCCATTGTATAAATACTCCCATTCAAGCCTTATTCAAGGTTTGTGCTTCGCAATGTCAAATTATTCCACATAGTAGTATGGAACATTGGAGGAAAACAAAGGACAGGCGAGCACTACTCGCCATAAGGAAAGATATTTTTCTACATGTGCAACCTAGGCAGCACTTCAAATCTTTAGACATACGATGCCATATATTACATACACTCCCTATGGCAGCAGGCTACCATAGGTTACCTCTTCCTAGGGGGCTATTCAGTTCTTTAGGTAAATGATGCAATTCTGAGATGATGTATGAATTAATATATGCATATGTCGTATTTACGAGCATCAAAATCGATCATAGACCCATTCTCATGTGTCTCAGTGTCTCGTCCTAATTATCATGCAAATATGCATTGCAAACTTCTTTCAAACCTCATTTGTATTGGTTGTTGACATCATCTTCAAGCGGGGTCATGAGGTCGGCATGCTGGGAGATTTCACAATCAATGGTCATGGGATGGTCATGATTTTCGGCCATGACCGGCGGATCATCATGGAGATCGCCTTCCGTGTCTGCGAAGGAGCTGCAGCTGGCTGCTTCCCCTTATCGACGTTGGTAGAGTTGCACTCAATTGGGGCGTTGGGAGTCCCCGATCTGTTTCCGCCGAGCTTTGCTTATGTGCAGCTGTGCAGAGGGAACCACAGCTGTTTGTATGCAGGCTGAATAGGCACGTGCACGTTACATCTGTTAGTAGCAGCCAATAAACTAGATTTTATAAGTAGAAGAAATATCAAAATTTCCAGATGATGACAATTCAGTCAGAATTTCGTGTGTTTCATATTCCAGCAAGAGAGATCACAACTTCACAAATACTCTATTTTTGGGGCCTTGTACCTTGAGAAAAGGTAAATGGCTTACACTGCTACATATGTAATTCGTACTATTTTTTATGGTCCACTTTTATTCTAATAGACTTAACAAACCTACAACGGCATCGCACAAGCTCCCTATATAAAACGTTATTCCGTACCATGCCCCTGACACGGGGCATCAAAGACTAGTAGCCATTGAGGGAGTCCTGGATTAGGTGGTCCTCGGACAACCGGACTATATACTTTGGCCGGACTGTTGGACTATGAAGATACAAGATTGAAGACTTCGTCCCGTGTCCGGGTGGGACTCTCCTTTGCGTGGAAGGCAAGCTTGGCAATTCGGATATGTATATCTCCTTCTCTGTAACCGACTCTGTGTAACCCTAGCCCCCTCCGGTGTCTATATAAACTGGAGGGGTCCGTAGGACAACAACAATCATAATCATAGTCTAGCTTCTAGGGTTTAGCCTCTACGATCTCGTGGTAGATCAACTCTTGTAATACTCATATCATCAAAATCAATCAAGCAGGAAGTAGAGTATTACCTCCATCGAGAGGGCCCGAACCTGGGTAAACATGTGTCCCCCCGCCTCCTGTTACCATTAGCCTTAGACACACAGTTCGGGACTCCCTACCCGAGATCCACCGGTTTTGACACCGACATTGGTGCTTTCATTGAGAGTTCCACTGTGTCGTCATGATAAGGCTTGATGGCTCCTTCAATCATCTGCAACGATGCGATCCAGGGTGAGGTTTTCCTCCCCGGACAGATCTTCGTATTTGGCGGCTTCGTACTGCGGGCCAACTCACTTGGCCATCTGGAGCAGATCGATAGCTACGCCCCTGGCCATCAGGTCAGGTTTGGAAGCTTGAACTATACTGCCGACATCCGCGGAGACTTGATCTTCGACGGATTCGAGCCCACATCAGGTGCGCCGAACTGTCATGACGAGCATGACTTAGATCTGCCATCGGACGGTGTTCGGAAGATCACACATGCGGCTGTCCCGGCCCTTAATCCGGAACAGATCGTGCCATCCGAGGACGGGTGGATGGACCCTGCCACGGAGGCCGCACACTCAGCGGCGTTAGAGCCGAACACAGACTTCACCTCCAATGAGGTCTATGTCATCGGACCCTCGGACTCGTCTCCGGCCATAGGCTCCAAACCGCGTACATCCGTGCCTATCAAATCTGATTGGGCGATCATGGAGTTTACCTCGACGGATATCTTTCAGCACTCGCCCTTGGGCGACGTGCTAAATTCATTGAGGTCTCTCTCCTTGTCAGGAGACTCTTGGCCGAACTATGTCCGGCTTGAGTGGGAAGCGGACGACGAAGAAATTCGTTCCCCACCCACCACCCACTTAATAGCCACTGTCAACGACTTAACCGACATGCTTGATTTCGACTCCGAAGACATCGACGGTATGGACGACGATGCTGGAGAGGAACAGGAACCACCGCCCTTAGGGCGCTGGACAGCCACATCATCATATGACATATATATGGTGGACACCCCCAAAGAAAGCGATGGCGATGAGGCAACAGAGGATAATCCCCCTGAGAAGCAATCTAAGCACCGACGACATATGCGCTGCTCTAAGCCCCGCCAAAACAAAAATAGCAATACCGGCACAAGAGACCATAGCAATCCGGATGGTGCCGAAGACGAAAACAATCCCGCCCAGCCAGGCTTCGTGCAGGCCGAGCGGGAGGATGGACAAGCTAGCCCTAAGGAACATGCAACGGATGGCGAATCAGGGGATGACAATTACATGCCCCTCTCCGAAGACGAAGTGAGCCTTGGCGACGAAGAATTCATCGTGGCTGAAGATCCCGTCGAGCAGGAGCGCTTCAAGCGCCGACTTATAGCCACTGCAAAAAGCCTGAAGAAAAAGTAGCAGCAGCTCCAAGCTGATCAAGATCTGCTAACTGATAGATGGACTGAGGTCCTGGCAGCTGAGGAATACGGACTCGAGCGCCCAACCAAAAGTTACCCAAAGCACATGTTGCTACCTCAACTCGAGGAGGAGGCATTAAAGCCTACACTACCAGCACATGATGCGGTTGACCGGCCACCTCGTGGCCGAGACAAAGCGGCGTATCAGCCCGAAGTCCAGCCTCACCCCGCCGCCAAACAAGCAAAAACACGAAGGCCCGGGGCTCCACGCATCACATGCGAGACAAATTGAAAACCAAAGAAGGCAGTCAAGATCGATCTATGGATCACGGGGGCGTGCCCCAACGCGTGACGATGACCGTCACGCCGGATATACTAAAAACAAATCCGACCGGGCCGAATACAACAGACCAGACTCATTTGAACTGCGTCGTGATGTAGCCCGGCATAGAGGCGCCGCACACCCCCTATGCTTCATTGATGAAGTAATTGATCATGAATTCCCAGAAGGGTTTAAACCCGTGAACATTGAATCATATGATGGCACTACAGACCCCGCGGTATGGATAGAAGATTTCTTCCTCCACATTCACATGGCCCGCGGGGATGATCTACACGCCATCAAGTACCTCCCACTAAAACTCAAAGGACCGGCTCGGCATTGGCTGAATAGCCTGCCGGCAAACTCCATTGGCAGTTGGGAGAACTTGGAAGACGCATTCCTTGACAACTTCCAGGGCACTTATGTGCGACCACCGGATGCTGATGACTTAAGTCACATAACCCAACAGCCCGGAGAGTCAGCCAGGAAATTTTGGACTCAGTTCCTAACTAAAAAGAACCAAGTTGTTGACTGTCCGGATGCCGAAGCCTTAGCGGCCTTTAAGCATAACATCCTCGACCAGTGGCTCGCCCGACACCTCGGCCAAGAGAAGCTGAAGTCCATGGCAGCTCTCACGACACTCATGACCCGCTTTTGTGTGGGCGAGGACAGCTGGCTGGCTCGTAGCAACAGCACATCAAGAAATCCTGACACTTCAGATGCCAGAGATAGCAACGGCAAGCCACGATGCAACAGACATAAGCGTCACAACAATGGCGACAATATTGAAGACACGGCAGTAAATGTCGGATCAGTGGCTCTAAGTCCGGTTAGCGGAAAAAGCCATTCAAAAGAAACAATCTGGGCCCGTCCAGTCTGGACCGCATACTCGATCGCTCGTGTCAAATTCACGGCACCCCCGATAAACCAGCCAACCACACCAATAGAGAATGTTGGGTGTTCAAACAGGCCGGCAAGTTGAATGCCGAAAACAAGGAAAAGGGGCTGCACAGCGATGATGACGAGGAGCCCCGCCCGCCGAACACAGGAGGACAGAAAAAAATTTCCTCCCCAAGTGAAAACGGTAAACATGATATACGCCACCCATATTCCCAAGCGGGAACGGAAGCGTGCACTAAGGGACGTCTATGGGATGGAGCCAGTCGCCCCAAAGTTCAACCCATGGTCGTCTTGTCTGATCACTTTCGATCGCATGGACCATCCTACCAGTATCCGTCATGGCGGTTCGGCCGCATTGGTCCTCGACCCCATCATTGACGGATTCCATCTCACACGAGTCCTTATGGACGGTGGCAGCATCCTGAACCTGCTCTATCAGGATACAGTGCACAACATGGGCATCGACCCCTCAAGGACCAAACCCACAAAAACCACCTTTAAAGGTGTCATACCAGGTGTAGAGGCCTGTTGCACGGGCTCAATCACACTAGAAGTGGTCTTCGGATCCCTGGACAACTTCCGAAGCGAGGAGTTGATCTTCGACATCGTCCCCTTCCGCAGTGGCCATCATGCACTGCTCGGACGAATCGCATTTGCCAGATTCAATGCGGTACCGCATTATGCATACCTCAAGCTCAAAAAGGCAGGACCTCGCGGGGTTATAACAGTTAATGGAAACACAGAGCGCTCGCTCCATACAGAGGAGCACACTGCGGCCCTCGCAGCAGAAGTACAGAGCAGCCTTCTTAGGTAGACCACCAATTCGGCAATAAAGCCCCCGGACACCGTCAAGCGAGTCCGGAGTACCCTGCAACAGGATCGTCCGGCATGTCCAGAGCTTGCCTAGCAATTCGGCCTCCATCCCAGTCCCAGTCAAGCAGTGAAATTTGTGCCGCATGTACATAATTACGCACTCAAAATACCATGGGCATAGGCGGAGGCACGGCTATGACATGGTCCACAATGCGGCTCAACCGCCCCAGGATTCGTACATCTGCACAACTTTTCTTCTCAGGTCCCTATTTTTGGAAGTCTCTTCCGATAGTCCGACTATCGAAACCATAACAGGACGGAAACACCAAGGAGACAAGAAGCTTCGGCGTACATAGGAATCCCCAGGTGGTTTCTGATATCGATCGCTATACCTGTTTTACATACTGATACGTCTCCAACATATCTACAATTTTTGATTGCTCCATGCTACTTTATCTACTGTTTTAGGCAATACTGGGCTTTATTATCCACTTTTATATTATTTTTGGGACTAACCTATTAACCGGAGGCCCAACCCAGATATGCTATTTTATGTCTATTTCAGTGTTTCAAGGAAAATGAATATCAGACGGAGTCAAAACGGAACGAAATCAACTGGAGAAGTTATTTTTGGAAGGAAACCCACCTGATGGACTTGGACCCCACGTCAGAAGATACGGGAGGTGCTCACAAGGGTGGGGGGTGCGCCCACCCCCCTAGGGCGCGCCCCCTGCCTCGTGGGCCCCCCGTAGCTCCACCGACGTACCCCCTGCACCCATATATACCTACGTATCATAAAACTTTCAGAACAGAAGATAGATCAGGAGTTCCGCCGCCGCAAGCCTCTGTAGCCACCAAAAACCTCTCGGGAGCCCTTTTCGGCGCCCTGCCGGAGGGGGATCCCATCACCGGTGGCCATCTTCATCTTCCCGGCGCTATCCATGACGAGGAGGGAGTAGTTCACCCTCGGGGATGAGGGTATGTACCAGTAGCTATGTGTTTGATCTCTCTCTCTCTCTCTCTCTCTCTCTCTCTCTCTCGTGTTCCTCTATGGCATGATCTTGATGTATCCCGAGCTTTGCTATTGTAGTTGGATCTTATGATGTTTCTCCCCCTCTACTCTCTTGTGATGAATTGAGTTTCCACTTTGAAGTTATCTTATCGGATTGAGTCTTTTATCAGAACACTTGATGTATGTCTTGCCGTGATTATCTATGGTGACAATGGGATGTCATGTGCCACTTGATGTATGTTTTGGTGATCAACTTGTGGGTTTCGTGACATTGGGAACCTATGCATAGGGGTTGGCACACGTTCTTGACTCTCCGGTAGAAACTTTGGAGCACTCTTTGAAGTACTTTTATGTTGGTTGGATGAATCTGAGATTGTGTGATGCATATCGTATAATCATGCCCACAGATACTTGAGGTGAAAATGGAGTATCTAGGTGACATTAGGGTTTTGGTTGATTTGTGTCTTAAGGTGTTATTCTAGTACGAACTCTTTTATAGATTGATCCGAAAGAATAACTTTGAGGTGGTTTCGTACCCTACCATAATCTCTACATTTGTTCTCCGCTATTAGTGGCTTCGGAGTGACTCTTTGTTGCATGTTGAGGGCTTGTTATATGATCTTTCTATGTTATTATTGTTGAGAGAACTTGCACTAGTGAAAGTATGAACCCTAGGCCTTGTTTCCTATCATTGCAATACCGTTTACGCTCACTTTTATCTTTAGTTACCTTGCTGTTTTTATTATTTCAGATTACAAAAACCTATATCTACCATCCATATTGCACTTGTATCACCATCTCTTCGCCGAACTAGTGCACCTATACAATTTACCATTGTATTGGGTGTGTTGGGGACACAAGAGACTCTTTGTTATTTGTGTTGCAGGGTTTCTTGAGAGAGACCATCTTCATCCTACGCGTCCCACGGATTGATAAACCTTAGGTCATGCACTTGAGGGAAATTTGCTACTGTCCTACAAACTTGTGCACTTGCAGGCCCAACAACATCTACAAGAAGAAGGTTGTGTAGTAGAAATCAAGCTCTTTTCTGGCGCCGTTGCCGGGGAGGTGAGTGCTTTTGAGTTGATTCTTTTTGAAGAAGATTAATAGACAAATTCCTCACGTCCACCAATTTATTTCATAATTCTTGGAGTAGCAGAAGTATGGTTATTGTTCAGATCATTATAGACTATTCTGTTTCTGACAGATTCTGTTTTCATTGCATATTTGCTTGTTTTCTAGTTTCTATGGCTTATATTTCTCAATATAAATTGTATAAATGATGTGGTACAGTAGGCATTATGTGAAAACAATTATGAACCTTGTCTTTTACAGTCCCAAAGTGCATGGTTTACTCTTTACTATACTAACCTATCTCACGAAGTTCCATTAAGTTTTGTGTGATTGAAGTTTTCAAGTTTTGGGTGAGATATCGATATGAGGAGAATAAGGAGTGTAAAGACCCTAAGCTTGGGGATGCCCAAGGCACCCCAAGGTAATATTCAAGGAAGACTCAAGCGCCTAAGCTTGGGGATGCCCCGGAAGGCATCCCCTCTTTCGTCTTCAAAACTATCGGTACACCTTACTCGGAGCTATATTTTTATTCACCACATGATATGTGTTTTGCTTGGAGAGTCATTTTCTTTTGTTAGTATTTGCTTTCTGTTATTTATATTAATGTTTTGCATCTTTATAAAAAAGTCAAGGATAGCCTTTGCCATGCTTATTTTGCTAGTACACATGTTTCTATTTGAAAACAGAAAGTTTACTGCTGTTGCAAAAATTCCCTAGAAAATTCAGAGCATGATATAATGTTGAAACCTTTTGCATAATGAGCTCTGATAAATTTAATACTGTGGGAAATTTATTTCATAATTTTTGGAGTTAGGGAATTATTGATACTCTTGCATTCTTTACAGACTGTACTGTTTTGGCAGATTGCTGTTATGGTTGCATTGTTTGCATATGTTTGCTTGATTAATGATTCTATTTGAGGATAGGAGTATTAAATATGCAAAGGCATTTAGTATTCAATGTTGAATAATAATCTTAGTGACTTGTTACAGTAGAAAATGATAAGTTTTTGCATTGGTTTATACTAACCTATCTCACGAGTTCTTGTTGAGTTTGGTGTGGATGAAGCTTTTTGATAAAAAGAAGAAACCATGGTATGAGAGGAATTAAGGAGACGCAAAAGTTCAAGCTTGGGGATTCCCAAGGCACCCCAAGATAATATTTCAAGAAGTCTCAAGCATCTAAGCTTGGGGATGCCCCGGTAGGCATCCCACCTTTCTTCTTCAGCAACTATCGGTTAGTATCGGTTGAGCCTAAGTTTTTGCTTCTTCACATGAGTTGTGCTATCCTTGCAATGTAGTTTTCTTTAGCTTTGCTTTATGTTTGAATAAAGTATCAAGATCTGAAATTATTAAATGAGAGAGAGTCTTTGCATAGTTGCATAATTGTTTAGCTACTCTTTGACCTTCACTTATATCTTTCGGAGTAGTTTGTCATTTGCTCTAGTGCATCACTTATACCTTTTAGAGCACGGTGGTGGTTTTATTTTGAAGAAATAGATGATCTCTCATGCTTCACTTAGATTATTTTGAGAGTCTTAAATAGCATGGTAATTTGCTTAATATTAATATGCTTGGTATTCAAGATATGTGAAACTTTCTTATGAGTGTGTTGAATACTAAGAAAAGTTTGATACTTGATAATTGTTTTGAGATATGGAGGTAATGATACTAAAGTCATGCTAGTTGGGTGATTATGAATTCAAAGAATGCTTGTGTTGAAGTTAGCAAGTCCCGTAGCATGCACGTATGGTTAAAGTTGTGTAACAAATTTGAAACATGAAGTGTACCTGGCTTGTGCATCCTTATGAGTGGCGGTCGGGGACGAGCGATGGTCTTTTCGTACCAATCTATCCCCCTAGGAGCATGCGCGTAGTACTTGGTTTTTGATGACTTCTAAATTTTTGCAATAAGTATATGAGTTCTTTTGACTAATGTTGAGTCCATGGATTATACACACTTTTACCTTTCCGCCATTGCTAGCCTCTTCGGTACCGTGCATTGCCGTTTCTCACCTTGAGAGTTGGTGCAAACTTCGCCGGTGCATCCAAACCCCGTGATACGATATGCTCTATCACACATAAACCTCCTTATATCTTCCTCAAAACAGCCACCATACCTACCTATCATGACATTTCCATAGCCATTCCGAGATATATTGCCATGCAACTTCCATCATCATATTCATGACATACATTACTTTTTTCATATTGCCATTGCATGATCATGTAGTTGACATCGTATTTGTGGCAAAGCAACCATGCATTATTTTTCATACATGTCACTCTTGATTCATTGCACCATCCCGGTACACCACCGGAGGCATTCATATAGAGTCATATCTTGTTCTAAGTTCCGAGTTGTAATCCTTATGTTGTAATCAATAGAAGTGTGATGATCATCATTATTAGAGCATTGCCCAAAAAAAGGCCAAAAGAAAAAAAAGGCCCCCCAAAAAAGGAAAATAAATAAAAAGGGCATTGCTACTATCTCTTTTTCCACACTTGTGCTTCAAAGTAGCACCTTGTTCTTCATGTAGTGAGTCTCATAAGTTATCTTTTTATACTAGTGGGAATTTTTCATTATAGAACTTGGCTTGTATATTCCTACGATGGGCTTCCTCAAATGCCCTAGGTCTTCATGAGCAAGCAAGTTGGATGCACACCCACTAGTTTTCTTTTGTTGAGCATACATAGCTCTAGTGCATCCGTTGCATGGCAATCCCTACTCCTCATGTTGACATCAATTGATGGGCATCTCCATAGCCCGTTGATTATCCTCATCAATGTGAGGCTTTCTCTTTTTTGTCTTCTCCACACAATCCCCATCATCATATTCTATTCCACCTATAGTGCTATATCCATGGCTCACGCTCATGTATTGCGTGAAGGTTGAAAAAGTTTGAGATTATTTAAGTATGAAACAATTGCTTGGCTTGTCATCGGGGGTATAGAAGTTGGGAACATCTTTGTGTGACGAAAATGAAGCATAGCCTAACTATATGATTTTGTAGGGATGAACTTTCTTTTGCCATGTTATTTTGAGAAGACATGATTGCTTTATTAGTATGCTTGAAGTATTATTATTTTTATGTCAATATGAACTTTTGTCTTGAATCTTTCGGATCTGAATATTCATATCACAAGTAAGAAGAATTACATTGAAATTATGCCAAAGTATCCTTCCGCATCAAAATTCTTTTTTTTATCATTTACCTACTCGAGGACGAGCAAGAATTAAGCTTGGGGATGCTTGATACGTCTCCAACGTATCTATAATTTTTGATTGCTCCATGCTACTTTATCTACTGTTTTAGGCAATATTGGGCTTTATTATCCACTTTCATATTATTTTTGGGACTAACCTATTAACCGGAGGCCCAGCCCAGATCTGCTGTTTTATTCCTATTTCAGTGTTTCGAGGAAAAGGAATATCAGACGGAGTCAAAACGGAACGAAATCAACTAGAGAAGTTATTTTTGGAAGGAAACCCACCTTATGGACTTGGACCCCACGTCAGAAGATACAGGAGGTGCTCACGAGGGTGGGGGGGCGCACCCACGCCCCTAGGGCGCGCCCCTGCCTCGTGGGGCCCCCGTAGCTCCACCGACGTACCCCTGCACCCATATATACCTACGTAACGTAAAACTTCCAGAACAGAAGATAGATCGGGAGTTCCGCCGCCGCAAGCCTCTGTAGCCACCAAAAACCTCTCGGGAGCCCTTTCCGGCGCCCTGCCGGAGGGGGATCCCATCACTGGTGGCCATCTTCATCATCCCGGCGCTATCCATGACGAGGAGGGAGTAGTTCACCCTCGGGGCTGAGGGTATGTACCAGTAGCTATGTGTTTGATCTCTCTCTCTCTCTCTCTCGTGTTCTCTCTCGTGTTCCTCTATGGCACGATCTTGATGTATCCCGAGCTTTGCTATTGTAGTTGGATCTTATGATGTTTCTCCCCCTCTACTCTCTTGTGACGAATTGAGTTTCCCCTTTGAAGTTATCTTATCGGATTGAGTCTTTTATGAGAACACTTGATGTATGTCTTGCCGTGATTATCGATGGTGATAATGGGATATCATGTGCCACTTGATGTATGTTTTGGTGATCAACTTGCGGGTTTCGTGACATTGGGAACCTATGCATAGGGGTTGGCACACGTTCTTGACTCTCCGGTAGAAACTATGGAGCACTCTTTGAAGTACTTTTATGTTGGTTGGATGAATCTGAGATTGTGTGATGCATATCGTATAATCATGCCCACGGATACTTGAGGTGACAATGGAGTATCTAGGTGACATTAGGGTTTTGGTTGATTTGTGTCTTAAGGTGTTATTCTAGTACGAACTCTTTTATAGATTGATCAAAAAGAATAACTTTGAGGTGGTTTCGTACCCTACCATAATCTCTATGTTTGTTCTCCGCTATTAGTGGCTTCGGAGTGACTCTTTGTTGCATGTTTAGGGCTTGTTATATGATATTTCTATGTTATTATTGTTGAGAGAACTTGCACTAGTGAAAGTATGAACCCTAGGCCTTGTTTCCTATTATTGCAATACCGTTTACGCTCACTTTTATCTTTAGTTACCTTGCTGTTTTTATTATTTCAGATTACAAAAACCTATATCTACCATCCATATTGCACTTGTATCACCATCTCTTCGCTGAACTAGTGCACCTATACAATTTACCATTGTATTGGGTATGTTGGGGACACAAGAGACTCTTTGTTATTTGGTTGCAGGGTTGCTTGAGAGAGACAATCTTCATCCTACGCCTCCCACGGATTGATAAACCTTAGGTCATCCACTTGAGGGAAATTTGCTACTGTCCTACAAACATGTGCACTTGCAGGCCCAACAACATCTACAAGAAGAAGGTTGTGTAGTAGACATCACATACCCACACGCAACTCGCTCTTGGTTAAGGACATGTCAAATAGTCCTATTTTGCTTATCACACCACTTGTACACATACGCCTCGACGTATTATTCAAATAACAATGGAAAATAATGTACAACATCAACTTACTATTACATTCCTTTATCCTTTACCTTTACTGCTTATTTATTACAAATTGCACCCGTACATTTTGGTACGTCCAGCTCGCCAGGGGCTTTAGTGTACCCCATAACATGGAGAAAAGTCCGAACACTTTCGATAGTGCGACACCACGAACTTATAGCATTATATGCATCAGCTCTGAATCATGTCTTAGGTCAATAGTTGGGTTTGCCCGACTCCCATTTTTTTGTGCCTTACGTTCCGCTATATCGGCTAAGATAGCATAGGGAGAACTACTGCGATTGTGTCTCTGTCCTCCGGACGAGCACCTCAGTAGAGAAAGCCAAAAACTGACTGTCATGATGCGGCGAGAGCTGGTCGCTGTTCGAGAGGTCTCAAATCCTTAAAGATTTTTTCGCTTCGGGCGAGGAATCGACCTTATCCGATTTAGGCGTGTATAACGCCCCAAGTTCGGCCTTCCGAATACTAGGGGCTTCGCCAAATTTAAAATTGTAGACTTCTCTGGCTAAGTGAGAGTGATAAAGCTGTATAGTCCAATTGCCTTGTTCGCCGCGCTAAACACCTCCTTAAAGGACTAAAAATTTGGATGAAGAGTGTTTAGATTTATCCCGAACACCCCAGTACTATTTCCATGGGGGCAGAAGCCGATGACTAGCCAACTCTCAGATTTTATAAACGGCCGCACAGAAGGTAATATTTCAAATCAACAAGCGTTATATAGCGCACATGAACTCGTTTTCATATTACAGGATCACATGAGTACATTCATTCAAATATTACATCCTTAGCACATTCCTCCGCCACAAGGCGGGCACGCTTCAGGACACTGTCATAATACTTTTCGGGGTGGCGATGCTCCTTGCCCTCCGGCAGCCCCTCTGTCACCAGCTTCTCGGCATCCATCTTCGCCCAGTGCACTTTCGCGCGGGCGAAGGCCGTGCGCGCACCTTCAATGCAGACGGACCGTTTAATGGCTTCAAGCCGCGGACAAGCACTCACTAGCCGCTTTACAAGGCCGAAGTAGCTGCTGGGCATTGGCTCGGCAGGCCATAGCCGGCCTATGAGGTCCTTCATTGCCAGTTCGGCCGCCTTGTGCAATTCGACCAGTTGCTTCAGTTGGTCGCTCAAGGGCATCGGATGTTTGGTCCCAGTATACTGAGACCAGAAAACTTCTCCATCAAGCTCCCTTCTTCGGCCCGGTAGAACTCCGTGGCATCCGATATGCTGCGCGGCAGATCTACGAACGCTCCTGGAGAGCTCCGAATTCGGGTAAGTAAAAGGAAATTCTCCTTCACATGCTTGCTTTGCATAATGAATTCCTTACCCGCCGCTATCTTCTTGGCCGCCTGAATCTCCTGAAGGGCCTTCTGGGCTTCGGCCTTGGCATTTTGTGTGCTTTGGAGGGCCTTCGCAAGCTCGAAGTCTTGCATCTTAGAGTCACGCTCCAAGGACTCGTATTTCTTGACGAAATCTTGGAGCTCTTGCTGGACCTCGTCGACTCAGGCCTCTTGCTTTTCCCGCTCGATGCGCTCCTTGGCCGCTTTGTCTTCGGCCGCGGACAACGCCTTTTTTAGGACCGCCACTTCGGTCATGGCCCCTATTAAAGCTCATGACGATTCTATGAGCTAAAACCATTTTTCTTTATCAATATACATACGGGGTATCACTTACCTTTGCTCTCCTTGAGCTGCCTCTTCGTGAGGCCGAGCTCTTCCTCGGACTGCTCCAGGTCCCGCTTCAGTCCGGAGACCTCTGCAGTACGAGCGGCAGCAGCCAGCAGCGACGCCTGCTTATTCACATAGACATATTATGATTAGACTCCTGTGGACGTTATTTGATCATCTATTCGGCCTTTCTTTTTGAACACCAAACAGAGCATCAGGGGCTACTGTCTATACTGTGATATTCTCTCATAATTTGATTACTTACCTCAAATCCTGTTAGGAGGCTGGCGCAGGCTTCGGTCAATCCGCTTTTGGCGGATTGAACCTTCTCGACCACCGCACTAATGATGGTGCGGTGCTCTTCGTCAATGGAAGTGTCGCGAAGCGCTTCCAGCAAGTTTTCCGATGCCTCTGGATGGACAGAGGTCATCGGCACGGGCGGCTTGCTCCCTTAGTAAGGGCCTGCCTACCTGAATCCGGAACCACTGGAGGTTCCGGCGCAGTATCCAGCTGGGGGCCAGACTTGCTGCGGCCCCTCTCATCAGAATCCATGGGGGTCTTCCCCCCATGTGCCCGGTGAGGGAGTCCTGGATTAGGGGGTGTCCGGATGGCCGAACTATAGCCTTCGGCCGGACTCCTGGACTATGAAGATACAAGATTGAAGACTTCATCCCGTGTCCGGATGGGACTTTCCTTGGCATGGAAGGCAAGCTTGGTGATACGGATATGTAGATCTCCTACCATTGTAACCGACTCTGTGTAACCCTAAACCTCTTCGGTGCTTATATAAACCGGAGGGTTTTAGTCCGTAGGACAGAACAACAATCATACCATAGGCTAGCTTCTAGGGTTTAGCCTCTCTGATCTCGTGGTAGATCTACTCTTGTACTACCTGTTGGGGATATGACTATTTGTGTAAGACGCCCAGGAGGGGGCGGGTTACGCAAAGAGGACTCATCAGAGGAAGCCCAAGACCAAGCATGAAGATGGCGGTTCAATAAAAGGCTTTAGGCCCACAGGCGGCTTAAGACCCGTTGTAGTAAACCGCCATGATGGCATGACTTGTAACATAAGGTATATTTAACTAGTCACCGAGCCGGACACTATTTATAAGTCGGCCGGGGCTCTGTAAGCCACAGGGCGTCAACCCGTCTATATAAGGGGACGACCTGCTGGCGGCGTAGGGGAAGAAACAACTCATCGAGAGCCGGGCATAGCGTATCTCGCTCCCTGGTCATTGAAACATCAATACCAACCCAACTAGACGTAGGCCTTACATTCACCGTAAGGGGCCGAACTAGTATAAACTCTCTCGTGTCCTTTGTCCTGATTTAACCCCTTCAAGCTTCCTAGTTGCGATGGCTCCACAACTAAGTCCTTTCACGAGGAGATCTGACGCGACTATTCCACGACAGTTGGTGCCCAACGTGGGGCCAGTGCACGGTGGATTTGAGTTCTTGAAGGGCAACTTCGAAGGGCTCAAGGGATACGTAGTGGGCCGGATGACCGAGAGTCGTCGCGGCAAGATCTACATCGACGACGAAGGCTGGGGTCCCGACGCCGGCTCAATCGAGTACGGGTACTGGGTCCCCTTCGACGGAATCCATGTCTTCATCGGCTGGATCGGTGAGCCAGGCCCTGAGCCGGACAACTGCACTGACCTCGTCGAGACGGCTCAGCATGCGGGAAAGACCCGGACTCAACCGGTCATGAGGCGTGCCTTCATGGGTTGCATCCACGGAGAGGATTTTTCTGAAGGATCTGAAGATAGGGGTGAGACGGCCGTCCTCTTGGACGATGATTCGTCTGCCGGTTCAACAGATTCGTTGTACCAAGTGCAAGACGGCGGGCTCGGGGGCTGTTCCGATGGCATCAGTATTCTGGACCCCTTCGAGCCGCCAAGATGGGCCAGAATCTTCATGGCCGGGACTGAGTCCGGCTCAAACTCTACAGCCGCTGCAGTGGTAACGTCCGGTTTAGGAGCAGCCGGGGCAGGCGGCCCCGTGCGCCCACCGGCTCAGGTGCTGATAGACCGCATGGACAAGCTTACGGCCCTGTTAACCGCCACAGTTATTCTTGCAGATAAAGATGAGCATGACGCAGCGGTAGCACAGGTGCGTGAGGAGATAGCTCAGGCCAAGGAGGCCTTGGCAGCTGAGGATACTAGACTAGCTACAGAGCGGGCGGCTCTCGACGCCCGGGCGCAACGCTTGCAGTCAGAAGCTTATCAGCTCACGATGAGCCTAAACGCGTCTAATGAGGTAATGAGGAGGAGACATCAGAAAACTCAATCCCGTTTGCCTCTGAATTACGATCCTCGGGTTCTTTTTGCGACACCCGGGGCCGGCCCAAGTAACCCGCCAGAGACCAATCAACTTATGACGGCCGGAACAGGAGGGCCGACTCAGCCCCGGGAGACGGTGCCGCCTCATGTAAGCATGCCGCCGCCGCGTTATTTGCCAATCCCCCCGGGTCACTTTTCCAACCCTATGGAGAACTTAATTGCAGCTTCAACACGTTTGGCGGCTCTTCCCATGGACGATGATGACCCGGCGGCAGTGGAGATCCGGAGAGTCAGAGAACTTCTTCAGACAGCCTTGGCTCAGCAGGAGACCTATTCTTATAGCCGGGACAGAATCCATTCAACTCCCCCGCCTTGGTTAGCGCCGCCTCGCCAGAACCGGAGCCCGAGTTACAGCAAACACATGGAGTCTGAAGCTTTGTCAAGCAACGCCCAACGCCATAACCAGCCCGGTGGCTATCACCCGGTACAGGACCGGATACGTTAGGAGAACGAACGAGCGGCTTAGGCAGCGGCTTATCAGGATCACCCGGAGTATCCGACGATGTCTGTTGAGGCGGGGGTAGCCACGAGAACCGGCAGTGTTCCTTGCCTGGTACCGGCTCTGCGCAATGTACGTCTGCCCAAGGACTTCAAGGGACCTCGAAAGATACCAAATTACACGGCCGACTTACAGCCCGGGGCATGGATCGAGAGTTATGAGATGGCCATGGAACTGCTAGAGGTCAGTGACGCAGCAATGGCTAAATACTTCACCATGATGTTAGATGGAATAGCCCGCTCTTGGCTGAAGGGGTTGCCACCCAATTCCATTAGCTCATGGGAAGAGTTAAAGGCCCGGTTCATTCAGAACTTCAAGGACACCTGCAAGCAATCCATGTCAATTGTGGACTTAACTAATTGTAAGAAGGGGGAGGGCGAGTCTACCACTCATTGGGTGCGCCGGATTAAGGAGATAATTCATTCATCTGACAATATGGATGCCGGCTCTGCAGTCATTATGTTGGAGAAGAATTGTAGCTTTGAGCCGCTGAGGCAGAAGCTGGGGCGCCTTAAACGTGACTGCAAGGATATGGGTACGCTGATGGCGGCTTTAGTCAAATATGCCGATTCTGATAGTACCAAGGATCCTGCGTCTGACGATGAGAAGACATGGAAGGGAAGAAGGAACGGCAATGGAACGGGTCAACAGCATAACCCGGGGAATCAAAACGGCGGTAAGCGTAAGGCGGACGGTAACCCGGAGTTCGTAGCCAATGCCGACACGCAGGGTAACAATCCGAGACGTAGGGTAAACCGCCCCGATCTGGCGGGTCAGGCCCATCTCTTGAACAGTTACTCAATGAGCCCTGCCCGAGACACGGCACCAGGGAGCGTCCTGCCACGCACCTGTGGAAGGATTGTGCAATCATGAAGGCGTTTAAGAATTATAACACTTATGATGGCCATAATGGATCTGGTGGTGGTTCAGAAGCTGGCGGTTTCCACGGCCCAGGTGGCGGCTCAGGATCCGGCTTTCAGGGACGTCAAGAAGAACGGCACCTGGCGGATGTGTGTGGACTACACGGACTTAAACAAGGCTTGTCCGGCTGATCCCTTTGCTCTTACCCGTATTGATCAAATCATTGATGCTATGACAGGTTATGAGCATTTGAGTTTTTTGGATGCTTACTTCGGTTATCATCAGATTAAGATGGCAGTTAAGGACCAGGAGAAGACGGCTTTCATCACTCCGTTTGGAGCCTTCTGCTATGTATCTATGCCGTTTGGGCTCAAGAGTGCCCAGGCGACTTATCAGCGATGTGTGCAGAACCGTTTGCACGATCAGATTTGGCGTAATGTTCATGCTTACGTGGATGACATTGTGGTGAAGTCCAGAGAAAAGGAGACCTTGATATCTGACTTAAAGGAGACCTTTGATAATCTCCGGTTTTACAAGATGATGCTTAACCCGGCCAAGTGTGTGTTTGGCGTTCCTGCGGGCAAGCTCTTGGGCTTTCTGGTGTCCAATAGAGGCATCGAAGCTAACCTGGAGAAGATTAAGGCGATTACCTCCCTGGCTAAACCGGCATGCATCAATGATATTCAACGACTGGCGGGTCGTGTTGCCGCCTTAAGTCGGTTCATAAGTCGGCTCGGTGAGAAGGCCCTCCCACTGTATCAGATGATGAAGAAAACTGACACTTTTGTCTGGAGTGAGGCCGCTAATGCTGCTTTTGAAGACTTAAAGAGACAATTGTCTGAGCCGCCGGTTCTTGCGGCTCTGATTGACAAAGAGCCTTTGCTGTTATATGTGGCTGCCAATTCACGAGCCGTCAGTGTTGCCATCGTGGTGGAGCGTAAGGAAG
Organism: Triticum timopheevii; assembly: GCA_963921465.1. NCBI lineage: Eukaryota > Viridiplantae > Streptophyta > Magnoliopsida > Poales > Poaceae > Triticum > Triticum timopheevii. The sequence continues at coordinate 17,436,615 of OY997270.1, read as the reverse complement.
CCGGTAAGGAGCATCCGGTTCAACGGCCGGTTTACTACATAAGTGAGGTGCTCATTGAATCCAAGCAAAGGTACCCGCATTGGCAGAAGCTTGTTTATGGGGTGTTCATGGCCAACCGGAAGTTAAAGCAGTACTTTCAAAGCCACCCTATAACTGTGGTAAATTCTGCCCCTTTGGGGGACATCATTCAGAACAGGGAGGCCACAGGACGAGTCGCCAAGTGGGCCATTGAGCTTGGGCCCCACGATTTGAAGTACATGCCATGTACTGCTATTAAGTCTCAGGCCTTGGTGGACTTTATCAATGATTGGACAGAGTTACAGGCCCCTGAGGAGAAGCCGGATAACACATATTGGACGATTCACTTTGATGGGTCCAGGCAGCTAGAAGGCTCGGGGGCTGGAGTGGTGTTAACTTCCGCTCGAGGTGACAAATTTCGTTATGTACTCCGGCTTATGTTTCCATGTACTAACAATGCAGCTGAATATGAGGCCTTACTCCATGGTCTCCGGATGGCTAAGGAGATGAACTTAAGCCGGGTACGATGCTTGGGCGACTCAGATCTTGTGGCTCAACAAGTGTCAGGCAAGTGGGATTCCAAGGACCCCCTTATGGCGGCTTATCGTCGTGAGGTAGATGCTATGTGTCGGTGTCAAAACCGGCGGATCTCGGGTAGGGGGTCCCGAACTGTGCGTCTAGGCGGATGGTAACAGGAGACGAGGGACACGATGTTTTACCCAGGTTCGGGCCCTCTCGATGGAGGTAAAACCCTACGTCCTGCTTGATTAATATTGATGATATGGGTAGTACAAGAGTGGATCTACCACGAGATCAAGGAGGCTAAACCCTAGAAGCTAGCCTATGGTATGATTGTTGTAATGTATGTTGTGTCCTACGGACTAAAGCCCTCCGGTTTATATAGACACCGGAGGAGGCTAGGGTTACACAGAGTCGGTTACAATGGTAGGAGATCTACATATCCGTATCGCCAAGCTTGCCTTCCACGCCAAGGAAAGTCTCATCCGGACACGGGACGGAGTCTTCAATCTTGTATCTTCGTAGTCTTGGAGTCCGGCGGACGATGATAGTCCGGCTGTCCGGACACCCCCTAGTCCAGGACCCCCTCAGTAGCCCATGAACCAGGCTTCAATGACGATGAGTCCGGCGCGCATAATGTTCGGCATTGCAAGGCGGGTTCATCCCTTGAATAATCCAGAGAAGATCATGAACAACAGGATAGTGTCCGGCTCTGCAAAATAAATTCCACATTCCACCGTAGAGAGAATAAAATGTACACCAGTCCAATCTGCTGACGCATTATGCGGCGTGACATCACACCGCTACCAAGCCTTTGTTTGAACTGTTTTTTACTATACCACCTCAGCACGTTTAGCGAAGCGGTTTCCTTGGCACGTCTTGTCGAAGCAGACATCGTGTTCCCCTTATTCCGGGATTCTCATCAATACGGACGTGGGTAACCCAACCGCGCCATTGATGGTGGCACTTGGGAGATAAGCGAGTTTTATCAGGCCAGCGGGACGCACAGTTTTTGTCCGCCTACATATAAGGGATAAGGATTTACCTTCTCACCTACGCCTTCTTCCTCCTTTGCTTATCCATCTCCGCGTACTCAAGCTCCAACGCCCAAGCTCGCGCATCTCGCCTCGACCTTCTCCAAATATGTCCGGAGCGGGAGGCAAATGGTTGGCCTCCACCGTTAAGGAGGAGCACATCACCAGACTGCGCAGCGCCGGATATCTTTCCGGCGATATCGCGCATCGGCTGCCCGACGAGGGGCAGCTCGTCCCTACCCGCGGGCCTCACGAGAGGGTCGTCTTCCTTCCCCACTTCCTCCGCGGACTGGGCTTTCCGCTCCATCCATTCGTCTGGGGGCTCATGTTCTATTACGGCCTGGATTTCCATGATCTGGCGCCGAACTTCATCCTCAACATCTCGACGTTCATCGTCATGTGCGAGGCCTTCCTCTGCATCCGGCCCCACTTCGGCCTGTGGCTCAAGACCTTCAACGTCAAGCCGAAGGTTGTGCTGGGCACGCAAGCGGAATGCGGAGGCGCCATGTTGGGTAAATTACCCAACGTCCTTTGGCTCGAAGGGGCCTTCGTGGATTCCGTCAAGGGGTGGCAATCGGGGTGGTTCTACATCACCGAGCCGCGCAAGCCCACATGGGCGGCGGCCCCCGAGTTTAGATCTGGCGTCCCCACGCAGCTCACCTCCTGGAAAGAGAAGGGCTTGCTATGGGGCGATCCGAAGGAGGTGACGGGACTCCGAGCCTGCATCCAGAAGCTGGTGAGCAATAAGCTCAGGCTCGTCGACGTGGTCCAAGTCATGCTCATCCGCCGGATTCTCCCATGCCAAGAGCGGGCATTCAATCTGTGGGAGTTCAATCTGGAACAGCACCAGGCGCTGAGCAGGCTCTTCGATACGACATTCGAAGGCGCCTGGAGGGTGCTGTTTAAGGGCGCCGAAGCCCCCGCATCCGCGACGGAAGATCGCGGATTCAGCTCGCAGCATCCAACTGACGAGGTAAGTAATTCAACCCCATTACGGGACACTTTGTGGTAATCGAATTGATTATAAGAGGGTTTCATTCTTTCCTTTCCTTTGACAGGAATGGATGGAGAAGGCCAAGCAGCTTATCAGCCCGGCTCCCATGCCAGAAGACCCAGTGGACGCCCGTTTAGCTGGGCTGCTGGTTCCGGCACCACATGTGGTGCCGGAGAAGAAGGCCAAAAAGGTGGCCGCGGGGACTCGGAAGAGTTCCCGCAATCAGGTGTCCGACGACGAGGCGGACTCCTCCCCCGAAGACGAGGAGGTTTCTCTCCCAGAAGAGGGAGAGAAGAAGAGGAAGGCTTCCCCAATAGGGGAGGCTGAAGGGTCCAAGAGGGGAAGAACTATCCCCCCGGACAGTTTCGCCAACACCACCGTTGGCAAGGATGAATGGCCTCCAAGGGCCAGGCGTCCGGCGAGATCGTAAGTATCCGGATCCTTGATATGCAACATCTTTTATGTCGCGTAGTGTCCTTCTAACGCCGCATTCTGTCCGTAGTCCGGCCGATGACGATCTCCCCGACTCATCGAGCGGGTCGTTGGCCCCGTCAGATGTGGATTCACTTCCAACTGCCTCTACCCCACGCGCCGACGTTGACGCCGAGGTGGGATCCCAGAGAGGGACCCATCAGGAGGAGGCTCCGGAGGCGCCGTCAGGCAGCCTCCCGGACTTTGCGCCGGACTCTACATCGGAACCCGCAGTGGTTCCAGAGTCCGGCAAGCAGCCCCTTCGAAAGAAGGGCAAGACCGTGACACCGGCGGCCTCCGTCCAACCGGAGGTGCCGGATAACTTGTTGGAGGCGCTTAAAGGCGCTTCCATCGAGGAAGAACACCGCACTATCATGAGTGCGGTGATTCAAAAGGTTCAGCTCGCCAAAAGCGGGCTGACCGAAGCCTGCAGCAGCCTTCTAACAGGCTTTGAGGTAAGAAGTTAAAATTATGCAATGTAATACCGCATAGACAGTAGCCCCTGATGCTCAGTTCGGTGTTCGGAAAGAAAAGCCGGACTGAGGATCTAACAAGATATGCGCAGGGTTGCTTAACATATGTTAATATGGGTTTGCAGGCTGCGCTGCTGACCTCTGCCGCACTAACGGCGGAGGTCGATGTGCTGAAAAAGGATCTCGAGCGGTCCGAGCAAGAGCTCGGCCATGCCAAGAAGCAGCTCGAGGACAAAGAAGGTGAGTCACACCTCTTTGAATGGTTACCTTACAGAAAAGGATTTTGGTTGCAATAAAATTAACAAGGATAATATGTGTATTGCAGGGGCCACTAACGAGGTGGCAACCCTGAAGGAGGCTGTGTCCGCGGCCGAACGCAGTGCGGCCGCGGAACGGGCAGAGAGAGAAAAGCAGGAGGCACGGGTGGCGGAAGTTCGGCAAGAGCTCCAGGCTCTCATGGAGAAACATGAGAGTTTGGAGCGTGACTCCAAGACTCGAGAGTCCGAGCTTGCCTCGGCTCTCGAAAGTGCCAAGTCCGCCATGGCCGAGGCCCATAAGGCCCTTCAGGAGGTTGAAGATGTAAAGAAAATAGCGGCGGGTAAGGCATTTTTCATGCAAAGCAAGCATGTTAATGTAAAATACCTGACACTTACTCGCATTCGGAGCTCTCCAGGGGCGTTTGCAGATCTGCCGCGTAGTGCGTCTGATGCCGCCGCATGTGACACCCCAAAAATTTGGCCTTGTTTTAATGAATTAAATTTTTTACCAGGAATTAAAACTTTGAATTTCTGAGCTCCATTTTGATTTTCAATCATTTCCTTCCCTGTTATGATGAGTTTTTCCCTAAGTGAAAACCTTTCAAATATGTTATTGGACTTATTTAACCTCTTAAGAAAAACTTTTCTTTTATAAGTATAACTAATTAACTAATTAAATTGCTTGATCTTTATTTTCTTGAAAAATGGTTTTTCAGGGTTATATGGCCATATTTGAACTACAACCATTTGATAAATTCACCTAAAATTCTAACCAAAAATTGAAGATGTCATGTGATGTTTTTAAATAACTTTTATACAAAAATATCTCTAATTCATGAAATATTTTGAGCTCTACACTCAATTTTTCTTCTCTGATCCAGAGTGCAATTTGCACTACAACCCTTTTAAATAATTCTTTCTAGCCTCCACCAAAATTATGGGATATTGGTAGTAGCATATGATTCAATATTATGCAAAAACCTAGTGCTGTTCTTTGAAAATTTTGAGTGAATCAACCTCTTTTCCTTTCTGGTCCAGCCTTGTGATTTCTACTGCAACCCTATTTAATTTTGATCCAAAGATCTTGTGTTTTATCCTACTTGTAGACAGCCCTACCAAACCCCTAAATCCAGGAGCATGCACCCATTGGATTAATTTTGGTTCATGAAATAATGTCATTTATTTCCTGTCCAGAATTGAAATTCTGCAAAACTTGCACTAGAAAGTTTGTGCTTTTCACAAACTAACCTCATCACTCTCTCTTTCATCTAAAGAGACCACCATCTGGAGTTTTTGGCCACTCCAAGACCTGCCTAAGTGCCCTTAGCATTTTGTCAAACACCTTGCGGGCACGATCTGTTTTGACATGAATTGTGGCATTGCACTGTGAACTTGCACCCCTGACCAAACCAGCTTGCCCACTGATCTCCTTGCAAGCCCAAACCTAGCCCTGTTTCTACCCAGCCTCAACTGCGACCTCTAGCATGCTCTGGCATTACGTCGAGCACGTCCCGTGCACGCTCGGAGCGCGAGCAGAGCATGCGTTTGGCAGGTGCGTGCGCCGAGCCGACACGCTGGCCCCACGGTTTTGGCCCGCTCTGCAGCACCACGCCACGCACTCCCCGCCTCACCACTACACGCCAGCCGCCCTGGCACCCTACAGCGCCACCGCGAGAGCACTTTTGGCGGCACGCCGGCGTCGGCCGACAGCCTCTGCTCCGTTCAGCGCCGCCCAAGCCACTCCAGCTCGCCACCTGGCCCCTGGAACAGCGCGAGCTCATCCTCGAGTGTGTCCGCTAGCGTTCGTCGCCGCCACGTCGCCCTAGCTACAGAGAGGCGGTTCGCCGGAGAGCTTATCCACGGCCGTCGCGGAACCGCCTTGCCACGCCTATAAAAGGAGGCCCCGAGCTTCCCCGAGCACGCAGGCGACCTCATGCTACCCCCATGGCGCTCCCCTGCCTCGCATTCGACCCGGGGAGGCCTCCTTCCTCATCTCCGGCAACTCCTGCCGCCGCCACCGCCCCGGCCAAATCCAGCACCTCCAGTACCTCCCCCTCTCCGTTCTCTTTGCCAGGAACCTCCTCATCCTCCCGTGAACCCGTCCCCCTACTCAATTTTGATCGGGAACCACCGCAGCCCCAAACTCACTTCGCCCCCAAAACCATCTCCGCCGCGAAGCTCGTCGCCGGCAACTCCGTCCACGTCGGCGACCATGGCGGGTACCCCCGAGTTCGTCTCGAACTCCTGAGCACGCCCATGCACTCAGATCACCAAGGGACGCCGCCATTCGCCGGCGAGCCTCGCCGGAGCTCCGCCCCTATTCGGTCAGGAGGAGACAACGCGCGCGTGGACCACTCAAACCTGACCAGTGGGCCAGGCGGGCCCACTGTCGGTGACTCGCGCGGCAGCCATGCTGGATAAGTGGAGGCGTAAAAGGCGCAAATACGTCTTCTCTGTCCGAAAGCGTAATCTCTCTTGAAACGTTTTCTTTTTCCTGATTTTATTAAAAACAGATTTTGACCAAATCTTTGACTGCCTGTAACTTTTTAAATATAACTCCAAATGAATTAATTCTTTTTCCTACCTCTCTCAAATTTCACCTAGTTTATTTTAAGATTTATTTTAAAAAATTTCAGAACAACTTTTGGTGCTGTTTTTATTTTGTGTGTTAATTCTTTTATATTGCTAAAATAGGATTTTTGAAGAGAGGAGAAATGTTTCAAGTTTTGGAGTGCACCCTGCCTTTCCATACATTGAAGGCAAGCATTCTGAATCCCGGCATAATATTTTGGTGTGATCTTTGATACATTTATAACACCACCGCATTTCGAAGGACCTATTATTTCATGTGATATGATCATATGCATGAGTGCATATTAGTGATTTCCATGCTGTTGGAAATGAACACACTTGTGATGATAATCACCCTCATGTGCCTTGCATGCATACCGGCAGGAACCCGGGAAAACCTCTGCCTTGGGTAGGCATGAGTTTGTCGCCGGTCTCCGTCGGGACGGTTATGTCTGGTATGGCATGGTAAGGTGATATGAGCGGTGACTCTGTTGGATGAAATATATTCTTATACTAATCATGCAGGGAATACTTAAACCTCCTGAGTCGACCGTAGATCGAGTCTTGTGCCAGTAACCCCCATACTTGTTTCGTACTACCACTCGTCTCTACAGCAAGTAGAGTACGGTTCAGTAAGTTGTCAACTTCTTTCTAGCACACTCCGTACAGAGAGGCCATGGTGGAAGATACCGGTTGTAGCTGGTAGGCAGGCCACCTGGTCCAGGGGCATGGGTGTTTCCGGTTGGGACCGAGAGGGGAGGACACCCCTTAGAGCGTGCGATATAAATTTGATCCCATGCTACGCGAGGTTGTAGCCTCCCCACTTAGAGTTTGCTTAACAGGTGTCGTGGATGATTCCAGACACGTGTGAGTTAAGCTGGTGTGTGCAAGTTAGGTGTGTCTTCAACTAAAAGGCCATAGACGGAATTAGTCTTGATGGACTAAAGGAATCCGTTACTCGTGGGTAAAGAGTACACCCTCTGCAGAGATTAAACCTATTCAAATAGCCGTGTCCATGGTTAAGGATTACAGTCTGGGATGGGTCAAGTGTCGGTCTTAGTGTCGGTCTTCGGAGGTGAAACTGTTAACCAGAACTGGAACTACTACTTGTGACTTGTGATAATTATGATTATTGTTATTGTTGACTAACCCGTGATATTATTGTTATTATCGAGTATCTCTGGGACGGTTCTACCTCCGAGATATTCACTATGATTGTTTATTTTAAAGCCCTTTATGTGGTGTCGCTCAGACGCCCGACTGTGGCATTTCTTTTAAAGCCCTTTATGTGGTGTCGCTCAGACGCCCGACTGTGGCATTTCTTTTAAAGCCCTTTATGTGGTGTCGCTCAGACGCCCGACTGTGGCATTTCTTTTAAAGCCCTTTATGTGGTGTCGCTTAGACGCCCGACTGTGGCATTTCTTTTAAAGCCCTTTATGTGGTGTCGCTCAGACGCCCGACTGTGGCATTTCTTTTAAAGCCCTTTATGTGGTGTCACTCAGACGCCCGACTGTGGCATTTTTTTAAAGCCCTTTATGTGGTGTCACTCAGACGCCCGACTGTGGCATTTATTTTAAAGCCCTTTATGTGGTGTCGCTCAGACGCCCGACTGTGGCATTTCTTTTAAATCCCTTTATGTGGTGTCGCTGAGACGCCCGACTGTGGCATTGCTTGTTTTTATTTCATAAATTTTAATACTACTATGTTATTGCATTTTCTATAATAATAACCGCCTGCACACATCAGAATTTTATTTACTATTTTTGACTGACGTCATGAGCATAAAATATTTTCAGCACATCATTGTTATATTATACCTATGTTCATAATGTTTGCGAGTACATTCAAAGTACTCACTGGCTTGTCCCTGGCTATTGTCTTGGCCAGATTTTCTTGCACGGAGAGGAGCGACGCGATGACAGCCCCGGAACCTAAGCAAATGGAGATAGCAGCCTCGCGAAGATAGGAGTTAACCTGGTCAGCTGTTCCTGTGGGAAATGGAGTCCCATAGACACTGATGTTTCACAACCCGCTTCCGCCATCATCCACTAGAAACCATTTGTTGTACTCACAGGCTAGAATGGTCTTGTACTACATCTTTTTGTATTTTTGCTTGGAATTTCTGTATCAAGTTGGAGCCTCATCAGCTAACAGTAATCCTGGGGCTGATGAGCACGACGGTCTTTTTTGGAAATTTATACCCGGAAAACCGGTCGTGGCAGACTTGGTATCAGAGCCAAGCTGACCATTGGCTAATCCTATCTTAGCCGGGTCTATAAAATTAGGCAAACCAACCCACCAAACCATAACCAAACCACAGCCAAGCTTCTCGTGCAAAATAGCCACACAGTGACCCAACACCTTTTGGCAGTCGGTGCCCAACCTATCAACCTAACCTGTCGCTCATGCGCCAGTGACCGGCCCCTAAATAGTCCTTTCTCGCAAGCGTGCAAAGGAAGACTCCGTCCCCTTTTTCCTATAAAAAGGGGCATACTAGCACCAACACAGCACAACACAGCCTCTTCTCCAAACCAAGCTACAATGCCCGGCCCCGTCGTGCACAATGAGACCACAGCAACCAACCTTGGAGGTTTTGTGACCATCCTCGCAAACCTCACCCGTCGTGCCTATGCATTAGAGGAGCCACCAGAATATGTTGTGTACCAAGGACCCATGAGCGGTGAAGACCGTCAATTCTGGGCCACTGTGCACATCTACGGTAGGGGTCTAGCACCCGAGCGCCCCTACAGGTTCACCAGAAGAACAACTTCCTTTGAGCTTCAAGCCATCCAACTAGCCGCTCGAGAGGCTATAGTTCATCTCAGGCACTTGTCGCCCAGAGTTAACTGTCGCTCGTTCCACTACTACCCCAGACATGAAGGGTATGGAAGACCACCCCAAGTTGCCAACGGAGATCACGAGACAGACCCCGCATTGTTGCACCTAGTGCGCTATGTAAGTGCACTAGAGGCACTGTTCGACCAGATCACCATTGATCTGATCGCAGCTCGAGGAGAGCTAGTTCGTCGAGCCCCAGCAAGAAGAGAAGACGAGCCCAATGCCGACAACCCAGTCGTGCTGTTTGGACAACCGATCGAGACCCCGAGATCAGCTCCAGCCACCAACCGAGATGCTTTGATGACCCCAGAAGTGCTTCGTCGCCTTTTGGGAACCCACTCCAACGGGATTGCGGCTAACAATCCCCGAGATGGTCATCATCGCTACCCCGATCCTGCAGTTCCTCCGCCATCTCCGACTAATCCCGGCAGTGAGACACGTGGAGAAGCCTCGACATCCACCAGGCACGCCCATTTAGACGTAAACAAGGTAGATTAAGTCGTGCGAGTAGCACCGAGTTTCAGTGTATCCTCGCTTTGTAATCGTGCGACCGTGTATATTAACGCAGCCTGTTGTTGTGCCTCTATTTTAATAGTAGCCTTGCATATTTTGGTCAGCCATAGTTGCATATTTTTCCGAGCACAGTTACCAAAACCAACCCGACGACAACCACAGTAACACGTCTCTTTATGAGATATGTGTATCTCTGACACTGGCCTGACCTTTGGAGCTGAGCTGGCAAATTTATTACCTTTCACCACAGTAAAATGATCCAGCTCCATTGCTATATAAAGGCCACCTTGTGACCTTACCTAGCAACCCTCACCTTGTGCACCACACTCACAACCTTTTCCTGTCATGCCAAGCCCTAGTATTTATCGGAGAACCCCAGATGCAACCCCAGGTAGCTTTGTCAAAATATTGCGGGACTTTACCCGCAGTACCATGGGTTCTACCTAGCCACCCCAGTACGAGCTGTTCAAATCAAGGATCACCCCTTCCACCTCGGAATATTGGGCAGCAGTACACATTCCTCCTGTAGACCCCAACCAAGACCCAACAGAAGTTCCCTTCGTGGGAAAATCTATGCCAACCCCACACTTGGCCATAGAAGATGCTGCAAAAGAAGCGATTGCTCGCCTTCGATCCGCAGTACCCTATGCCCGCGAACGAGGATATTATTATTTTCCGAGTCATGCAACACCCGGAGGAGTGACATCTTTTCCCGGTGGACGGATTGAGAAAGACCCAGTACTAGCCAACCTTATCCAGTACATCATCGCTCAAGAGCATTTGAACCAGCGAGTAATGGATTATCTCCAGAGTCTCACTGATTTAAATCCTCAGATTGCCATCGGCAGAGCACTAAGGCCCGACCAGGAGAGACACGTGCATCGACTAGTCAATCCACTTCCTCCGATAGAAGAGGAGTGTATCCCTTTACCAGAGACATTTTATCAGGACCCCAACCAGTTACCGTTTTCATTTTAGACGTCACTACTGTATTTATTATTTCAGCATTTATTTATGTGTGCGATTTATGTGCGATACCCTGAGTTTGTACGACGAGTCAATTATTTGGCTTCCACTAATGCGTGTAGTTTTTGTTGTGATTTATGCTCCTTTAAATTAACTGTTTTTCCCTCGAAAAATTCTGGAGTGAGATTTCTTATCCCTGAGTTGCTACATCTACACTTTCTCACGGCGTGGATTTATTAATTTCACACAGCACCACGGCAGCAGACTCACAACCATAATCTTTCGGACACACACACTGTTTGCAACTCTTTGCAATGGTGTTACATCCAGCTAATCACCCCTAACAACAGTTAGCACCCGGCACACCCCACCTACTCCTCGTGATCACCACCACCGCGGAGAGCCAACACACGAGCAGCAGCGTCGCGACGCTCGTCGAGGATCATCACGCACAGGAGCACAGAGAGCCCCAGCAGCGTCGCCAGCCCTCCGCATATCAGGATCGCAAACCAGTCCGGCATCGCCTCCGCCATTAGAGCCTCACCCGAGCTTCTGTAAGCAGTAATGAAGAAGGAGGAGGAGAAGTGAGGTCAGGTGTGAGGAAGAAGAGAGAGGCACCCCGGCCGTTTTATAGCTCGAGCTCGGTGTACGGTGGGCGAAGTCCACCAACGCCGCTCGTCGCCGATCGCCGGTGTTCGGAGTCGAATCCGCGAGCAGTGCCGACAACGCGCTGGCCCGCGAGGTGAGTGCACGCTGCACCAACAGCTAGCACGCCGTGCACTACCGCGGTACGGCCTAGATGCCCTACGCGCTAGGCGTCACCGGTGGAGAAAGCACGCGGGAGAGAGGAAGAAGAAAGAGCCAGAGGGAGAAGAAGAGACTGGCAATGGACCCCGGTCCCACCTGTCAGCCAGAGAGAGCACTGTGCTCTCGGGTACGACCAACGTATATTTAAATTTAGAAGTTATTCTAAATTTATATCCAGCGTATAAATCGCACGTTTTTGTCCCGAACCGTAGACTTTTCCACGCAGCACCAGTTTACACACTGTGATTTTTCACCACTTATTGCCCTCTCACTGTAGCCACATTTTTATTGCGTATAGTTTTCTTAAAACAGCTTTTAACAAATCTCGAGGACGAGAGTTTTCTTAAGGGGGGTAGTGTTGTGACACCCCAAAAATTTGGCCTTGTTTTAATGAAGTAAAATTTTTACCAGGAATTAAAACTTTGAATTTCTGAGCTCCATTTTGATTTTCAATCATTTCCTTCCCTATTATGATGAGTTTTTCCCTAAGTGAAAACCTTTAAAATATGTTATTGGACTTATTTAACCTCTTAAGAAAAACTTTTCTTTTATAAGTATAACTAATTAACTAATTAAATTGCTTGATCTTTATTTTCTTGAAAAATGGTTTTTCAGGGTTATATGGCCATATTTGAACTACAACCATTTGATAAATTCACCTAAAATTCTAACCAAAAATTGGAGATGTCATGTGATGTTTTTAAATCACTTTTATACAAAAATATCTCTTATTCATGAAATATTTTGAGCTCTACACTCAATTTTTCTTCTCTGGTCCAGAGTGCAATTTGCACTACAACCCTTTTAAATAATTCTTTCTAGCCTCCACCAAAATTATGGGATATTGGTAGTAGCATATGATTCAATATTATGCAAAAACCTAGTGCTGTTCTTTGAAAATTTTGAGTGAATCAACCTCTTTTCCTTTCTGGTCCAGCCTTGTGATTTCTACTGCAACCCTATTTAATTTTGATCCAAAGATCTTGTGTTTTCTCCTACTTGTAGACAGCCCTACCAAACCCCTAAATCCAGGAGCATGCACCCATTGGATTAATTTTGGTTCATGAAATAATGTCATTTATTTCCTGTCCAGAATTGAAATTCTGCAAAACTTGCACTAGAAAGTTTGTGCTTTTCACAAACTAACCTCATCACTCTCTCTTTCATCTAAAGAGACCACCATCTGGAGTTTTTGGCCACTCCAAGACCTGCCTAAGTGCCCTTAGCATTTTGTCAAACACCTTGCGGGCACGATCTGTTTTGACATGAATTGTGGCATTGCACTGTGAACTTGCACCCCTGACCAAACTAGCTTGTCCACTGATCTCCTTGCAAGCCCAAACCTAGCCCTGTTTCTACCCAACCTCAACTGCGACCTCTATCATGCTCTGGCATTACGTCGAGCACGTCCCGTGCACGCCCGGAGCGCGAGAAGAGCGTGCGTTTGGCACGTGCGTGCGCCGAGCCGACACGCTGGCCCCACGGTTTTGGCCCGCTCTGCAGCACCATGCCACGCACTCCCCGCCTCACCACTACACGCCAGCCGCCCTGGCACCCTACAGCGCCACCGCCAGAGCACTTTTGGCGGCACGCCGGCGTCGGCCGACAGCCTCTGCTCCGTTCAGCGCCGCCCAAGCCACTCCGGCTCGCCACCTGGCCCCTGGAACAGCGCGAGCTCATCCTCGAGTGTGTCCACTAGCGTTCGTCGCCGCCACGTCGCCCTAGCTACAGAGAGGCGGTTCGCCAGAGAGCTTATCCACGGCCGCCGCGGAACCGCCTTGCCACGCCTATAAAAGGAGGCCCCGAGCTTCCCCGAGCACGCAGGCGACCTCATGCTACCCCCATGGCGCTCCCCTGCCTCGCATTCGACCCAGGGAGGCCTCCTTCCTCATCTCCGGCAACTCCTGCCACCGCCACCGCCCCGGCCAAATCCAGCACCTCCAGTACCTCCCCCTCTCCGTTCTCTTCGCCAGGAACCTCCTCATCCTCCCGTGAACCCGTCCCCCTACTCAATTTTGATCGGGAACCACCGCAGCCCCAAACTCACTTCGCCCCCAAAACCATCTCCGCCGCGAAGCTCGTCGCCGGCAACTCCATCCATGTCGGCGACCATGGCGGGTACCCCCGAGTTCGTCTCGAACTCCTGAGCACGCCCATGCACTCATATCACCAAGCGACGCCGCCATTCACCGGCGAGCCTCGACGGAGCTCCGCCCCTGTTCGGTCAGGAGGAGACGACGCGCGCGTGGACCAGTCAAACCTGACCAGTGGGCCAGGCGGGCCCACTGTCAGTGACTCGCGCGGCAGCCACGCTGGATAAGTGGAGGCGTAAAAGGCGCAAATACGTCTTCTCTGTCCGAAAGCGTAATCTCTCTTGAAACGTTTTCTTTTTCCTGATTTTATTAAAAACAGATTTTGACCAAATCTTTGACTGCCTGTAACTTTTTAAATATAACTCCAAATGAATTAATTCTTTTTCCTACCTCTCTCAAATTTCACCTAGTTTATTTTAAGATTTATTTTAAAAAAATTCAGAACAACTTTTGGTACTGTTTTTATTTTGTGTGTTAATTCTTTTATATTGCTAAAATAGGATTTTTGAAGAGAGGAGAAATGTTTCAAGTTTTGGAGTGCACCCTGCCTTTCCACACATTGAAGGCAAGCATTCTGAATCCCGGCATAATATTTTGGTGTGATCTTTGATACATTTATAACACCACCGCATTTCGAAGGACCTATTATTTCATGTGATATGATCATATGCATGAGTGCATATTAGTGATTTCCATGCTGTTGGAAATGAACACACTTGTGATGATAATCACCCTCATGGGCCTTGCATGCATACCGGCAGGAACCCGGGAAAACCTCTGCCTTGGGTAGGCATGAGTTTGTCGCCGGTCTCCGTCGGGACGGTTATGTCTGGTATGGCATGGTAAGGTGATATGAGCGGTGACTCTGTTGGATGAAATATATTCTTATACTAATCATGCAGGGAATACTTAAACCTCCTGAGTCGACCGTAGATCGAGTCTTGTGCCAGTAACCCCCATACTTGTTTCGTACTACCACTCGTCTCTACAGCAAGTAGAGTACGGTTCAGTAAGTTGTCAACCTCTTTCTAGCACACTCCGTACAGAGAGGCCATGGTGGAAGATATCGGTTGTAGCTGGTAGGCAGGCCACCTGGTCCGGGGGCATGGGTGTTTCTTGTTGGGACCGAGAGGGGAGGCCACCCCTTAGAGCGCGCGATATAAATTTGATCCCATGCTACGCGAGGTTGTAGCCTCCCCACTTAGAGTTTGCTTAACAGGTGTCGTGGGTGATTTCAGACACGTGTGAGTTAAGCTGGTGTGTGCAAGTTAGGTGTGTTTTCAACTAAAAGGCCGTAGACGGAATTAGTCTTGATGGACTAAAGGAATCCGTTACTCGTGGGTAAGGAGTACACCCTCTGCAGAGATTAAACCTATTCGAATAGCCGTGTCCATGGTTAAGGATTACAGTCTGGGATGGGTCAAGTGTCGGTCTTAGTGTCGGTCTTCGGAGATGAAACTGTTAACCAGAACTGGAACTACTACTTGTGACTTGTGATAATTATGATTATTGTTATTGTTGACTAACCCATGATATTATTGTTATTATCGAGTATCTCTGGGACGGTTCTACCTCCGAGATAGTCACTATGATTGTTTATTTTAAAGCCCTTTATGTGGTGTCGCTCAGACGCCCGATTGTGGCATTTCTTTTAAAGCCCTTTATGTGGTGTCGCTTAGACACCCGACTGTGGCATTTATTTTAAAGCCCTTTATGTGGTGTCGCTCAGACGCCCGACTGTGGCATTTCTTTTAAAGCCCTTTATATGGTGTCGCTCAGACGCCCGACTGTGGCATTTCTTTTAAAGCCCTTTATGTGGTGTCGCTCAGACGCCCGACTATGGCATTTCTTTTAAAGCCCTTTATGTGGTGTCGCTCAGACGCCCGACTGTGGCATTTCTTTTAAAGCCCTTTATGTGGTGTCGCTCAGACGCCCGACTGTGGCATTTATTTTAAAGCCCTTTATGTGGTGTCGCTCAGACGCCCGACTGTGGCATTTCTTTTAAATCCCTTTATGTGGTGTCGCTAAGACGCCCGACTGTGGCATTGCTTGTTTTTATTTCATAAATTTTAATACTACTATGTTATTGCATTTTCTATAATAATAACCGCCTGCACACATCAGAATTTTATTTACTATTTTTGACTGACGTCATGAGCATAAAATATTTTCAGCACATCATTGTTATATTATACCTATGTTCATAATGTTTGCGAGTACATTCAAAGTACTCACTGGCTTGTCCCTGGCTATTGTCTTGGCCAGATTTTCTTGCACGGAGAGGAGCGACGCGATGACAGCCCCGGAACCTAAGCAAATGGAGATAGCAGCCTCGCGAAGATAGGAGTTAACCTGGTCAGCTGTTCCTGTGGGAAATGGAGTCCCATAGACACTGATGTTTCACAACCCGCTTCCGCCATCATCCACTAGAAACCATTTGTTGTACTCACAGGCTAGAATGGTCTTGTACTACATCTTTTTGTATTTTTGCTTGGAATTTCTGTATCAAGTTGGAGCCTCATCAGCTAACAGTAATCCTGGGGCTGATGAGCACGACGGTCTTTTCTAGAAATTTATACCCGGAAAACCGGTCATGGCACCGCATTCTATCGTGGCGAGGAGGGGAGCTCGACGGAAAAAGTCTTCTGGTCTCAGTATGCTGAGGCCGGACACCCGGTGCCCCCAAGCGACCAGCTGAAGCAGCTGGTCGAACTCCACAAGGTAGCTGAAGAGGCCATGAAGGGCCTTATAGTCCGGCTGTGGCCTGGACAGGCCATGCCTGGGAGCTACTTTGGCCTCGTGCGGCGGCTGGTGGAAGCATGCCCCTGGGTGGATGTCATCAAGCGCTCCGCCTGTATTGAAGGCGCTCGCCGGGCCCTCGCCCGCACAAAGGTGCAATGGGGCAGGTTGGATGCGGAGAAGCTTCTCACGGACCCACCGCCACCGGGCAAGGAGTATCGCACACCCGAAATGTATTATAAATCTGTCCTGAAGGGAGCCCGCGATATTGCGGATGAGTGCCCCAGAAATGTAATCCTTGAGTGAATTTGCTATGTATTATCCTGTGCGCTGAAACTTTGTTCATGTGCGCTTTGAGCAACGCTTTTTTAATTTAAAATATTACCTTCTGTGCGGCCGTTTATAAAATCTGAGAGATGGCAAGTCGTTGGCTTTAGCCCCCAAGCCACGAGTGCTGGGGTGTTCGGGATAAACTTGAGCACTCTTGTTCCCATTGTTGGGTCCATCGAGGAAGGCGCTCAACACAACGAACAAGGCAACCGGACTTATAATGCTTGAACACTCTCACTTAGCCATAGAATTCTATAATTTTAAATTTCGGCGAAGCCCCTGGTATTCGGAAGACCGAATCCGGGGCGCTATCCACGCCTTCGTCGGACATTGTCCGGAACTTCGCTCGAAGCGGCGTGAGTCTTTAAGGACCCGAAAAAACCTCTCGAACAGCGACCAGTCTCTCGCCTTATCATGCCGGTCAGTTTTAGCTTTCTCCACTGAGGCGCTCGCCCGGCTCAATCGGGGCGCAATCGCAGTGGTTCTCCCAGTGCCACCTTAGCCTACAGAACGGAACGTAAGGCACCAAAACGTGGGAGCCGGGCAAACCCAACTATTGACCCAAGACATGATTCGGAGCCGATTCATATAATGCTATAAGTTCGGGGTGCCGCACTTGTGAAAGTGTTCGGACTTATCACACCATAGAGTGGGGAACATAAGCCCCTGGCGTATTAGGCCGTACCAAAATATACGGGCGCAAGATGTCATATAACGAGCATATATATATAAAAGGTAATGCAATTGCAATCAAAAAGGTGCTGCATTATTTATGAAAGAAAGTCTGCTAGTAGAGCGGACTGATACAAATAGTGCGGTAAGCAAGGGATTTGGACTAAGTAAACATGTCCCCCTTCAGGGGTGAGCTGCGGACTTGGTGTATACAATCGAATTTAATGCTCGTAATTGAGACCACCTTCTTTCGTCCCTGACTGTTGCATCATGAGTTCGGCAGGTTCATCGCCGGACAGGGCCTCTGGTTAACGGAGTCCTGTGTACACAAAGAAGGGAAATAAAAAATAAAAAAAAGGGGGCACACTTGCGAGCCCCCGGTGTGGTCGAACCGCACTCTGGGTCCGTTGCGATCGTGCCCCTTCCCCTGTGCCCATGGTATCTCCAAAGCGTAATGATGTACGCGGAGTGTTATTCTTGCGATCATGCGCGGGCGAGGGTTGGGGCCGCATTGCTAAGCGTGCTCTGATCGCGCCAGGTGGTCTTGGTTAGCATTGCTCCGGGCGCGTTTTGCTGTCTCCAGCCTTTTAGCGGCCGGACTCGAGAATTGCCTTAAAAGGCTGCTCTGTACTTCTGTTGTGAGAGCCGCTGTATGTTCCTCCGTTCGGAGGGAGCGTTCCGTATTCCCATTGACCGTGATGACTCCGCGAGGGCCTGGCATCTTGAGCTTTAGGTATGCATAATGCGGCACCGCGTTGAGTTTTGCAAACGCGGTTCGTCCGAGCAGAGCGTGATAGCCGCTACGAAACGGGACTATGTCGAAGATTAACTCTTTGCTCCGGAAATTATCCGGGGATCCGAAGACCACTTCCAGTGTGACTGAGCCTGTACAGTTGGCTTCCACTCCTGGTATGACACCTTTAAAGGTTGTCTTTGTAGGTTTAATCCTTGAGGGGTCTATGCCCATTTTGCGCACTGTATCCTGATAAAGCAGGTTCAGGCTACTGCCGCCGTCCATCAGGACTCTCGTGAGGTGAAATCCATCGACGATTGGGTCTAAAACCAATGCGGTGAATCCGCCATGGCGTATGCTGGTCGGATGGTCTCTTCGATCGAAAGTGATCGGACAAGAGGACCATGGATTGAACTTCGGGGCGACTGGCTCCATCGCATAGACGTCCCTTAGTGCGCGTTTCCTCTCCCTCTTGGGTATATGGGTTGCGTATATCATGTTCACCGTCCGCACTTGTGGGGGAAAACCCTTCTGTCCTCTATTGTTCGGCGGTCGGGTCTCTTCCTCGTCGTCTCTGTTTAGCCCCTTGTCATTGTTTTCGGCAATTAACTTGCCGGCCTGCTTGAACACCCAGCAATCTCTATTAGTGTGGTTAGCTGGCTTTTCAGAGGTGCCATGTATCTGGCATAAGCGGTCGAGTATTCGGTCAAGATTGGACGGACCCAGAGTGGTTCTTTTGAATGGCTTCTTCCGCTGACCGGGTTTAGAGCCTCGGAATCCGGCGTTGACTGTCGTATCCTCCTTATCGTCGCCGTTAATGCGGCGTTTGTTTTTGTTTCGACGTGACCTGCCGTTGTTGTCCTTAGTATCCGGACTGCCAGAATTTTTACGGAGATTGTTGCTGCGAGCTAGCCAGCTGTCCTCTCCCGTGCAAAAGCGGGTCATTAACGATGTGAGGGCTGCCATGGATTTCGGCTTTTCCTGCCCCAGGTGCCGGGCTAGCCATTCGTCCCGGATGTTATGTTTGAAGGCTGCAAGGGCCTCTGCATCCGGACAATCGACGATTTGATTTTTCTTCGTCAAGAACCGTGTCCAGAATTGTCTGGCCGATTCATTTGGCTGCTGAATGATGTGGCTTAGGTCATCGGCGTCTGGTGGTCGCACATACGTTCCTTGGAAGTTATCAAGGAATGCGGCCTCCAGGTCTTCCCAACACCCAATTGACTCTGCTGGCAAGCTGTTAAGCCAATGCCGAGCTGGTCCTTTAAGCTTGAGTGGGAGATACTTGATGGCGTGGAGATCGTCGCCGCGGGCCATATGGATGTGGAGAAGATAATCTTCTATCCAAACCGTGGGGTCTGTTGTGCCATCGTAGGATTCAATGTTTACGGGTTTAAACCCTTCAGGGATTTGATGATCCATTACTTCGTCAGTGAAGCATAGCGGGTGTGCGGCGCCTCTGTATTGAGCAATATCGCGACGCAGCTCGAGAGAGCACTGTCTGCTGTGCTCGGCCCGGCCGGGGTTATTGTATCCGGCGCGACGGTATTCGTCATGGGTCGTGGGGCGCCCACGTGATCCGTAGATGGATCTGGATTGTCTTGCTTTGTCCTCCAATATGTCTTGCAAGTCCGGCGCGTTCCCTCTTGGCTTCGTACTTTTGGAGCGATGCCGGGGTACGGTCTTGGCTGGGGGCCTGGATGCCTCTCTGTCACGACCACGGGGTGGTCGGTTAGCCATATCGTGCGCTGGTGATGGAGGTATGTATGCTTCCTCCTCTAATCGGGGGAGCAGCTTGCGTCTTGGGTAGCTTTTGGAGGGGCGTTCGAGTTTATACTCTTCGGCCGCGAGGACCTCGGTCCATCGATCGGCCAGCAGGTCCTGATCAGCTTGAAACTGTTGCTGCTTTTTCTTTAGGCTGTTTGCTATGGCGATAAGCCTGCGCTTGAAACGCTCTTGTTCGACGGGATCCTCAGGTATGACGAATTCGTCATTGTTGAGGCTTGCTTCGTCTTCGGAGGGAGGCATATAGTTATGATCCTCAACCTCTTCGTCTGCCGCCCTCTCGTGAGGGCTTGCTTGTGCATCCTCCTGCACTGAGTCTTACTGGAGGGGATTGTCTTCGGCACTCTCCGGGGTATTATTATCTCCTGTGCCGGAATCTCCATTCTTGCTATGGCGGGATTTAGAGCGGCGCCGCTGACACCGGCGTTTGGGCTGCTTCTTTAAAGAGTCTGCCTCCGCTGTTTCTTCGCCGTCCCCATCTTTTGGGGTATCCACCATGTATATGTCATATGACGAGGTGGTTTTCCAGTGCCCTGTGGGCGCTAGTTCCTGTTCGTCTCCGGCATCATCGTCCATAGCGTCGATGTCTTCGGAGTCGTAGTCTAGCATGTCGTTTAGATCGTCGACAGTGGCTACAAAGTGGGCGGTGGGTGGGCTCTGAATTTCTTCGTCGTCCGTACCCCAACCATCCTGGCCATAGTCCGGCCAGGGCTCTCCTGATAACGAGAGATGCTTTAGTGAATTCAGGATATCGCCAAAAGGCGAGTATTGGAAGATGTCCGCGGCGGTGAATTCCATAACCGGCGCCCAATCCGATTTGATTGGTAGGGGCGCGGGAGGTTTGGAGTCCGGCAAGGAGTCCGGCACCTCAGAATCACAAATTTCACGGGGGACAAGATTATTGTTCGGCTCCATTGCCGTGGAAGTTGAAGCCCCCGAGGCGGTGTCTATCCACCGATCCTCTATCCGGGCGATCGGCTCCGGACTAATGGCCGGAGCGGATTCGTGTGCGGCCACCAAGGCACTGTTCGGCGACAGAGCTAGATCATGCCCATCGCAACAGTGCGGCGCGCTTGGCTGTGGCTCGGGTCCGT
The DNA here is from genome assembly GCA_963921465.1 of Triticum timopheevii. NCBI lineage: Eukaryota > Viridiplantae > Streptophyta > Magnoliopsida > Poales > Poaceae > Triticum > Triticum timopheevii. The sequence goes on along the minus strand of OY997270.1, from coordinate 17,415,708 downwards.
CGAAGATCAAGTCTCCGTGGACATCGGCCGTGAAGTTTAGGCTTCCGAATCTGACCTGACGGCCAGGGGCGTAGCTTTCGATCTACTCCAGATGGCCAAGCGAATTAGCCCGCAGTGCGAAGCCGCCGAATACGAAGATCTGTCCGGGGAGAAAAGTCTCACCCTGGACAGGGTTGTTGGTTGAAGATGCCATCGAGCCTATCGGTGACGACACAGAGGAACTCTCAATGAAAGCACCAATGTCGGTGTCAAAACCGGCGGATCTCGGGTAGGGGGTCCCGAACTGTGCATCTAGGCGGATGGTAACAGGAGACGAGGGACACGATGTTTTACCCAGGTTCGGGCCCTCTCGATGGAGGTAAAACCCTATGTCCTGCTTGATTAATATTGATGATATGGGTAGTACAAGAGTGGATCTACCACGAGATCAAGGAGGCTAAACCCTAGAAGCTAGCCTATGGTATGATTGTTGTAATGTATGTTGTGTCCTACGGACTAAAGCCCTCCGGTTTATATAGACACCGGAGGAGGCTAGGGTTACACAGAGTCGGTTACAATGGTAGGAGATCTACATATCTGTATCGCCAAGCTTGCCTTCCATGCCAAGGAAAGTCCCATCCGGACACGGGACGGAGTCTTCAATCTTGTATCTTCGTAGTCTTGGAGTCCGGCGGATGATGATAGTCCGGCTGTCCGGACACCCCCTAGTCCAGGACTCCCTCACTATGGCTGGTCACTTCACGGGTTATCAAGTAGAGCACATCGATCGAAGGAAGAATGAGGCAGCTGATGCCTTAAGCCGGTTGGGATCTCAACGTAAACCGGTGCCGCCCAATACCTTTCTCGATGTATTACATAACCCTTCTGTCAAGATACCTACCGAGGAAGAACTAGCAGTGCTAGACCGGAGGCACAGCAGGTGGCGGCTCTTCACGTTATCCCGGATTGGACGGTGCCTTACTTGGCCTATATGACCCGGGGTGAATTGCCATAGGATGAGACATTGGCAAGACAAATTATCAGGCACTCCAAATCCATGACGATTATTAACGGCGAATTACATCACCTAAGCGTCACGAGGGTGTTTCAATGCTGTGTGTCACCTACAGAAGGCCAAGAAATACTTCGTGAGATTCATGAAGGAGATTGTGGCCATCATGCCGGGTCAAAATCTCTCATAGCCAAGGCTTTTCGTCATGGTTTCTATTGGCTGACGGCTCATGCTGATGCGGAGGATCTGGTCAGTAAATGTGATGGTTGTCAAAAGTTCTCATGACGAGCTCATGTGCCGGCTCAAGAATTGAGGATGATCCCAATCACTTGGCCGTTTGCAGTCTGGGGGCTTGACATGGTTGGACCTTTCAAAAGGTCTAAAAACAAAAAGACACATCTACTGGTGGCAGTGGACAAGTTTACCAAGTGGGTTGAGGCAGAGCCGGTCAGTAAGTGTGATGCAGCCACGGCGGTTCAGTTCATGAAAAAGGTGATCTTTCGTTTTGGTTTTCCACATAGCATCATAACTGATAATGTCACTAATCTCTCTAAGGGTGCCATGGAAGAGTTCTGTCAAAGAGAACACATCCGGCTTGATGTTTCGGCCGTTGCTCATCCTCAATCCAATGGTCAAGCAGAGAGAGCTAATCAAGAGATCCTGAAAGGTATCAAGCCCCGGCTCTTAGTCCCCTTACAGCGGACTCCGGGTTGTTGGGTGGAGGAGTTACCCTCCGTGTTATGGAGCATCAACACTATGCCTAACAGATCTATGGGATACACACCTTTCTTCATGGTTTACGGAGCAGAGGCGGTCCTTCCAAGTGACATCTGGCACGACTCACCCCGTGTGGCGGCTTACGTTGAGGCGGATAATGAAAAGGCTCGTCAAGATGCACTTGACTTGTTGGACGAGGAGCGAGACTTGGCAATAGCCCACTCGGAGATTTACCAGCAAGACCTGCGCCGCTATCACAGCCGCCGGGTTAAGAGCAGAACCTTTCAGGAAGGCGACTTGGTGCTCCGGCTCATCCAGGATCAGTCTAACATGCACAAGCTATCCCCGCCTTGGGAAGGGTCCTTTGTGGTCAACAAGAATCTATACAACGGGTGATATTACCTCATTGATATTCGAGAGCACAAGGACTCACTTAAATCGGAGGAGGAGACCCGCCGGCCGTGGAATATAGCTCATCTCCGGCCTTACTATACTTAAGTTACCAGTTCTTAAGATACTTTTTATGATGTACATATTATATAAAGCAATAAAGCAGGACCTCTATCCTTTTTTCCCATAAAGAATGTTTTATGTCTTCCTTATCAGGTGATGGACACTGCCAACAGGGGACGGATCATGTCTGAATCTGGCTTTCCCTTTGGTCCGGCTTATGATCATATCTGAATCTAGCCATGGTCACTTGGGGGCTTCCTGTTCAAACATAGGTCGTATTCGAACCAAAGAGAACATAGCTGTCGATACCCACTTGATCGGCATACTGCCAAACCCACTTGGGGGCTTCTTGATCATATTTGAATCATAGCTTAACCCCTTTGGGTCTGATGTGGATCGTATTCGAATCAGCGTCATTAAACAACTCTTATGTTCACTTGGGGGCTTCCTATTCAAACATAGGTCGTATTCGAACCAAAGAGAACATAGCTGTTGATACCCACTTGATCGGCATCGCCAAAGCCACTGGGGGCTACATGATCGTATCTGAATCTTAGCTTAACCCCTTTGGAACAGTTCTCTGATCGTATTCGAATCAGGAGCCTGTGAACATTACTTATAAGTATGATTACTTTAACTATCATTGAAACCTTCTTGAGGAGATGGTTCTTGATCCTTCCGGTTTTATATTGATTACCTCAGGTTCTAAAAAGTGCCAGGTAAAAACTTATATGAGCCGGAGAGGCTATTAAAAGGGTCGCAGGTATGCTGTTATGATTATATTTTAACTAATCATTAACCGGCTTATACATGTGGTCTTTTGATCATGTCCCGGGTTATCAATATTCTATAACCCCCTGGTGCAGTAAACCGCCCAGGAAGTCTTTATTTGTTTATGTGCAGGGTAAGGTAAAGCAAGGTAAAACATCAAGGAAATACATGGTTCACATAAGCCCGCAAAATATAGGGATGGCGGCTTACAAAGTAATAAGTACCATAAACATGTGCAAGGGCATGACCAGCATTAAGGAGTTTTTCTATCCTATTACAAGACTCCCCAAGTCTAAATAAAGTGAAGCATTGTTTTTTGGCAAAGGTGGTAACACGCCTGGCGGTTCATTCCTCCGGCTGGCTTGACGACTCCGGGTTATCCTTCCCCGCTTCTCCTTCCGTTGTTCTGTCCTGGAAGGTGGACGAGGCCCAGTCAATGCCGCTCAAGGCTTCAAATTCAGCTTCATCATCTATTAAAGTGGCCGGGTCCACTTCAGGGGCAAAGGTATGCTTACGCGTTGGAGGGATCAGGCTGACTTGGTCATATGGGGCGTTTGGGATTCTCCGGTTCTCACTATCGTAGCCCGGCGAATACTTAGTAAGATCAGTATCATTCCCAATGAGAGTCGCCAGGGGACGTATGACTTTAACACAGGCAGTGAAGTCTTGGTCATCAAAAGCAGTGTTGTCCTCTTTAAGGCTTGGATATCCGAGAGAGAGATCAGCAAGGTCAAGTTCCGGCACCCATGCTCTTTCCCGACTTAATGCAGCCACGGCTCCGGCTCTTGCAGATGCCCGCCTTAAATCCTGAATTCGTTGAGGTAGGCACCGAAAGATTCCTCAACACATCTTGTAGAAGCCGAGGAGTGGTATTTGACAAGGCCACAACGGCCAACGCACGTTGTGACCCGGAGTACAGCTGTTCCACTAAGGTATACACCGCCTTAAGCTTGATCAACATATTTTCTTTCAGATTGGTACTCCTGGGGCCTGTATGTTCACATGTATAACAGTAAGTCGGAGGTAACTATTATGATAACTCTTGAAAGATTACAATATTTACGAGCGACTTACCGAAGATGGCTGAGACCATTTGGGATATCTGCCGCTTTAAGTCGGACAGCTCGTTTGTTGCTTTGGCAAGAGATGCCTCTGCTATTTCAGCCCGAGTCACCAGTGAAGCCTTCTCATCAACCCAAGTTTTCTTCTCCGATTCAAATTTTTTCTTCAGCTTCTCTTGTTCGGAGACACTGAATTCAAACTTGGAGTTGGCTTTCTGAGTTTCAAGCTCTTGGGTTTTCAACTGGCTCTTCAGATCAGCAATCTTCGCCTCAAATTGGCTTATGGTGGCCTGCATTGACATCAGGCTATGGTAAGAGTCATGGTAAGATAACATTCAAGTCCCAAACATTTTACAAGTAAAGATACTTGGCACTTGGGGGCTAATGTATGCTTAAAGAAATTTTTAACCTATTTTACCGAGTCATACATATTAAGTCTCAAGCACTTTACAAGTATATAAAGGTACTTGACACTTGGGGGCTAATGTGTAACCCAAATTCAAAGTTTCATGCTATCACCGGGTTAAACATATTCAATTTAAACCGGACAAAACTAACAGTAAGTCAATTATTAAGCCTACAGCATATTCATTCATAAGCAATAGACTTGGGGGCTAGTATACTAAGTAAGGTTCAGACTAAAAGCATAAATTATACCTCAGATTTATGCTGTATTTGCTTCACCATGTCAATTTCCAGGTCACGGCTACTGTGCACTTGGTTCAGATAGCCCAAGACTATATCACCAATACTTAGGTGAGAATAATCAGTGATGTCCTGTTTGGCTTTCCGACGTTGGGCAAACTCCTCCTTCGCAGTGCATTGAGCAAGAGTGGTAGGCCGGCCCGGTTCAACATATTGGCTCTTCACGATTTCAACCTCCGGGTCAGTTGTCTTGACCGGGCTAGGAGTTTCCGGGTCATCCGAGTTGTGGATAACGTTTTCTGCAGGCGGGTCAGAGGTTGGCACCGGGATGTCAGAAGCCGGTTCAGATGGTGGCTGATGAGTGGAGCCGTCAGGAACGGATGAGTCAAGCACCGGTTCAGGTTCCACCGGGTCTCGGGATGGCTTATCTTTCTTTGCCCTCTTGCTGGGCTTTACTTGCAAGCTGTCAATCAAAGTGGAAGAATAAGCATCAAAGTATAAGTATGGAAAAACTTAAAGTAAGAAAGGTTATGTTACTCGGGAGCCATTTTGAAAGCCGGCATGTTTGATTGCATCGACTCATCAGAAGAAGGGGAGGTATCCTGATAGTTGGAGTCAGATGAATTGAGACGTTGGCGAATCAAACCCGTCAAAGGTAAAACAAAACGTAAACCGGAGATAACCTCGGTCCAACGCTTCTTGGTTACGTCAGGTAAGCCGGAGGAGAGCTCTGCGTCCTGGTTGGCCTGAGTCTGCCGCCGACTTTCAAGCTGTTGTTGCTTCAAAAGAAATTGAGGATCTTGGTAAGCTATAGGGTGTGAAAACCTTACTTTCTGGGTCACCCTTCGGATTTTTTGTGTTGGCAAAGGCTCTGAGTCGGAGGAAATTATAGTTACCTCTTCGCCAACTGCTTGACTGTTCCCAGTATCCTCCTGAAAGGATCAAATGTCAGTAAAGTAATGACAAAGGAGTTAAAGAAAATCAAAAAGGATTACCTCTTCCTCATCCGAAGAAGAGTCATCCAATTTGAACATATCAGAGGCGCTGGGTTTCTTCTTCCTAGAGGTGCCCGTCCTGGCGGTTTTCCTTTCAGTCTTCTTGGCCGCCCTGGCCTGTTTGGCAGACTCATGGTCATACTTGACCTTCCAGAAATTATCACCGGTCTGTGGAAGCAGATAAAGAATCATAAGTACAGCAAGATAACATCTAAATGAGTATTTGTGAAGATTAGCAACTTACCGCAGGAGCCGGGTTCTTCTTGCAGAAGGGAAGTAAACCGAAGGTGTTGCTGGTTACAGTGCCCTCCTTCAATAGCGACTGGACTGTAGCATCTACCACATCATCTGGTAAGTCCTCAGGGCTATGACACATTGGGTCTTCTTTCTCGCCTGTGTAAGTACACATTAAGTCGGAGCTGCGGCTTAATGGTAGTATCCGCCAGGTGACCCAGACACGGACTAAATCGGTGCCGCTTAACCCGTTGCCTAAAAAGGCTTTGATCTTCTTGATGGTTGGATTAAGAGGCAGGCGTTCAACAGCAGTCAACTTGTCTGCCAGATGATGGTTGGACTCAAGACGCAGGGCACGAAAGCCGGGCAGAGGCTTCTCGTTAGCCGGAGAGGTGTCTTGACAGTAGAACCACGTCTGGTTCCAGTCCTTTGGGTGACTCGGCAGCTCAGCGTAAGGAAATAGGCAATCTCTCCGCCGCTAGATTGAGATGCCGCCAAGCTCAAGACTAGGCCCGTTGGCACGTTCATTCTACCGGTTCAAATAAAAAAGTTCTCTGAACAGCAGCAGACTTGGTTCCTCTCCTAGGTATACCTCGCAGAAGACTTGGAAATTACACAGATTTGACACAGAATTGGGTCCAATGTCTTGAGGTTTCAGGTCAAAGAAATCCAAAACTTCCCTGAAGAATTTTGAGCCGGGAGGGGCGAATCCCCGGCTCATATGATCTGTGAAAACTACTACCTCCCCATCCTTGGGTTGAGGTATCTCCTCAGATGGATGAGGGGCACGATAAGACATGGCTTCCTTCTTTGGCAAATGGCCAGACTTCACAAACTCGGCAAGTTTGCTTTTGGTTACTGTGGATGGAACCCAATTGCAAGTCACAAGGGCCTTGGCCGCCTTAGGAGCCATGACAATAGTTGACCTACGACAAAATAAGAAAGGGGCCTAATGATATAAGGGTGCTTGTGCAATAATATTTAAGCCGCTATCAGTATCAAGAGCAATTCAAATTTTTTTAAGATCATGAGAAGAAAGCAAGGCTCACAGTTCAGTATCACTTATTTAAACTGGACGCTTAGACAACAGTGATAGAAGCAAGTTTTACAGAAGAAACTTTCCGGGTGATATAAACAAGTTTCACAAACTACGGCTATCATCATGGAGCAAATTATTGCTCTGAAAGGGAAATTTTCTAGACCTAGAAACAGAACAGAGAAATTCATACAGTTGAAGAGGGTTTCTAAGCAAGGAAACTGAGATCTGTTTTTATGCAAGATCAATACAAACAATTACCGCGGCAGTTCTGTACAGCTTTACGATCTAAACAGGGCGTTAAAGGTGAGAACTAGCAAGGGTTTGTGTCGGGCAGTGATGAACGCCGACGAACTCAGCGGAGGTCCGATGCAGATCTGAGAAAGGGGAGGAGAGGAACTCACGGATGAAGACAAGCTGCGGAGATTCACCAACGTATTCTGGTCAGAGTCAGGTCGATGCAGTGACCTGAGTCGATGGAGACGAGGGGGTCGACGGCGGCGGCGGCGGAGCTCGAGTGGCAGAGAGGAGAGGAAGAAGACGACTGGAAGGAGAAGAATGAAAGACCTAAGGTCACGCCTATTTATAGGGAGAGGATAACTAAGACGGCGCGGGAAACGAGGAGATAAGAATTATTATCCAGCGGCCCCGACGCCTCGATTCTCGGAACACTTAATAAGGCAGAGATCCGTTGAAGGATACGACGGAATAGAAAATGAATTAAAGAAAGGGATGACGTCATGCCGGGTTAAGATGGATCCAGAAGATGACGTCATGGCGGGTTAAAAGAAAGCCCTCTGTACAGTCAGAAGACTGAAAATTTATTCTTTAGAAGTATATTTTAAGATTAACATGAACAGGTTCAAATCAATCTGGGGCCTAATGTTGGGGATATGACTATTTGTGTAAGCCGCCCAGGAGGGGCCGGGTTACGCAAAGAGGACTCATCAGAGGAAGCCCAAGACCAAGCATGAAGATGGCGGTTCAATAAAAGGCTTAAGGCCCACAGGCGGCTTAAGGCCCGTTGTAGTAAACCGCCATGATGGCATGACTTGTAACATAAGGTAGATTTAACTAGTCACCGAGCCAGACACTGTTTATAAGCTGGCCGGGACTCTGTAAGCCACAGGGCGTCAACCCGTGTATATAAGGGGACGACCTACTGGCGGCTTAGGGGAAGAAACAACTCATCGAGAGCCGGGCATAGCGTATCTCACTCCCTGGTCATCGAAACATCAATACCAACCCAACTAGACGTAGGCCTTACGTTCACCGTAAGGGGCCGAACTAGTATAAGCTCTCTCGTGTCCTTTGTCCCGATTTAACCCCTTCAAGCTTCCTAGTTGCGATGGCTCCACAACTAAGTCCTTTCACGAGGACATCTGACGTGACTATTCCACGACACTACCCATATTATCAATATTAATCAAGCAGGAGTAGGGTTTTACCTCCATCGAGAGGGCCTGAACCTGGGTAAAAACATCGTGTCCCTTATATCCGGTTACCATCCGCCTAGACGCACAGTTCGGGACCCCCTACCCGAGATCCACCGGTTTTGACACCAACATTGGTGCTTTCATTGAGAGTTCCTCTGTGCCGTCATCTTTAGGCCCGATGGCTCGTCCGATCATCAACAACGATGCAGTCCAGGGTGAGACTTTTCTCCCCGGACAGATCTTCGTATTCGGCGGCTTTGCACTACGGGCCAATTCGCTTGGCCATCTGGAGCAGATTGAAAGCTATGCCCCTGGCCACCAGGTCAGATTCGGAAGTTTGAACTATACAGCTGACGTCCGCGGAGACTTGATCTTCGACGGGTTCGAGCCACAGCCAAGCGCGCTGCACTGTCACGATGGGCATGATCTAGCTCTGCTGCCGGACAGTGCCCTGGAGGCCGCACAAGTGTCCGCTCCGACCCTTAGCTCGGAGCCAACTGCGCCGATCAAGGACGGGTGGCTGGACATCGCCTCGGGGGCTGCTATCTATACGGCGATTGAGCTGAACACCAACCCTGTCCTTTGCAAAGCTCATGACTCCAAAGTGCCGGACTCCCCTCTGGACTCCGAACCTTCCGCGCCCCTGCCAATCGAATCCGATTGGGCGCCAATCATGGAGTTCACTGCCGCGGACATCTTTCAGCACTCACCCTTTGGTGACATCCTGAATTCGCTAAAGTTTCTCTCTTTATCAGGAGAGCCCTGGCCGGGTTATGGTCAGGATGGTTGGGATGCGGACGACGAAGAAATTCAAAGCCCACCCACCACCCACTTCGTAGCCACTGTCGATGATTTAACCGACATGCTCGACTTCGACTCCGAAGACATTGACGGTATGGACGACGATGCAGGAGACGACCAAGAACCAGCGCCTACAGGGCACTGGAAGGCCACCTCGTCATACGACATTTACATAGTGGACATCCCAAAAGATCGGAATGGCGATGGAACAATGGAGGATGACCCCTCCAAGAAACAGCCTAAGCGCCGGCGTCAGCGGCGCCGCTCTAAATCCTGCCACAACAAAAACGGTGATTCCGGCACGGGAGACAATAACACCCCGGACAGTGCCAAAGACAACCCCCTCCAGCAGGATTCAGTGCAGGAAGATGGAGAAGCCAGCCCTCATGAGAGAGCGGCAGACAGAGAGGTAGAGGACGATAATTACATGCCTCCCTTCGAAGACGAGGCAAGCCTCGACGATGATGAATTTGTCGTGCCTGAGGATCCCGTCGAACAAGAGCATTTCAAACGCAGGCTTATGGCCATGGCAAGCAGCCTCAAGAAAAAGTAGCAACAGCTTAGAGCTGGCCAAGACTTGCTAGCCGACAGATGGACTGAAGTCCTTGCGGACGAAGAGTATGAACTCGAATGCCCCTCCAAGAGCTACCCAAAACGGAGGCTGCTACCCCGATTAGAGGAGGAAGCACCTAAACCTACATCACCAGCGCATGATACGGCCGACCGGCCACCTCGTGGCCACGACAGAGAGGCCTCTCGGCCCTCCACTCAAGCCGCACCCCGGCACCGCTCAAAAAATACCAAGGCGCGGGGAAATGCGCCAGACCTGCGGGATATATTGGAGGACAAGGCAAGGCAAACAAGATCGATCTATGGATCACGTGGGCGCCCCACGATACGTCATGATAACCGTCAAGCCGGATATGGCAATTCCGGCCGAGCCGAACACAGTAGACAAAACTCATTTGAGCTGCGTCGTGATATAGCCCAATACAGAGGCGCCGCACACCCACTATGCTTCACAGACGAAGTGATGGATCATCAAATCCCTGAGGGTTTCAAACCCGTCAACATTGAATCATACGATGGCACAACAGATCCTGCGGTCTGGATTGAGGAATATCTCCTTCATATCCACATGGCCCGCGGTGATGATCTACACGCCATCAAATACCTCCCACTCAAGCTTAAAGGACCAGCTCGGCATTGGCTTAACAGCTTGCCAGCGGAGTCAATTGGTTGTTGGGAAGACTTGGAAGCCGCATTCCTCGACAACTTCCAGGGCACCTATGTGCGACCACCAGACGCCGATGACCTAAGCCACATAATTCAGCAGCCAGAAGAATCGGCCAGACAATTCTGGACACGGTTCCTAACCAAGAAAAATCAAATCGTCGACTGTCCGGATGTAGAGGCCCTTGCAGCCTTCAAACATAACATCCGCGACGAGTGGCTTGCCTGGCACCTAGGACAGGAAAAGCCGAAATCCATGGCAGCCCTCATAACACTCATGACCCGCTTTTGCGCGGGAGAGGACAGCTGGCTAGCTCGCAGTAACAACATGACCAAGAGCCCTAGTAATTCGGATACCAAGGACAGCAACGGCAGGTCGCGTCACAACAAGCACAAGCGCCACATTAATGGCGATAATGCTGAATATACGGCATTCAATGCAGGATTCAGAGGCTCTAAACCCGGTTAGCGGAAAGAGCCATTCAAAAGAAATACTCCAGGCCCGTCCAATTTGGACCGAATACTCGATCGCTCGTGCCAGATATAGGGCACCCCCGAAAAACCAGCCAACCACACCAACAGGGATTGTTGGGTGTTCAAGCAGGCAGGCAAGTTAAAAGCCGAAAACAATGACAAGGGGCTGCATAGCACGATGAGGAGGAGCCCCGGCCGCCGAACAATAGAGGATAGAAGGGCTTCCCCCTACAAGTGCGGACGGTGAACATGATATACGCAACCCACATACCGAAAAGGGAGCGGAAGCGTGCACTAAGGGACGTATATGCGATGGAGCCAGTCGCCCCAAAGTTCAATCCATGGTCCTCCTGCCGGATCACTTTTGATCGAAGGGACCACCCCACTAGCATCCGCCATGGCGGATTCGCCGCATTGGTTCTAGACCCAATCGTTGACAGATTTCACCTCACTAGAGTCCTGATGGACGGCGGCAGCAGCCTGAACCTGCTTTATCAGGATACAGTGTGCAAAATGGGCATAGACCCCTCAAGGATTAAACCCACAAAGACGACCTTTAAAGGCGTCATACCAGGTGTAGAGGCCAACTGTACAGGCTCAGTTACACTTGAAGTGGTCTTCGGATCCCCGGATAACTTCCGAAGCGAGGAGTTAATCTTCGACATAGTCCCGTTCCGCAGCGGCTATCACGCACTGCTTGGACGAACCGCATTTGCAAAGTTCAATGCGGTGCCGCACTACGCATACCTCAAGCTCAAGATGCCAGGCCCTCAAGGAGTCATTACGGTCAACAGAAACACCGAATGCTCTCTCCGAACGGAGGAGCATACAGCGGCCCTTGCGGCGGAAGTACAAAGCAGCCTCTCAAGGCAATTCTCGAGTCCGGCTATTAAACGTCCGGACACCGTCAAGCGTGCCCGGAGTAACCTACAACAAGACCGCCTGGCATGTCCCGAGCACGCGTAGCAATGCGGCCCCAACCCCAGCCCTCGCGAAATTGCGAAACCAGTACTACGCGTACATAATTACGCTCTGGAAATACCATGGGCATAGGGGGAGGGGAACGACCACGGTAGGCCCAGAATGCGGCTCAACCGCACCAGGGGCTCCCAATGGTGTCATTCCTTTTTTCTTTTCTTTCTCTTACTTTCAGGACTCCTTTCTCAAGAAGCCCTGTCCGGCAGTAGAATCGCCGAAAACATGATGCAACAGCCAGGGAAGCAGAAAGCTACGTCGAGTGTCCAGGTGGTCTCTATAACGAGCAGTATACTTGTTTTACATATCATCCCGCGGCTCGCTCCTGGAGGGGGACATGTCAAATAGTCTTGTCCCTTGCTTAGCGCACTATTTGTATCGTTCTGCTTTTACCGCAGCCTTTTTGAATAAACAATGCATAGCTTTTGCCTATTATTGCATTCCTTTTTCTATCCATATATGTTCACTTATGACATGTTGCACCCGCACACTTTGGTACGGCCAAATACACCAGGGGCTTAAGTACCCCAAAATATGGTGTGATAAGTCCGAACACTTTCACAAGTGCGGCACCCCGAACTTATAGCATTATATGCATCGGCTCCGAATCATGTCTTGGGTCAATAGTTGGGTTTGCCCGGCTCCCATGTTTTGGTACCTTACGTTCCGTTATATCGGCTAAGGTAGCGCTGGGAGAACCACTGCGATTGTGCCCCGGTTGAGCTGGGCTAAGCACCTCAGTGGAGAAAGCTAAAACTGACCGTCATGATAGGGCGAGAGCCGGTCACTGTTCGAGAGGTTTTCGAGTCCTTAAAGACTTATGCCGCTTAGAGCGAGGAGTCGGCTTTGTCCAGCCCAGGCGTGGATAGCGCCCCGAACTGGGTCTTCCGAATACTAGGGGCTTCGCCGAAATTTAAAATTATAGAATTCTATGGCTAAGTGAGAGTGTTCAAGCATTATAGTCCGGTTGCCTCGTTCGTTGCGTTGAGCGCCTCCCTCGAAGGACCCAAGAATGGGAAAAAGAGCGCTCAAGTTTATCCCGAACACCCCAGCACTCGTTGCATGGGGCAGAAGCCGACGACCTGCCATCTCTCAAATTTAATAAACGGCCGCATAGAAGGTAATATTTTAAATTCACAAGCGTTGCTTAGCGCATATGAACAAGTTTTCAAGCGTACAGGATAACAAATGCGAGTTTACTCAAAAATTACATCTTTGGAGCATTCACCCGCTATAAGGCGGGCACCCTTCAGGACGCTCTCATAGTACATCTCGGGCTTGCGATACTCCCTGCCCGGCGGTGGCCTGTCCGTCACAAGCTTCTCAGCGTCCATCTTGCCCCAGTGCACTTTAGCACGGGCAAGGGCCCTACGGGCACCTTCGATGCAGATGGAGCGCTTGACGACTTCAATCCATGGACAGGCGTCCACCAGCCGCCTCACCAGCCCGAAGTAGCTCCCAAGCATGGCTTCCTTAGGCCACAGCCGAACTATGAGGCCCTTCATGGCCTGTTCGGCCACCTTATGGAGCTCGACCAGCTGCTTCAGCTGGTCGCTCAAGGGCACCGGGTGTCCGGCCTCAGCATACTGAGACCAGAACACCTTCTCCGTCGAGCTCCCCTCCTCGGCTCGGTAGAATGCGGCAACATCGGACACACTGCGGGGCAGATCTGCGAATGCTCCTGGAGAGCTCCAGATTCGGGTAAGTAACAAGTAATTCACTTTCACGTGATTGCTTTGCATAAAAAATGCCTTACCCGCCGCTATCTTATTCATTGCCTCAATTTCCTGGAGGGCTTTTTGGGCTTCGGCCTTAGCAGCTTTGGCACTCTCAAGGGCCGAGGCGAGCTCGGACTCTCGAGTCTTTGAGTCACGCTCCAAACTCTCGTGTTTTTCCACGAGAGCTTGGAGCTCTTGCCGCACCTCCGCCACTCGCGCCTCCTGCTTCTCTCGCTCGGTGCGCTCCGCGGCCGCATTGCTTTTGGCCTTGGACACCGCTTCCTTCAGGGTCGCCACCTCGTTCGTGGCCCCTGCAATACTCATGTTATTCCTCTCATTTTTTGCAACCACATCTTTTATATACTTCCATCAGGTATTACTTACCTTCTTTGTCCTCGAGCTGCCTTTTGGCAAGGCCGAGCTCGTTCTCGGACCGCTCGAGGCTCTGCTTCAATGCATTGACCTCCGCAGTCAGTGCGGCAGAGGTCAGCAGCGCAGCCTGCATTCCCCATATTGACATACTTATGTTAGACTCCTGCGTACATCTTTTTAGATCCTCAGTTTGGCTTTTCTTTCCGAACACCAAACTGAGCATCAGGGGCTACTGTCTATGCGGTAATATTTTTACATATCTTAAATACATACCTCAAAGCCTGTTAGAAGGCTGGCACAGGCTTCAGTTAGCCCGCTCTTGGCGGACTGAACTTTCTGGATCACCACACCCATAACAGTGCGGTGCTCCTCATCGATAGAGGCGCTGTTAAGCGCCTCCAGCAAATTATCCGGTGCCTCTGGTTGGACGGAGGTCACCGGCGTCGCAGTCTCGCCCTTCTTACGAAGGGGCCACCTGCCGGACTCTGGAACCACTGAAGGTTCCGGTACGGAGTCCGGCCCAGGGCCGGACTTAGAGCCCTTTGGGGTTTTATCCCCCTTGCGCCTGGAGTCCGGGAGGTTGCCTTGCGGCGCCTCCTGGACCATTTCGTCCTGGCTGGGCCCCTTTTGGGACCCCACCTCAGCATCATCTGCAGCACGAGGAGAGGAGGCAGCCGGAAGTGAGGTGCTGTTCACATCCGATGAATCCAGGGAGCCGCTCGTTGAAGCGTCGAGCTCGTCCTTGGGCGGGCTGCAGGGTTATATTCGGCGTTCAGGTCCTTGGGCGGGCTTAGCCCTCGGTGGCCACTCCTCTTCGCCGTCGTCGGCATTGGTGGAGTAGTCCGGAGGAAGGGTCCTTCCCTTCTTGGGCCCTCCGGCCTCCACAGTGGGGGAGGCCTTCCTTTTCTTCTCTCCGCCCGCTGGGGGAGAGGCCTCTTTTTCCTCCTCCTCATCTTCGCGGGAGGAGTCCGCCTCGGAGTCATCGGATGATGAGTCCGACAACACCAGGCGCCAGGAACTCCTTCGAGTTCCCGTGGCCTTCTTCTTGGCCTTCTTCTCCGGCACCACGTGATGTGCCAGAACCAGCAGCCCCATCAATCGGGCGTCTGCTGGGTCTTCTGGCAAGGGAGCCGGATAGTTAACCTGCCCGGACATCTTCTGCCAGGCCTGTCAAAGGTAAGGGAGTTTAGATCCCACATAGAGTCAAACTATGAAAAACAAGTGTCCTGTAAAGGGTAAAATAGCTTACCTCGCTGGCTTGACGCTGCGAGCTGAATCCGCGATCTTCGGTAGCGGATGCGGGAGCCTCGGCGCTCTTGAACAGCACCTTCCAGGCATCTTCGTACGTAGTGTCGAAGAGCCTGCTCAAGGTTTGGTGTTGTGCCGGATCAAACTCCCACAAGTTGAAGGCCCGTTGTTGGCACGGGAGGATCCGGCGGATGAGCATGACCTGGACTACGTTGACAAGCTTGAGCTTCTTGTTCGCCAGGTTTTGGACGCAGGTTTGGAGTCCGGTCAGCTCTTCCGAATTACCCCATTTCAGGCCCGTCTCTTTCCAAGAGGTGAGCCATGTAGGGAAGCCAAATCGGAATTCGGGGGCCGCTACCCATTTAGGGTCACGCGGCTCGGTGATGTAGAACCACCCCGATTGCCACCCCTTTATGGTCTCCACGAAGGAGCCCTCGAGCCATAAGACGTTGGGCATCCTGCCCACCATGGCACCTCCGCACTCCGCCTGGCGGCCACCCACTACCTTCGGCTTGACATTGAAGGTCTTCAGCCATAAGCCGAAGTGGGGCTGGATGCAGAGGAAGGCCTCGCACACGACGATGAACGCTGAGATGTTGAGGATGAAATTCGGGGCCAGATCATGGAAATCCAGGCCGTAGTAGAACATGAGCCCCCAGACAAATGGGTGAAGTGGAAAACCTAGTCCGCGCAGGAAGTGGGTGAGGAACACCACCCTCTCATGGGGCTTGGGGTGGGGATAAGCTGCCCCTTGTCGGGGAGCCGATGTGCGATGTCGCTGGACAAGTATCCGGCCTTCCGCAGCTTTTTGATGTGCCCCTCCGTGACGGAGGAGACCATCCACTTGCCTCCCCCTCCGAACATGGCTGGGGAAGGTTGAGGCGAGATGTGCGTACTTGGGCGCTAGAGCTCGAGTGCGTGGAAATGGATGAGCAAAGGAGGAAGAAGGCGTGTGTGAAAAAGTGGATCCTTATCCCCTTATATGGACGGACGAAGCTATGCGTCCCCACCAGCCTAGTAAAACTCACTTATCTCCCAAGCGCCGTAATCAATGGCGCGGTTGGGTTACCCACGCCCGTATTGATGAGAATCCTGGAATAAGGGGACACGATCTCTGCTTTGACAAGACGTGCCAAGGAAACCGCCTCGCTAAACGCGCTGAGGTGGGACAGCGAAAATGATTCAAATAAAGGCTTGGCCGTGGTGTGATGTCACGCCACGGAATGCGTCAGCAGATTGAATTTGTGTAAATATTATTCTCACTATGGTGGTATGTGGAACTTATTTTGCAGAGCCGGACACCATCCTTGTGTTCAAAATCTTCTATGAAGTATTCGGAGGAGGAACCCGCCTTGCAATGCCGAAGACAATATGCGCGCCGGACTCGTCGTCATTGAAGCCTGGTTCAGGGGCTACTGAGGGAGTCCTGGATTAGGGGGTGTCCGGATGGCCAGACTATAGCCTTTGGCCGAACTCCTGGACTATGAAGATACAAGATTGAAGACTTCGTCCCGTGTCCGGATGGGACTTTCCTTGGCGTGGAAGGCAAGCTTGGCGATACGGATATGTAGATCTCCTACCATTGTAACCGACTCTGTGTAACCCTAACCCTCTTTGGTGCTTATATAAACCGGAGGGTTTTATTCCGTAGGACAGAACAACAATCACACCATAGGCTAGCTTCTAGGGTTTAGCCTCTCTGATCTCGTGGTAGATCTACTCTTGTACTACCCATATCATCAATATTAATCAAGCAGGAGCAGGGTTTTACCTCCATCGAGAGGGCCCGAACCTGGGTAAAAACATCGTGTCCCTTATCTCCTGTTACCATCCGCCTAGATGCACAGTTCGGGACCCCCTACCCGAGATCCGCCGGTTTTGACACCGACACCCGGCGTCTGGGATTTTGCCTTGGGGCGTCTCCAAAATTGTCTCCCCCTGGTCCGGTATCCTCTAAGACAACACCTCGGTGTCGTCCGCGGGCTGGGTGTGGTGGTCGTCGGGAGTAAATCACTATTCATCGCCGACTGGCTCAAAGACCCATCCGAGGAGGATACGACGATATGGGCTTTGGACGGACTGCCCAATCATATTTGACATGATAAGAAGCAGTAAAGCAAAACATACTGGAAGTATTATAGTGTCTGGATACTTACAACTTCATCAGGGGCTTGTCCTTGGGCAACCACTCCTCTTCGCTGTAGGCAGCTGTTGTGGAGTGGTCCGGAGGGAGGGTCTTTCCCTTCTTGGACCCTTCGGCCTCCCCAGACGGGGCTGCCTTCCTTTTCTTCTCCCCCTGGTGGGGGGGGGGGGGCTTTCCTCTTCCTCCTCCTCGTTTTCATTGGAGGAGCACACCTCGGTGTCTTCGGACGATGAGTCCGATACAACCTTGTGCCAAAGACCTTTCCTGGTCCCCGCGGCCTTCTTCTTGGCCTTCTTCTCCGGCACCTCGTAGGGCGCCGGAAACAGCATCTCCATTAGGAGAACCGTTGCTGGATCTTCAGGTAGTGGAGCTGGACAGTTGATCCGCTCCGCTGTCGCTACCCAGTCCTGTTAAATTGGCGTGGAGGCTTAGATTCCTCCCACGAATATACTGGGGAAAGGCACATCTTGTGAAATATAAAGAGCTTACCGGATTGGCAGGGCGCTTTGTGCTGAGTCCGTGATCCTCGGTAATGGGAGGAGGTACCTCGGCGACCTTGAATAGCACCTTCCAGACATCTTTGTGCATCGTGTCGAAGAGCTCTCGCAGCGTCTGGTGTTCGGCCTGGTCGAACTCCCACATATTGAATGCCCGTCTTTAACACGGAAGGATCCGACGGAAGAGCATGACCTGGACCATGTTGACAAGCTTGATTTTCTTGCTTATCATATTTTTGCCACAGGTTTGGAGTCCGGTCAGCTCCACCGGCAAACCCCAGGCTAAGCCATTCTCTTTCCAGGAGGTGAGCCGCATGGGGATACCATATCGAAATTCGGGGGCCGCCGCCCAGTTGGCGTCACGTGGCTCGGTGATATAGAACCACCCGGATTGCCACCCCTTCACGGTCTCCACATAGGAGCCTTCGAGCCAGGTAACATTGGGCATCTTGCCCACCATGGCACCTCCGCACTCCGCTTGCTGGCCAACCACCACCTTTGGCTTCATGTTGAAGGTCTTCAGCCACATGACGAAGTGGGGATTGATGCGGAAGAAGGCCTCGCACACGAGATGAACGCCGATATATTGAGGATGAAATTGGGGGCCAGATCATGGAAGTCTAGCCCATAGTAAAACATGAGCCCGCAGATAAATGGGTGTAGGGGGAATCCCAGTCCGCAGACGAAGTGGGCAAGGAATACTACCCTCTCGTGGGGTTCCGGAGTAGGGACAATCTGCCCTGTGTCCGGGAGTCGGTGGGCGATGTCTGCGGCCAGGTATCCAGCCTCCCGGAGCTTCATGATGTCCTCCTCCGTAACGGAGGAGACCATCCACTTGCCTCCCGCTCCGGACATGTTTGGAATGGCTTTACGGAGATGGTGAGAACTTGCGCGCTGGAGCTCGAGCGTGCGAGAATGGATGGGTAGGGGAAGAAGAAGGCGTGGGTGAAAAAGAGTAATCCCTATCCCTTTATAAAGGCGGTAGAAACTGTGCGCCTCCCCACTTGCCCCGTAAAATCGCTTATTCCCCAAGCGCCACGATTGATGGAGCGGTTGGGTTACCCACACCCATATTGATGAGAATCCCGTGATAAGGGGACACGATCTCTGCTTCGACAAGATGTGCCAAGGAAACCGCCTCGCAATATGTGCAGCAACTGGTTGAGAAAAACGGTTCGAATAATGACTAGGCCGTGGCGTGATGTCACGCTGTGAAAAGTTGTTAGCAGATTAGATTTGTGGAATATTGTACTCTCTACGGTTGTATGTGGAATTTGTTTTGCAGAGCTGGACACGATCCTTGTGTTCAAAATCTTCTATGGAGTATTCGGAGAAGGAACCCGCCTTGCAATGCCGAAGACAATCTGCGCGTCGGACTCATCGTCATTGAAGCCTGGTTCAGGGGCTACTGAGGGAGTCCTGGATTAGGGGGTCCTTGGACAGCCGGACTATATACTTTGGCGAATTGTTGGACTATGAAGATACAAGATTGAAGACTTCGTCCCGTGTCCGGGTGGGACTCTCCTTTGCGTGGAAGGCAAGCTTGGCAATTCGGATATGTATATCTGCTTCTCTGTAACCGACTCTGTGTAACCCTAGCCCGCTCCGGTGTCTATATAAACCGGAGGGTTTAGTCCATTGGACAACAACAATCATAATCATAGGCTAGCTTCTAGGGTTTAGCCTCTACGATCTCGTGGTAGATCAACTCTTGTAATACTCGTATCATCAAGATCAATCAAGCAGGAAGTAGGGTATTACCTCCATCGAGAGGGCCCGAACCTGGGTAAACATTGTGTCCCCCGCCTCCTGTTACCATTAGCCTTAGACGCACAGTTCGGGACCCCCTACCCGAGATCCGCCAGTTTTGACATCGACAGCCATTTCTTGAAAAACTCTTTAACTTCAGCTTCTGTAATGGAAGACAACAACCTGTCCTCACACTTGAGCAACCATCTTCCTCCAAACACTAGCTGCCCAATCTTTCAACTCTGGTGTCATCAATGTGTATTGAATCTAATTCAAAAGGAACAAAACCCATTAGGCACACAAGAACAATAGTTGTACAAAATTGTTGTCTAATTGTCGAGTGAAGTTCCATGTAGAAATGGCTCATGGTAGTATAGTAAATGCTCACGATGATCTTTTGCTTTCTTCCAATATTTTAGAATATGATCCATAGACTGAAAGTAATATGAAAGAAAAGATAAGTAAACTCATGGTCACTGGATCTTTAACATCCTAATTCCTAAGGAAGGTGAGCAGATGTGTGACTACATATATAGCCTTTGATATCCAAGCATGTGATAGGTGTTGGCCAAGTCATCCGAGAACTACTTTAACATCTTCCATCATGTAAGTAGGCACTGAAAGATCATGCGGTCATTCTTTGTTTATGTTGTAGTTCTTCTTACAAAAAAATGAAGAGAAAAGAAGGTGAAAACTTCATGAAATGAGTAGTTGGATCTCATTTGCATGAGGAAGGGGGAGATGTTCATAATGTACATTGTATAAATACTCCCGCACAGGCTTTGTTCAAGACTTGTGATTTGTAAATGTGAAACCATCTACTGATTAGTATGAAATACCGGAGTAAACCAAAATATGATCAAATACCAGTTGCAACAGATCACCTACTCTGTCCAGGCTACCTAGGTGGCACTTCAAATCTGTACACAGATCATGCAACGTGCGTTAACTAGTGGTTGTGCTCGTGGTCGCCCAGGTTGTCTATCACTAGTAGAAAATGGGGCTTTGGTCACAGCTCAATGTACACATTAGTCCCAGTTGCATCACGAAGCGGGACTAATATGAGCATTAGTCCCGGTTCGAGCGGCTAAGGCGTCGGGAAGGCATTAGTCCCGGTTCAAATGGGACCTTAGTCCCGGTTTGAGACACGAACCGAGACTAAAGGGTGCGATGCCCTTTAGTCCCGGTTAGTGTCTCAAACCGGGACTAAAGGTTAGACCTTTAGTCCCGGTTTGAGACATGACCGGGACTAAAGGGTGCGATTCCCTTTAGTCCTGGTTCGTGTGACGCCCCCGTTTTGACCGTACACTAATCATACATGCAAATGTGTACGGTCAAGATTATGGACTCATGGGAAGATATCACAACACAACCCTGGACACAAATTAAAATAATACAAGCTTTATATTACAAGCCAGGGGCCTCGAGGGCTCGGATACATAAGCTAGAATACAAAAGAGTCAGCGGAAGCAACAATATCTGAGTACAGACATGAGTTAAACAAGTTTGCCTTAAGAAGGCTAGCACAAAAGCAACATGATCGAAAAGGCAAGGCCTCCTGCCTGCGAGCCTCCTAACTACTCCTGGTTGTCGGCGGCCTCCACATAGTAGTAGGCACTCTCAGGTTTGTAGCAGTCGTCGTCGAAGGTGGTGTCTGGATCCTGGGCTCCACCATCTGGTTGTAGCATCCGGGAAGAATGGAAAGAGGTGGAAAAAGGGGAGCAAAGCAACCATGAGTACTCATCCAAAGTACTCGCAAGCAAGGATCTACACTACATATGCATCGGTGTCAATTGAAAGGGGCCGTATCTGTGGACTGAACTGCAGAATGCCAGAAGAGAAGGGGAAAAGCTAGTCCTATCGAAGACTAGCATCTTCTGGAAACCACCATCTTGCAGGATCATGAGGGAGTAGAGTAGTATAACATAAGTCATATTTATGTTATTGTATCAACGCTCCGGGATCCTTTCTCGACTCCCAAAGCAACATATCCAAATCATGCCTCAGCATGTAGTTCTAGTTGTATTGATCGAGATACAACTCCGAGTGTCCGTTACCGTAGGACAGGTTATCGATAGATGTTTTCTTCCCTGCAGGGGCGCACCAACTTACCCACCACACTCGATTAACTCCGATCGGACACACTTTCCTAGGTCATGCCTGGCCTCGGCCAAACAATATGCCGCAACCCGACCTAGGCTAAATGGAGAGGTCAGCACGCCAAACTAAACCTATGCCCCCAGGGGTCAAGGGCCATCGCCCCGGGAACTCCTGCACGTTGCGTACGGCGGTGAGCAGACCTAGCTACCTCCTTAAAAAGGCAGGAGCTTACGCAGTCCAACCCGACGCACGCCGCTCAATCGCTGACGTCTATTAAGCTTCAGCTGATGCATACGATGCAGAATGCCCATACTATGCCCACGTGATGGTTAGTGCTATCATGCCAGAGGCCCCTCGGATCAAATACCCAAATCGTAGTGGATTAGGAACCCGCAGTAACAAGCAGAGACTCACGAAAGATATTGCCCGTCTCCCCATCTTGAGGACTTGTGGCAAGGGCTAAGAATGCCCAGCCACGCCTCATAATTATCTCGCGGGCACCTTCCAGGTCAACCTGACTCCACATCACTCGCAATTAAGCTCGCACGGATACCCCTGAGGGCCAACCAGTCTTTAGTAACATGGTTCAGTGTAAAGTCATAGTAACCATAGTAACTGTGTGTCTAACGCCAAGGGGAACCCTGAGGAACCACCCTCGGTGGATTCCACTCGATGTAATCATCAAGGTGAACATAAGAGGAACCACCCTCGAGGTTCACACTTGAGGGGTTGCACGACAGAGTCGTATCGGAAGTGGTTAAGGTGGAATCACCCTCGATGACCACGACCGAATAGCTACACTACAGGGTTAACATCAGAAGTGCTGATGAGGTCTCACCCTCGGCACTCGATAGTAACCCAGTAGTGTCGAGTAACTAAGGGGAAAGTGATGTGCGGTGCCGGGGCCTGGTCTTCGATCCCGTTGATCGGGTCTTCGATGATGAAGCAGGGGCAACAAGGACAAGGTGGGGGTCACTGATGGATCACTAACCAACCTATACTAAGCAGTTTAGGACAAGCAGGTAAGGTACAATAGCAGATACAAAAGCAGGCTATGCATCAGAATAGGAGCAAACAATTACAGTAGCAAAATCTAATGCCAGCATGAGAGAATGGAATGGGCGATATCGGGATGATCAAAGGGGGGACTTGCCTGGAAGCTCTGCTGAAAAGGGAGAAGTGTCGTCGGTGACGTAGTCGATCACAGGCGCGGCATCGGTCTTGGGGTCTACCAAAGAGAAGAGGGGAGGAAACAATAAATATAAAGCAAACATAGCATCAGAAAGCACAACATGGCAATATGAAGTGTCGGGTGTGACCTAACGTATGGCTACACGATATAGGTGAAGGGGGAAAATCAACCGGGAATGTTTTCCCGGTTCCGGACCTGTTTCAGACAGATAACCAGAGGAGGAATGTTCCATGTTTAGGTCGTTAGATGCATCAGACAGGTAAACGGACCGTGTATCCGGATTCGTCTCGTCGTTCTGAGCAACTTTCATGTAGAAAACATTTTCATCGGAGTTATCGATTATTGCCTATGAATTTCTAAAGATTAAAAGGCATTTTGAAATTATTAAACTTAACAGAATTAACAGAAAAGGGGCTATGTGATGTCAGCATGACATGGGGATGACGTCAGCAAGTCAACACACTCGCTAATTAGTCAAAGTGGGTCCAATGGGTTGATACGGCTCCAACGTTCTATAATTTTTTATTGTTCTGTGCTATTATATTACCCGTTTTGGATGTTTATGGGCTTTACTTAACACTTTTATATCATTTTTGGGACTAACCTACTATCTGGAGGCCCAGCCCGAATTGCTGTTTTTTTTCTATTTCAGTGTTTCGAAAAAAAAGGAATATCAAACAGAGTCCAAAAGGAATGAAACCTTCGGGAGCGAGATTTTTGGAACAAACATGTTCCAGGGGACTTGGAGTGGACGTCAAGCAACAGAGGAGGAGGCCACGAGGGTGCCCGGCGTGCCCCCTATAGGTGGGCACGCCCCCCACCCTCATGGGCCCCTCGAGCGTCCACCAACCTACTTCTTCCTCCTATATATACCCATGTACCCTGAAACCATCGAGGAGCACCACGAAAAACTATTTCCACCGCCGTAACCTTCTGTATCCGCGAGATCCCATCTTGGAGCCTTCGCCGGCGCTCCGCCGGAGGGGGAATCGACCACGGAGGGCCTCTACATCATCTCCAAGGCCCTTCCGATGAGTTGTGAGTAGTTTACCATAGACCTTCGGGTCCATAGTTATTAGTTAGATGGATTCTTCTCCCTCTTTGAATCTCAATAAAATGTTCTCCTCGATCTTCTTGGAGATCTATTCGATGTAACTCTTTTTGTGGTGTGTTTGTCGAGATCCGATGAATTGTGGGTTTATGATCAAGTTTATCTATGAGAAATATTTGAATCTCCTCTGAATTCTTTTATGTGTGATTAAGTTATCTTTGCAAGTCTCTTCGAATAATCAGTTTGGTTTGGCCTACTAGATTGATCTTTCTTGCAATGGGAGAAGTGCTTAGCTTTGGGTTCAATCTTGTGGTGTCCTTTCCCAGTGACAGCAGGGGCAGCAAGGCACGTATTGTATTGTTGCCATCGAGGATAAAAAGATGGGGTTTATATCATATTGCATGAGTTTATCCCTCTACATCATGTCATCTTTCTTAATGCGTTACTCTGTTCTTTATGAACTTAATACTCTAGATGCATGCTGGATAGCGGTCGATGTGTGGAGTAATAGTAGTAGATGTAGGCAGGTGTCGGTCTACTTGTCACGGACGTGATGCCTATATACATGATCATGCCTAGATAATCTCATAATTATTCGCTTTTTGATCAATTGCTCGACAGTAATTTGTTCACCCATCGTAATACTTATGCTATCTTGAGAGAATCCACAAGTGAAACCTATGGCCCCCGGGTCTATCTTTTATCATATAAGTTTACCAGCTACTTTTATTTGCATCTTTTACTTTCCAATCTATATCATAAAAATACCAAAAATATTTATCTTATCATTTTATTTCTATCAGATCTCACTTTCGCAAGTGGCCGTGAAGGTATTGACAACCCCTTTATTGCGTTGGTTGCGAGGTTCTTGTTTGTTTGTGTAGGTGCGTGGGACTTTTGAGGAGCCTCCTACTCGATTGATACCTTGGTTATCAAAAACTAAGGGAAATACTTACGCTACTTTGCTGCATCACCCTTTCCTCTTCAAGGAAAACCAACGCAAGCTCAAGACGTAGCAAGAAGGATTTCTGGCACCATTGCCAGGGAGGTCTTCGCTCAAGTGAAGGCATACCAAGTACCAATCACAAACTCATCTCCCTCGCATTACATTATTTGCTATTTTCCTCTCATTTTCCTCTCCCCCACTTCACACTTGCCGTTTTCTTCGCCCTTATTTCGTTCGATCTTATGTTTGCTTGTGTCTCCATGTGCCTCCTATGTGCTTGCATCTTTGCTTGCTAAAAATCTATCGGTATGGATCCACTTAAAGTGTTCTACTTGGATCATCTTTGATCCTTATGCGCTCGTGCTGAAACCCCAACTAGCCTAGTTGATGGGAGATCTTTAGATGATCATGCTCATTTTATGTGTCACCGTTTGTCTGAAAAAGGGAGACTCTTATGGGATCAAATAAACAGATTGCTGGGTTATGCTTGGAATCTTTGTGAAATTTATGATTTTACTTGTTGCTCTAAGAACCCTAAAAAACACCTTCCCTACGTATGTGAGTTTAATGAAAATGAAATCTTATCTTCTTATGCAAAGGGTGTTTATAGTTACTATGGTATCAAACAAATTGAAGAATTTGTTGCTTTTAAGGGTGCTTATGAAGTTGCTTCTTTGATTGAAAAGTATGACATTACTCTCTACGAATCTGGAAATTTGGCATACTTAAATATTGCTATGAAAACTATGCTCATAATGTCTATGTCAAAGAATTTATTGAGATTGATTGTTGCTTTGGAAGAAAATAATGATATGCATGAATCTATAGATAATGATTCCGATGATTTGATTGAAATATCCCTTGATGAACATGATGCTTGCTATTCTTGTGGCCATGATGCCAATATTTATGAAGATGAATTTGCTATAGTTCCTTATGTTAAACATGAGATCGTCGCTATTGCACCCATACTTGGTAGTTCCTTAAATGAAAAGCATGATTGCAATGATGTTACTACAAATTCTCTTGATGTCAATTGTGCTAATAATATGCAAAACCCTAAGCTTGGGGCTAGTTTTTATATGTGTACTACTTGTTGCAATGATCATGATTGGGGTGATTCTTCCTATGATCTTGAAAATTTATTTAGGCCCCATGATGAATATGAGATTGATAATAGTGTTTGCAATAATATTGAAAGTGGGTTTGGAAGAGTGCAAAATTTAGATCCCACATATTTGGAGAATGTTCAATCTTATGGTATTTTTGATAAAAGTGGGTTTGGAGGTGTCATGACTTTAGTTAATGATAATCCCACTATTTTGGAAGAGTGTCAACTTCACATGCATGTGGATCGTGTTGAGAATATGTTATGTGATAGCTATTTTGTTGAATTTTCCTATGATCCTACATGTAATTATTATGAGAGAGGAAAATATGGTCATAGCAATTTTTATCTTACTAAATTACCTCCCGTCATGTTGATATTGCTATCGTCTCTTTCTTCTTCTTTGCATATGCTAGTTTTTGCTTGCCTTGCAAATTTGTTTGCTTATAATATACCTATGCACAGGAAGCATGTTAGACTTAGGTATGTTTGTCACGTGTTTCGTGATGCTCTTTTTGTGTTTCAATTATTATCTTTCGTGTGAGCATCGTTGAAATCTTATGCCTAGCTAGAGGCGTTAAACAATAGCGCTAGTTGGGAGGCAACCCAATTTTATTTTTGTTTCTTGTTTTTGCTTCTGTTTAGTAATAAATATTTCACATACCTTCTGTTTATATGTGTTTTCATGTTTTAGTTAGTGTTTGTGCCAAGTAGAACCTATAGGATAACCTATGGTGATAGTTAATTTGATTCTGCTGAAAAAAAGAAACTTTGCATGCACGAAAATAATTTTAGTAATTCACAGAAACGTGCTTTTGCGTTGATTCTTTTTTCTGTAGATCAATAGACAAATTGCCCAGACTTCCTATTTTGGTAGGATTGTTAGTGTTCCATAAGTGTTCGAGAGTTACAGATTGCTACAGACTGTTCTGTTTTTGACAGATTCTGTTGATGCATCTATGGCTAGTATGTAGCGTATGAACCATAGAGAAGTTGGAATAAAGTAGGTTTAACACCAATATAAATAAAGAATGAGTTCATTACAGTACCTTATGTGGTGGTTTTTCTTTCTTGCACTAACGGAGCTTATGAGATTTCCTGTTGAGTTTTGTGTTGTGCAGTTTTCAAGTTTTGGGTAAAGATTTGATGGACTATGGAATAAGGAGTGGCAAGATCCTAAGCTTGGGGATGCCCATGGCACCCCAAGATATTCAAGGATAACCAAAAGCCTAAGCTTGGGGATGCCCCGAAAGGCATCCCCTCTTTCGTCTTCGTCTATCGGTAACTTTACTTGGAGCTATATTTTTATTCGCCACATGATATGTGTTTTGCTTGGAGCGTCTTGTATGATATTAGTCTTTGCTTTTTAGTTTACCACAATCATCCTTGCTGTACACACCTTTTGGGAGAAGCCCACTTTATTAGAATTTATTAGAATACTCTATGTGCTTCACTTATATCTATTGAGCTACATAGTTTTGCTCTAGTACTTCACTTATAACTTTTAGAGCACGGTGGTAGCTTAATTTTGGAGAAATTGTTGATCTCTCATGCTTCACTTATATTATTTTGAGAGCCTTTTAGAACAGAATGGTATTTTCTATGGTTAAAAAAATTGGTCCTAGAATGGTGGGCATCCAAGTTGGGTATAATAAAAACTATCATAGGAAGTGAATTGGATGCTATGATCAATTTGATACTTGATAATTGTTTTGAGATATGGAGGTGGTGATATTAGAGTCATGCTAGTCGGGTGATTATGAATTTAAAGAATTCTTGTGTTGAAGTTGGCAAGTCCCGTAGCATGCATGTCGGTGTCAAAACCAGCGGATCTCGGGTAGGGGGTCCCGAACTGTGCGTCTAGGCGGATGGTAACAGGAGACAAGGGACACGATGTTTTTACCCAGGTTCGGGCCCTCTCGATGGAGGTAAAACCCTACTCCTGCTTGATTAATATTGATGATATGGGTAGTACAAGAGTGGATCTACCACGAGATCAAGGAGGCTAAACCCTAGAAGCTAGCCTAGGTATGATTGTTGTAATGGTTGTTCGTCCTACGGACTAAAACCCTCCGGTTTATATAGACACCGGAGAGGGCTAGGGTTACACAGAGTCGGTTATAATGGTAGGAGATCTACATATCCGTATCGCCAAGCTTGCCTTCCACGCCAAGGAAGGTCCCATCCGGACACGGGACAAAGTCTTCAATCTTGTATCTTCATAGTCTTGGAGTCCGGCCGATGATGATAGTCCGGCTATCCGGACACCCCCTAGTCCAGGACTCCCTCAGTAGCCCCTGAACCAGGCTTCAATGACGATGATTCCGGCACGCATATTGTTCGGCATTGCAAGGCGGGTTCCTCCTCCGAATAATTCATAGAAGATTGCAAACACCAGGATAGTGTCCGGCTCTGCAAAATAAATTCCACGTAGCACCGTAGAGAGAATAATATGTACACAAGTTCAATCTGCTGACGTATTTTGTGGCATGACGTCACACCACCACCAAGCCTTTACTTGAACGTTTTTTATTATACCACCTCAGCGCGTTTAGCGAAGCGGTTTCCTTGGCACGTCGTGTCGAAGCAGAGATCGTGTTCCCCTTATTCCGGGATTCCCATCAATACGGACGTGGGTAACCCAACCGCGCACGTTGCCCTGCCTCCTCTATCGAAGGCGAGTCCCAAACGGTCACGAGGACGGCCCTTGGTATTCTTCCTCTTTATAATGGGACCAGGGCTCGTTTCTTTTCTTCAATCCTTAATCGAATCTGCCCCTTGCCCCGAGTTCCAACACCCAGAGCCTCAGATTCAAGCACCTCGGACCTTCAACGATGTCCGGGTCCGACCTTCAGGGCCGGTGGATGCTCTCCTCCGTTACGGAAGAGGACGTGCAAAAGCTGAGAGAAGCCAAATACTTGACCTACGAGATTTCGCATAGGCTGCCCGCAAAAGGGCAAGTCATTCCCACTCCCGAGCCCGGCGAAAGCGTCGTGTTCGTGTCCCACCTCCGTCGGGGTTTAGGCTTCCCGATGGATCCTTTTGTGAGAGGGCTCATGTTTTACTATGGGCTGGAATTCCACGACTTGGCTCTGGAGTCCATCCTCCACATCTCGTCATTCATTGTCATCTGCGAGGCCTTCCTCTGCACTACCCCCCACTTCGGTTTGTGGCTCCAAACCTTTAACGTGGAGCCGAAGGTGATCGAGGGGCGCCAAGCAGAGTGCGGTGGGGCGGTCGTAAGCAGGAGGGCCGATGCTCCATGGCCCGAGGGCTCCTTCCAAGAGGAGATCGGCTTGTGGCAACAGGAGTGGTTTTATATTACCGCTCCCAGGGGCAGCAGGCAGAAGCCGCCGCCCATCTTCCGCTCGGGACCTCCACGACGACTGATGTCATGGGTCAACCAAGGGCTCAACTGGGGGCCGTCAAAAGACGTGCCCCTATTACAGGGCCGGATTCAAGACCTCCAAGCGAGGGAGATCGATCTGGTCATGGTGATGCAGGTCATGCCGATTAGGCGTCTCCTGCCCTGCAAACGCCGTCCTCTCCGGCTGTGGGAATTTAATCCGGAGGGACCACGAATTCTCCAACACTTCATGGGTACGACACCCGTGGAGATGTAAAAATTGTTCTTAGGATCACAAGAGGTGTGTCCGGAATTGACCGAGGACGCTGGCCTAAGCTGCAATCGCCCGGATACACAAGTAAGTAGCTCTGTGTCCGGACATACCGTTTGTTTGCATTTATACAATTCGCCTTTTAACCAATTGTCCTCTAAACAGGAGTGGATAGCGCAAGCAAAACTAATACGGTGTCCGGTCCCCTCCCAGAGACCGCGCTGGATCCCGTGCTGGTCAGGATGCTGGAGGTTGCGCCTTCAGAGGAAGGCGAAGGGGAGAACAGAGGAACTACCGCCTCTACCGAGGAGGCTTTTGAGAAGGGGGGGATCGAGAATCCCTCCTTCCAAGGGGAGAAGAGGACGGCTTCCGAAAACCCGGAGGCCAAGGCCTCAAAGCGGGAGAGGAGATCTTCACCGGAGGGTCCTGTGTCCGGGGAAGCCCCGGCCGCACTATCTCCCCTAAGGAATCAGCCCTTCAGCGAGCCGTAAGTAGAAAAAAGGGGACTTTTGTAATAAGGGATGTCCCTATTTGTGCTTCTGAGGATAACTTAAGTTTGCACCTTGTAGTTCGGATCTCCGTCCTTCTCAGATGAGCTCGTCTTCGGGGCCCTTCGTCTGGAGATGGTGGAGAGCGAGACGCCTCCATCCGCCGCGCCGTCAGGTGGAGCGGACGACCCTGAGGTGTCATCACGGAGGGTATCCCCAGGTCCGGCAGGGCCGAAGAGTTCGGCGCCAACTGGTGTATGGCCGGGGGAGCTGAAGGATCTGCTTGAGAGGGCGTCTATCTCAGAAGATCACCATACATTGATGAGTATGGTGATTGGAAGAGTTTCGTTTGCCGCAGGCGGGTTGCATGATGCCTTTAGAAGCTTGCTGGCGGGGTTTGAGGTATGTAAAAAATGACATACCTTTTGACAGTTTTACACATAAAGTGCGCCCTGTATAGATGGTAGCCCCAGAGACTCGGTAGGTTGTCGAGAGCGACAGCGTGCCGAGGATCAAAATCGCAGGTATTGACTTTCGCCTTGCCTATGCAGGTGGCGGATAGTCCGGTGGCCAGCCGGACTGATGGAGTTGCCGAACTAAAGCGGCAACTCGACGTTGCGGATGCACACATCACGCTAGTCAACAAGCGACTTGACGAGTCGCAAGGCAGGTTTTTTCTCCATGGTCACCTAGTAAGGGAGCCAAAGCCCACTCCTTACAATATGTGTGCTTGATGCAGATGGTGCCGCTGCTGTGGAGGACCTTCGAGCAGAGCTTGCTCGAGCAAAGGAGCAGGCCAGGAGGAGTAATGCGGCTGCCTCGAAGGCGGCCGAAGTGCTAGAAGCCGAAAGGGCTGCTCACTGCCGAAGCAGGGGGGATATGGCTGAAATGACCGTGAAGTTGAAAGATGTTACCGACCGCTATGAGGCTCTTGAAAAAGAACGCCGAGTAGAGCAGGAAGACTTGAGGAAGGCCACCGCCGAAGCCAAGGATGCCCGTTCTGCAATGCGGGCTATAAAGGAGGAGCTGCGCCAGGCCAGAGATATTGTGGCTGGCAAGCCCTTTCTGCTGCGCAGGAGGTTTACAGATCCGAAGTACACTCTGCTTGGCCAGCTGTGGGGTCCGGAGGATCCTTATATGGACTTAGCGGCGAGTGCGGCAGATGCTGTTGTGCACTTCCGAAGTCAAAAGGATCACGAGACGGAAGAGCTTTTTTGGTCTCAATTCCATAGTCCGGAGCGTTCACTTCCGCTGACCGGTCGGTTGGCTGAGTGGGCTGAGCTGAATAGATTGTCCGGACTTGTCATGACGGATATCGTGGCTCATGTCTGGCTGGATAGGCCCAAGCCGAAGAGTTATTTTCGCCTATTGCAGCAATTTCTTGGGGCGGTGCCGCATATCAAGGGGATGAAGCAGTCGGCCTGCATAAAGGGTGCACGGATGGCCCTCGCCCGTGTGAAGACATACTGGACGGAGATGGATGCCACCGCTGTTGCGACCCAGGGTTCGGACGAGAGCCGGTTACCTGCCGAGCACTATTTTGGGGAAGTTCTGCGTGGTGCTCGTGTAATAGAGTCGCAGTGCTCGAAGAATGTCATGTTCAAATGATCTTTATGATTTGTAAAACGATATTTATAATATAAGTGCTTTTTATACTTGTGCGTTCAAGTATTGAAATATCTCCCGTGTGGTCGTTAATGTATACTTGCGTATAACCTGAAAGATGGCAGTCTTCGGCTTCAGCCCCCACGCACAAGGTGCGGGGGTGTTTGCAAAAATAGCGCATTTTCACACTTAATCCAACGTCTCGGTCCTGTGAAGGAGGTGGTAGTGTAGCAAACGAGGCAACCGGACTATAATGCTTTGTCACTTTCACTTAGCCATAGGAGTTCGAGGGTGGGGCTACGACATAGCCCCTAGGGGCACCGCACTCTCCGAATTCGGGGCGCGTATGTGCCTGACCGGGAAACGGTCCTTCGTCAAAGCGGAGGAATTCTAAACATTCCGGTAGTCGATCGAGTGGTTGACCAGTCTCTCGTTGTATCATGACAGTCAGTTTTCGGCTTTCTCTACTGAGGTGCTCGCCCGGCCGAACCGGGGCACATTCGCAGTAGTTCTCCTGGTGCCTCGTTAGCCGATGATACGGAACGTAAGGCAGCAAAACACAGGAGCCGGGCAAACCCAACATTTGACCAAAGACATGATTCGGAGCTGATGCATATAAGGCCTAACTCGAGACGCCGAACACTCCCTAAGGTATTCGGTCTTTATGATAACGGGCAGAATAATGCCCTAAGCCCCTAGTGTCCAGGTACAGGCGAGAATTTCTGGCACGGCCGATGCCAAAAACGCCAGCCTCCTTGCTGGTTATGGTAAAAAACCGTGGGATGTAAATCAACAAGAGACAGTAAGAAAGGTCTACGCAGGGTCTTAATCTGAAAAGAATCCTTGCGACGGGTCCCTGCTGCACGTCTGCGCCTGTGTCTCTGTTGTGCCGTATCCTGGACGGGTGTACACGCTGTCCATCTATAAAAAAAGGAACTTAGTTTGAAAAGAAGTCGTGCAAAGAATGTGTTAAAATCGAAATATGAATGAATGAATAGAGCTGAGCTTTTATTAGCTCTTTATTGCTTATACGCACAACCCCTTGTGAAGGGGTGTGCGGCTAGGGAGCCCCTAGTTTGTTTGTGCCGGACTCGTCTAGCCGTGTCCGGGGTCTTGAACGACCTTTTAATGAGATGATGCCGCGTGGACCGGGCATTTTAAGTGTAAGAGACGCGTGGTGCGGTATTGCGTTAAAGCGGACGAAAGCTTCACGTCCCAACAGTGCTTGATGGCTACTTTTAAATGGGGCGATATGGAAGATTAGCTTTTCACGACGGAAGTTGTTGGGCGACCCGAACACAACTTCTAGTAGTAAGGAGCCCGTGCACTTGGCGTAAGGGCCTGGTGTCACTCCTTTGAAGGAAGTGTGGCTATTGTGAATTCTAGTAGGGTCTATCCCCAACTTGCGGATTGTGTCCGGATATAGCAGGTTTAAATCGCTGCCGCCATCCATCAGGACTTGTGTAAATTGTAGTCCGTCGATTATAGGATCCAACATCAGAGCAGTCCATCCTGCGTTTCGGATACTTCTGGAATAGTCCAGGTGGTCAAAAGTCATTGGTTTTAACATCCAATCTCGGGATTCCGCTGGAGTGGACCGTGCGGCACGTGCTTTAGCGGGTGCCACACTATTGTTCCGTATTATCACATGAAGTGAGTTTACTGTTTTGACCTCTTGTGGGAAAGTCTTTTGTTTTCCGGTGCTCTGCTGGTGGGGTTCGTCGTCGTCCTCACTTGGCGCGTTGAGCCCCTTGTGTTCGGCGTTGAGTTGGCCGGACTGTTTGAATACCCAACAATCCCAGTGGGTGTGGTTTGCAGGCTTCCCGGGGATACTGTGGAATTGACATATCTGATCCAAAATTTTGTTTAAGTTGGATAGCTCGTCACTGTTTTCCTTGAGAGGCAGTGTTTTGTTGTTCGGCCGCGAGCTTTTGAATCCGGCGTTGACTGCCGTGTTCTTCGGGCTTTTTTCTTTATTTCGGCGCTGGTCCTTTCTGCACCGTGATTTTCCGTTTCCATCTCTGATCTCGGATGTACTTGGGTCGCTGGTGCTGCATCTTGCTAGCCAGCTGTCTTCCCCCGCGCAAAAGCGGGTCATGAGGCTTGTTAGCACGGCCATTGTTCTTGGCTTTTCCTGGCCGAGGTGTCTGGCGAGCCATTCGTCTCGGACGTTATGTTTAAAAGCTGCTAGGGCTTCGGCGTCCGGACAGTCGACTATTTGGTTCTTTTTAGTGAGGAACCTGTTCCAGAACTTGCGCGCTGACTCTCCGGGCTGTTAGGTTATGTGACTTAAATCGTCTGCATCCGGAGGGCGGACATAAGTCCCCTGAAAATTTGCTCTAAACGCGTCCTCGAGCTCTTCCCAACTTCCAATGGTATTTTCTGGGAGGCTTTTGAGCCAATGCCGAGCTGGCCCTTTGAGCTTGAGGGGTAGATATTTTATGGCATGGAGATCGTCTCCTCTAGCCATATGTATGTGTAGGATGTAGTCCTCAATCCAGACTTCGGGGTCTGTTGTTCCGTCGTATGCCTCTATGTTTACGGGCTTGAACCCCGCTGAGAATTCATGATCCAGCACCTCATCGGTGAAACACAGTGGGTGTGCGGCACCCCTGTATTTGGGTGTGCCGTTGTCTTCGAACACTTGGCGTGTTGTGTTGCTTCCTGGGGCCCTCTTCTTTGGCCCATAAATGGACCTGACCGGGCCATTTGTTTTGCGAGGATCATGGGCCGGCTTGTGTGCGGCACCGCTTGTCGCTCTTGGCCTGTCATCTGGTCGTCTATCCGGCCAGGCGGCCTCTTTGCTTTTTGACTGTGGGGGCTCTACGGCCTCCTCGTCGAATTCGGGCAGCAGCTTGCGCTTCGGGTAGCTCTTTGTTTGGTGGCTGTTGCCATATTTGTCCGCGGTCTTGAGTAATTTGCTCCATCTCATTCTGAGTATGCCTTCCGCTGTTTTGAGCTTCCGTTTCTGCTTCTTCAGGCTTCTTGCAGTGGCGACAAGTCTTTTATGAAGGTTCTTATGCTCCGGTGGCGTGTCCGGCGTGAGATCGTCTGGACTGTTGTTTTCGCTGGGGATGGATTGATTATCCGATTCATCTTGTTCGGATGGTTGCTTGGTTGCGTGTTCGTCACCCACTGGTTTGCCCTGCTCTATGGCTGGGTCATTATGAGTGCTGTTGTTATCAAGGCGGGACTTGGGGCGGCGCTTACGTCGCCGTTTTGGTTGTTTTTCAGAGGGATTATCCTTCGCCGTGTCCCGTTGTTCCTCGCTATCTCTCCCTTTTGGGGTGTCCACCATATATACGTCATGAGCTGAGGTGGCTTTCCAGTGCTCGGTAGGCGCGGGTTCTTGGTCGTCTCCGGCATCGTCGTCCATGCCGTCGACGTCTTCGGAGTCGTAGTCTAGTATGTTGGTTAAATCGTCGACAGTGGCTACAAAGTGGGTGGTGGGTGGGTTTTGAATTTCTTCGTCATCCACATCCCAACCGTCCTGACCGCAATTCGGCCAGGGCTTTCCTGATAACGAGAGATTCTTTAGCGAATTCAGGATGTCACCAAAGGGTGAGTGCTGAAGGATGTCCGCGGCGGTGAACTCCATGATCGGCGCCCAATCGGATTCGATTGGTAGGGGCGCAGGAGGTTCGGAGCCCGGTGAGGAGTCCGGCACCTCGGAGTCACGAGCTTTGCCAGGGACAGGGTCAGTGTTCGGCTCCATCGCCATGGAGATTGCGGCCCCCGAGGCGGTGTCCAACCACCTGTCCTCGATCTGTGCGGTCGGCTCCGAACTAGGGGTCGGAGCGGACTTATGTGCGGCCTCCAGGGCGCTGTCCGGCGGCAGAGCTAAATCATGCCCATCGTGACAGTGCGGCTCGCTCGGCTGTGGCTCGAATCCATCGAAGATCAAGTCTCCCCGGATGTCGGCCGTGAAGTTCAAGCTTACAAACCTGACCTGATGGCCAGGGGCGTAACTTTCGATCTACTCCAGATGGCCAAGCGAATTGGCCCGCAGTGTGAAGCCGCCGAATACGAAGATCTATCCGGGGAGAAAAGTCTCACCATGGACTGTGTTGTTGTTGATTGAAGAAGCCATCGAGCCTATCGATGACGACACAGAGGAACTCTCAATGAAAGCACCAATGTCGGTGTCAAAACCGGCGGATCTCGGGTAGGGGGTCCCGAACTGTGCGTCTAGGCGGATGGTAACAGGAGACAAGGGACACGATGTTTTTACCCAGGTTCGGGCCCTCTCGATGGAGGTAAAACCCTACTCCTGCTTGATTAATATTGATGATATGGGTAGTACAAGAGTGGATCTACCACGAGATCAAGGAGGCTAAACCCTAGAAGCTAGCCTATGGTATGATTGTTGTAATGGTTGTTCGTCCTACGGACTAAAACCCTCCGGTTTATATAGACACCGGAGAGGGCTAGGGTTACACAGAGTCGGATATAATGGTAGGAGATCTACATATCCGTATCGCCAAGCTTGCCTTCCACGCCAAGGAAAGTCTCATCCAGACACGGGACGAAGTCTTCAATCTTGTATCTTCATAGTCTTGGAGTCCGGCCGATGATGATAGTCCGGCTATCCGGACACCCCCTAGTCCAGGACTCCCTCAATGCACGAATGGTAAAAGTTGTGTAACAAATTTGGAACATGAGGTGTTCTTAGATTGTCATCCTTATGAGTGGCGGTCGGGGACGAGCGATGGTCTTTTCCTACCAATCTATCCCCCTAGGAGCATGCGCGTAGTGCTTGGTTTTTGATGACTTGTAGATTTTTGCAATAAGTATATGAGTTCTTTATGACTAATCTTGAGTCCATGGATTATACACACTCTCACCCTTCCATCATTGCTAGCCTCTTCGGTACCGTGCATTGCCATTTCTCACCTTGAGAGTTGGTGCAAACTTCGCTGGTGCATCCAAACCCCGTGATACGATACGCTCTGTCACACATAAACCTCCTTATATCTTCCTCAAAACATCCACCATACCTACCTATTATGGCATTTCCAGAGCCATTCCGAGATATATTGCCATGTAGCTTTCCACTGTTCCGTTCATCATCATGACACGCATCATCATTGTCATATTGCCTTGCATGATCATGTAGTTGACATCGTATTTGTGGAAAAGCCACCATGCCTGATTTTTCATACATGTCACTCTTGATTCATTGCCCATCCCGGTACACCGCCGGAGGCATTCATATAGAGTCATATCATGTTCTAGTTTTGAGTTGTAATTCATGAGTTGTTAATAAATAGAAGTGTGATGATTATCATTATTAGAGCATTGTCCCCAAATAAAAAAAGTCCAAAGAAAAAAAAAGAAAAAAAGAAAGGCCAAAAGAAAAAAAGGCCCAAAGAAAAAAAGAAAAAAGAAAATAAAATAAAATAAAAAAGGGGGCAATGTTACTATCCTCTTCCACACTTGTGCTTCAAAGTAGCACTATGTTCTTCATATAGAGAGTCTCATATGTTGTCACTTTCATATACTAGTGGGAATTTTTCATTATAGAACTTGGCTTGTATATTCCTACGATGGGCTTCCTCAAAATTCCCTAGGTCTTCGTGAGCAAGCAAGTTGGATGCACACCCACTAGTTTCTTTTGTTGAGCTTTCATACATTTATAGCTCTAGTGCATCTGTTGCATGGCAATCCCTACTCCTCATGTTGACATCAATTGATGGGCATCTCCATAGCCCGTTGATTAGCCTCGTTAACATGAGACTTTCTTTTTTTTGTCTTCTCCACACAACCTCCATCGTCATATTCTATTCCACCCATAGTGCTATATCCATGGCTCACGCTCATGTATTGCGTGAAAGTTGAAAAAAGTTTGAGATTACTAAAGTATGAAACAATTACTTGGCTTGTCATCGGGGGTGTGCAAGATGAGAGCATTCTTGTGTGACAAAAATGGAAGCATAACCAAACTATATGATTTTGTAGTGATGGACTTTCTTTAGCCATGTTATTTTGAAAAGACATGATTGCTTGATTAGTATGCTCAAAGTATTACTATTTCTTATTTCAATATGAACTTTTATTTTGAATCATTTGGATCTGAACATTCATGCCACAATAAAGAAAATTACATTGAGAATTATGCTAGGTAGCATTCCACATCAAAAATTCTATTTTTATCATTTACCTACTTGAGGACGAGCAGGAATTAAGCTTGGGGATGCTTGATATGTCTCCAACGTATCTATAATTTTTGATTGTTCCATGCTATTATATTACCCGTTTTGGATGTTTATGGGCTTTACTTTACATCTTTATATCATTTTTGGGACTAACCTACTAACCGGAGGCCCAGCCCGAATTGCTGTTTTTTTTCCTATTTCAGTGTTTCGAAAAAAGGAATATCAAACGGAGTCCAAACGGAATGAAACCTTCGGGAGCGATCTTTTTGGAACAAACGTGATCTAGGGGACTTGGAGTGGACGTCAAGCAACAGAGGAGGCGGCCACGAGGCTGCCCGGCGCGCCCCCTACAGGTGGGCACACCCCCCACCCACGTGGGCCCCTCGAGCATCCACCGACCTACTTCTTCCTCCTATATATACCCATGTACCCTGAAACCATCGAGGAGCACCACGAAAAATTATTTCCACCGCCATAACCTTCTGTATCCGCGAGATCCCATCTTGGAGCCTTCACTGGCGCTCCGCCGGAGGGGGAATCGACCATGGAGGGCCTCTACATCATCTCCAAGGCCCTTCCGATGAGTTGTGAGTAGTTTACCACAGACCTTCCAGTCCATAGTTATTAGCTAGATGGCTTCTTTTCTCTCTTTGAATCTCAATACAAAGTTCTCCTCGATCTTCTTGGAGATCTATTCGACGTAACTCTTTTTGCGGTGTGTTTGTCGAGATACGATGAATTGTGGGTTTATGATCAAGTTTATCTATGAGAAATATTTGAATCTCCTCTAAATTATTTTATGTGTGATTAAGTTATCTTTGCAAGTCTATTCGAATTATCAGTTTGGTTTGGCCTACTAGATTGATCTTTCTTGCAATGGGAGAAGTGCTTAGCTTTGGGTTCAATCTTGCGGTGTCCT
The DNA here is from genome assembly GCA_963921465.1 of Triticum timopheevii. Lineage (NCBI taxonomy): Eukaryota > Viridiplantae > Streptophyta > Magnoliopsida > Poales > Poaceae > Triticum > Triticum timopheevii. Next base: position 17,376,978 of record OY997270.1, on the reverse strand, counting down.
TTCCCAGTGACAGCAGGGGCAGCAAGGCACGTATTGTATTGTTGCCATCGAGGATTAAAAGATGGGGTTTATATCATATTGCATGAGTTTATCCCTCTACATCATGTCATCTTTCTTAATGCGTTACTCTGTTCTTTATGAACTTAATACTCTAGATGCATGTTGGATAGCGGTCGATGTGTGGAGTAATAGTAGTAGATGTAGGCAGGAGTCGGTCTACTTGTCACGGACGTGATGCCTATATACATGATCATGCCTAGATAATCTCATAATTATTCGCTTTTCTATCAATTTCTCGACAGTAATTTGTTTACCCGTCGTAATACTTATGCTATCTTGAGAGAAGCCACTAGTGAAATCTATGGCCCCCAGGTCTATCTTTTATCATATAATTTTACCATATACTTTTATGTGTATCTTTTATTTCCAATATATATCATAAAAATACCAAAAATATTTATCTTATCATATTATCTCTATCAGATCTCACTTTTGCAAGTGGCCATGAAGGGATTGACAACCCCTTTATTGTGTTGGTAGCGATGTTCTTGTTTGTTTGTGTAGGTGCGTGGGACTTTTGAGGAGCCTCCTACTCGATTGATACTTGGTTCTCAAAAACTGAGGGAAATACTTACGCTACTTTGTTGCATCACCCTTTTGTCTTCAAGGAAAACCAATGCAAGCTCAAGACGTAGCATGGGTCCCACTGGTCAGTGACTGGACTATTAGCAGTGGTTAATTTAACTAAACTAAGTTAATTAGCTAGTAGGCCCCACCTGTCAGTGGCTAATTAGTTTAACAAAATAAGTTTTAATTTTTAAAACATTGATTAAAGGATGGGGCCCGCCTATCAGTGAAACTGGGCTGCCCAGTCAGCATGTTGACTAGGTCGACCAAGTCAACGGGGCCCATAGGGCCCGCTGGCAGCGACCCAGGGGTGGCCCCAGGCTAGCCACATCGGCAGCGGCGCCGGAGTAACTCCGGCGGCCATGTTCTGTGGCGTCTCGTGTCGGGAGGTGATCGGGTTTCGGCAACGGGGGGTTAAAATGAGCGCTATGGTGCGCGTTCGAACGAGGGGAGCCGCACGCATCCAACGCCAGCGGTCCCGCCTGCTGGGATGGCCTAGAGCCATGGCAGCGCTGACCGAAGCGGCGCCGGAGTTCGGCCGTCGATGGATTCGAGCGTCCAGGGCACGACAAGGGTGGCAGAGGGGCGCGTTGAGCAGCTAGGAGCTCCAGGAGCTCGGTGGTGGTGTTAGCGTGGCGCGAGGAGCATCAGGGCGACGACAATGAGCTCAACGGCGGAGCTCGGCTCGGCCATGGCGGGTCCATCCGCTCCGGGCGCGTACGGGAGCAAAGGAGAGGGGGAAAAGGAGTGTAGCTCACAGTGAGCCTGCAGATGTGCTCAATGGGCGTGGGGGAGGCACGGGGTAGCCGGAGTCGATGACGATGGTGGCGGTGCCTGAGGACGAATAAGAAGACGGGGCGGCGATGTTGTGGCTCCTGTCCCCAACGGCTTGCTATAGAGGACGTAGTCGATGACGGCAGTGCTTGGGAAAGCCTTGACGAGGTGCGGCGTGGACGGTAGCTACGTTGACAGTGATCGGTGGCGACGAGCTTGCGCGGCCGAGCTCGGGATCGAGCGAGAGGATAGGGGAGAGGTGGATCTGGGGGAGGGGCTGCGAGGAGAGGGGGAGAAGAGTGGGTGGAGGTAGATGGGGAAGGACTCGAGGAGCCGGAGGGGGCGCTCTTATCCCTCCCTCGTCGTCGCCAAGGGAACAGGAGAAGGCGACCGGGGGGGATGGGCTGGTTGGGCCGGCCTGTTAGTCCAAGGCCCAGTGGGTGAAAACAGGGAAAGTTTTCTCTTTTATTTAAATAGCTTTTGCTTTTCTGTTTTTTTATTTAATAAACAAAGATGGGTAAGAAAAAAATTGGGCATGCTATTTACTTTGGAAAAATATGGGAAGTGCCCCTTTTATTCCCCGGTGATCTTAGACAGTGTCACCAATATTTTGGAGACCAGAAGAATTCATTTGGTATTTTTCATAAATAGGATATCATTTAAAAATGTTGGATTGGTGCTGTTATAATTGCTAATGCTCATCTTTGTACAAAAGTGATGTTGTGTTCCTTAACAAATAATTGTTATGGAATTTTTGTCAAATGATGAACATTTTTCCAGCAACTTTTGAGCAACTTCAAACTTCACATGAATTTGAATTGACTGGAATTTCATATGGGATATTGAACAAAGGTGATTAAGCACTGTTTGAAAAAATGATTAGCTTAATCATAGAGGGTTACTTTAGCATGATACTGGGGGTGTTACAAATCTCCTTCACTACAAGAAATCTCGTCCCGAGATTTAAGAGATGGAGTAAGTGGAAAAGGATTGGTTACAAAATTCTAATGGACCTTCCTTTCTTGCTGCTCTCATCAAAGAGGTTGATCTATAAAGTTGATGTCTTCAATTTACTACATCAGGGCATCATGATGAAGTCATCAACCTTTCTTCAGAAACTCCACCGTACTTACGAATAGGGTATAAAGAAAAAATACCATAAGGACATATGTTTGAAAGGATTGGCATCTGATAATTATCCCAAGGAGATTTTAGAAGCATCAGGAGACATATCGAGAGTCTTATAAGGAGGTTCAACAGGTTTCATCCATGCAGGCATCCAACTGATGCCTAAACAAGTGATGAAGGGGTTCAGAGCAAATGAAGAATAATATTGCCTCTGATACCGGAATGAAACATGGTGAGGAAGTTTGCTCGTGAATTACATATTAAGCCTAGTGCAAAGAATATTTCAGAATCAAGGTTGTATAGGAGAGTCAGGTTTCGATCCCGTGGAATTGTGGTTTATGCGCCCACCATGTGGGTTAAAAGTAGAAAGGGTGCTGACCTCTTGCACGGTCGTGATAGCAAGGCATGTCAGTGGATAGCCTATCAGTTATGTTGGCAACCACGTCGGTACCAAGAGCGAGGGATAAAGAGAACCATTTTCCTGCTCGTTGAAACGAGGCAGACCAATAGGCAAAGTTCTCGTCCATCGATGGTTACCGAAATGTCATCAACATTAGTAACAGGGTCTCACCGACAAGGTTGTACATCGAGGTGTTTTATAAGCAGGGAATTATTTCTGCTTATATCATATAGATCGCAAGAAAAGTTAAACAAACCAATGGAAAGGAAAATGTGTTATTGATGTCTACTACACAACCTTCTTCTTGTAGACGTTGTTGGGCCTGCAAGTGCACAGGTTTGTAGGACAGTAGCTAATTTCCCTCAAGTGGATGACCTAAGGTTTATCAATCCGTAGGAGGCGTAGGATGAAGATGGTCTCTCTCAAACAACCCTGCAACCAAATAACAAAGAGTCTATTGTGTCCCCAACACACCCAATACAATGTTAAATTGTATAGGTGCACTAGTTCGGCGAAGAGATGGTGATACAAGTGCAATATGGATGGTAGATAAAGGTTTTTGTAATCTGAAATAATAAAAACAGTAAGGTAACTAAAGATAAAAGTGAGCATAAACGGTATTGCAATGATAGGAAACAAGGCATAGGGTTCATACTTTCACTAGTGCAAGTTCTCTCAACAATAATAACATAGATAGATCATATAACAATCCCTCAACATGCAACAAAGAGTCACTCCAAAGCCACTAATAGCAGAGAACAAATGTAGAGATTATGGTAGGGTACGAAACCACCTCAAAGTTATTCTTTCGGATCAATCTATAAAAGAGTTCTTACTAGAATAACACCTTAAGACACAAATCAACCAAAACCCTAATGTCACTGTTGACACCAGATTTTGGCACAGTCAAGAACTTAATTAATATGTCCTCAAATGAAGAAGTAATCTACATAAAAAAGTTCCGTGTTGTCGATATAAACATCTTTGAAGTTTAGGTCATCGCCATCCGATCTCATCTCGAAGGCCGAAGTTGTGTTTGAAATACTGAGATTTGTATTCAAAACACTATTCGGCTCATTACGCCCTCAATACTGCCTCGTATGGAAAAATGATCTACACGGATGTTCTTCGTCTCGTCGAAACGATCGATTTCGATATAAAAATCGTTCAAATCCGAGTTCGTATGCAAAAGTTAGAGCCATCGGAATGTAGCCCTGCCAGGAGGCGAAGTGTGGCGCGCCCCACCAGACGCCATGTCTGATGGGTAGCGCGAGGGACGGATGTTTTGCGTCACAGTCCGTTTTGCGCGAGCTATTTGACCCTCAAGATGACCTCTGATAAAAAATCGTTCAACATGAAAGTTTTTCGTCTCGTCGAAACGGTCAAGATTGCTTTTGGACTCGTTTCCATCCGAGGTCATTTACTGCCTCAAACATGACCCGCAAGATGCAGCCAGGTTGTAAACCGAACCGTTTTGGAAAGTTCAGATAAAACCAGTCTGAATTTGACTAGGGTTTTGGACGTGAATTGATGCAATTTTATTGTAAGGAAAGCCTAGATGAATCCTTTTCTTGTACGGGAAGTCCAGCCGCCTCTTATATATGTTGGGGGTGACGGCCGATTGAACAACACACAATCGATCAATCAATTTACCACTTTTTATCTTTTATATTTTCTCCTTAACCCTAGTTCTTCTTCTTCCTCGTTCTTCGTTCGTTATTTTTCATTGCAGGGTGGCGAACCTCGAGGCCCTAGGGGCGATCAGGTCGACCTAGGGCAGCCCATAGCCGCCGCGCGCCCAGACGGGGTCCCTCCCGGGCGTGTGGGGTTTCGTGTCCCAAAAGCGCCGGCTTGCTGTCTTGCGTATCGCGCTGGAAGTCGGCCTCCCGCGGTGTGAGTTGTGGAGCATCTCCCTCGGTGCCGCGGGTACACATCGACGTGTTCGTGTGACGCGTTCCAGCGTCAACACACTTTTTGGCGACTCCGCTGGGGAATCAAGATCAATCCTTATCATCCACCATGTCTGATCTTCCCAAGCCATCTGAGGTAGACGCCGATAACATCATTAAGCCCAGTCTTGATGAGATATCGGCCGATCATCGCCAAGTCTATGAGGAGTACAAGAAGGCGCGCGAGGAGAAGGACTTGCAGGAGTTCCTTGCAAAGTTCAAGAAGGATCGCCAAGGGAACATCACTCCGATTGAAGAAATCAAGTTCCCTCCTCTTCAAGCCGAGCAGGTTAAACCCTCTGTAGGTACTGCCTTTTCTCCTGAGCAGTGGGCTGAGATTGAAAGTCGTATTGCTGATGGTAACAATCTAGTCTATCAAACTTTCATAGAAAATACTATTGCTCAGAAGAATACATCTCAATCGTCTAGTGGTAATGATGATGTAGCTGCTAGTGTGCGAAACCCTAATCTGGCTTTACCTATTGCATCGGCACCTCCCGTGCTGATGGCTTATTATCCTACCCAAACAAATCAGATTGTGACTGCACCCATCAACCCTATTATAAGCATGCCAGGTTCGGTGGCAATGCCGAACCAAACCCTACCTACAGCTACAACCGCTCGACCACTACTAAATTATGGGTCGACATACATGCCACAATTCCTACCTACAGCTAGTTACCCTACTCCTCCTATGCCACTGCCACAAGCTTCATCGTCCATGATGGATGATGGTCTAGCTAATCTTAGAGAGGAGATGGCTAAGATGCTTCGAGAGAATTTTGGAGTTGAGTTACCTCGGAACCGGATTTACCAAAAGCCGTACCCCGAGTACTTTGATGCCATCCAGTGCCCTCCAGGATATAAAATTCCAGATTTTGTTAAATTTAATGGACAAGGCACAAAAACCACATGGGAGCATGTTAGTCAATATTTAGCACAATTGGGTGAGGCAGGCTCATTGAATGAATTGAAAGTGCGTTTATTTCCTTTATTATTAACTGGTACCGCATTTTCATGGTTTTCTTCTTTACCACATGGTTCCATTCGGGTTTGGTCGCAGCTAGAGCAGAAGTTTCATGATCACTTTTATAGCGGCGACAACGAACTCAAGTTGTCACATCTAACATCGGTTAAACAAAAGCATGATGAATCGGTCTCCGATTACGTCAAGAGATTCAGAGAAACAAAAAACCGGTGTTTTAGTTTGGTGATAACCGAGAGAGACTTAGCAGACCTAGTGCTGAGTGGTTTGAGGACTCCCATTAGAGAAAAGCTAGAAGGGTATGAGTTCTTAAATATCAACCAAGTCTTACAAAGGGCTTTGGCTCAGGAAAGCCGAAGCAAAGACCTCAGAGAAGTGCATAGATACAAAACCGATCGTCCAAAGATGAATATGGTGGAATATGATAGTGATCACTCAGACGATGAGGGTGATGTTTTTGCTACTGAATTTGTTTGGCCGTCTAAGGCCAAACCCTTTACTTGCAATTATCTGAAACCGATTCATAAGAATCGTGATGAAGAGATGAAGTTTACTTTTAACATTGCTAAGTGTGATAGAATATTTGATGCTTTGCTGCAGGCTAAGATTATTAGAATATCTCATACTTTACCGCCGTTTGAAGAGCTGAAACGGCGCGCTTATTGCAAGTATCATAATTCTTTTTCTCATGCTACTAATGATTGCAATGTTTTTCGACGGCAGATACAATCGGCCATTAATGACGGACGATTGAACTTTTCTGAGATGCAAGTTGATAAACAGCCCTTTCCAATGAATACCATGGAGTTGGAGGGGAAGAAACTACTCATTCGGCCGGAGGTTGCCGAATCTGCTAATAAAGCTAATGTCATTGTTGGTGAGCCCAGGAAAGACAAGGAGGGCGACAAGGTCTTGGGGAGACAGGTTGTGCTTGACAAGCAACCCGGTGGCAAGGAGATAATCAAAATCACCATCAAGAATCCTACACTCGGGGGGCAACCACAAGTGCAAGAGAACACTCATGTCAAATTTGTTAAGACCAAGAGTCCAGAGGTTGGCAAGTGGAAGACGAATGAAGCTAAAGTGCAGCGCAAGAGAATCAAGCCAACTTTTGATATGCTGTTGTCCAAGTATGCCAATCAAGCGGCCGGTTCTAGCTCTAACCGGTCATCAAATTTGAAGCGCTCGAGATCACCTCCGAGGGAAGAATCTCATCATCACACAAGGCCATATGGGTCATGGGCACCAGGACCATGGATGGTGCCGCCCCCCTATGCACCATACTACATGGGAGGCTTCAATGGGGGATGGGGGCAGCCCCCAATGGCCCCTTATGCTTTTCATCCGGGTTGGGCAGAACCAAGGAGGCCCGTTCATGAGAGACTTTCTTATCCCACACGAGGCCGTTTGAACAATGGTGTCAATCGACCAATGCAAGATAATCAAAAAAGGGTCAACCGGCAAGTGTGGCGTGCCAAATCACCAAGTGCTGAAATTTCAGAGCCTAGCAAGCAAAAGGAGAAGAATGCTAGTGGTGAAACTATTATGATAGGCACTAAAGAATTAATAATCAAAGAGCCGATTATTGTTGATAATTCGGCTGATTCTAATAAAGATGTGGCTGCGGTCCAGCAAGGCCCCATGGCTAATGATCAGGAAGCTGGCATAAGCAAGGCCAAGTCGAGGGATCCAAAATATACTCAGCCTAAGTGGTGTCCTTCCGGTTTGACCAAGGCGCAACAAAGGAGATTGCAGCATATGAGGAGTCATGAGAAGGAGGAACAAGAAGCAGAAAAGCTAAGGGATAAATTATTCAATGAAAGTCGTCCCATGGTACCCCCAAAACAAGTGTGGAGGCCAAAGCAAAAGGAAAACATTGCAGCTTCTGCATTGATCATAGCAACACCTACACCACCAACGGAGGACGATGTGGCTACTATTACATCGTCCACTTTGCCTACTACTTCCTCTTCCCTTGAAGATATTTCGGAGTCAGTGGACATGCTTGCGGAAGGAGATGAAATGCTTGATTATGAGTCTACACCAGTTCATGAAGGTATGGATATTAATATGGTGTATTACTTACCCGCTGAATTTTGTGCTATAGATGAAGAAGGGGAAGTAGCTCAGCTAGATTTTGGTCCTAAAAATGCTATATTCGAGAAGCCAAAAGAACCGGTGACGCACTTGAAGCCATTGTTCCTTAAAGGTCATATTAATGGATCGCCGGTTGCTAGAATGCTTGTCGATGGTGGTGTTGTGGTGAATCTTATGCCATATTCGGTCTTCAAAAAATTGGGGCTGCGTCATGAAGAGTTAATAAAGACCAACATGGTGCTTAATGGATTTGAAGGCAAAGCAAAAATTGAAGCCAAAGGTGTGATGTATGTGGAGCTTACGGTGGGAAGCAAAACTTTGGATACCGCATTCTTTGTCGCCGAGGTGCAAGGTAACTACAATGTGATATTAAGCCGCGATTGGGTTCATGCAAACCAATGCATGCCATCTACTATGCACCAGTTTTTGATTCAATGGGTTGATGATGAAGTAGAAGTCATTCATGCGGATAATTCGGCTTGTGTTGCTTTGGCCGATGCATCGGTGGATTGGCAACATCCCAATGCTACTTGCTTGACGGGGCATGACTTATCAGAATATGATTTTCTTAGCGCCAAAAAAAGTGGTTTCGTGCCCGTTTCTTTAAAGCTGGTTGGCGATAATCGGCTCCAAGGTATGATGTATTTAAATGGATCCTAACTCAGAGTGGTTACAAAAGCGTCTTGTAGAATATCGGTCCAATGAGAACGATATGTATGAGTCCATATAGGAGTTAGATGACATGGATAAGTTAGGACAAGGTTTTACAACGGCCGATCCATTAGAAGAGATAGATATAGGAGATGGTTCAATTCCTAGGCCGACATTTGTAAACGAAAATTTAAGAGCCGATCATAAGGCTAAGTTGATCGAGCTATTGAAAGAATATGTTTGTTGCTTTGCATGGGAATATCATGAGATGTCGGGTTTAAGCCGAGAGCTAGTGGAGCATCAGTTACCTATAAAGGCCGGTTTTAGACCATACAAGCAATCGGCCAGAAAGTTTAATCCAAAAACGTATGACCGGATCAAGGAAGAGATCGGTCGTTTGCTTAAAGCTAATTTTATTAGACCTTGCAGGTATGCCGAGTGGATTTCTAACATTGTACCAGTAGAGAAGAAAGGCTCTGGCAAGTTGAGGGTGTGCATTGATTTCAGAGATTTGAATAGGGCTACACCTAAAGATGAGTATCCCATGCCAATAGCCGATATGCTTATTAATGATGCTTCTAGACATAAGGTCATTAGCTTTCTTGATGGTAATGCGGGGCATAACCAGATTTTTATGGCCAAAGAGGACATGTCCAAAACGGCTTTTCGATGTCCCGGTTTTCTTGGTTTATTTGAGTGGACAGTGATGACCTTTGGATTAAAAATGTCGGTGCCACGTATAAAAGGGCTATGAATTTGATTTACTTGGTGTTGTACTTGAGGTTTATATTGATGATATTGTTGTCAAATTGGATGCTTTTGAATCTCACTTAGCCGATTTGCGTTTGGCTTTTGAAATAATGAAGAAATATGGGCTAAAAATGAATCCTTTGAAGTGTGCCTTTGGTGTATAGGCTGGGAAGTTTCTGGGTTTCATTATTCATGAAGATGGCGTGGAAATTGATCCCAAAAAGATAGAAGCTATACAGAAAGTAGGGGCTCCAACATGCAAGAGAGATATGCAAAAATTCCTTGGCAAGGTCAATTATTTGAGGAGGTTCATAGCCAATCTATCAGGGAAGGTTGATGCATTTACTCCTATCCTTCGGTTAAAGAATGATGTTGATTTTACTTGGGGGGCAAAACAACAAGAGGCATTTGATATGATTAAGAAATATTTGTGCACTCCTCCGGTTATGAAAGCGCCCAGGCACAGGGAGCCATTTAGACTTTACATTGCAGCGGAGGAAGGTGTTATTGGTGCTGTTTTGACTCAAGAGACCGAAGGAAAGGAGCATGCTATTACTTATTTGAGCCGACGGTTATTGGACGCCGAGACAAGGTATACATTTATTGAGAAACTATGCTTATGCTTATATTATGCTTGCACAAAATTGAGACATTATCTAGTGCCTAGTACTTGCATTATAGCTTGTCAAACTGATGTCATCAAATACATGTTGCATAGGCCAATTCTTAGTGGTAGAATTGGCAAGTGGGCTTATGCTTTAATTGAATATGATTTGGCTTATGAATCTCTGAAATCCATGAAAGGCCAAATTGTTGCTAATTTTATTGTTGAGCATCGGATTGATGACAAGCATGATATTGATATAAACCTTGTCTCATTAGTACCATGGAGATTATATTTTGATGGTTCAGTGTGTAGCAATGGCCAAGGTGTTGGTATTGTTTATATATCTCCTCATGGTGCTGTTTTTGAAGCCTCATGCCGCTTAGAATACTTTTGCACAAATAATCAAGCCGAATATGAAGCATTGTTATTCGGCTTAGAGATGTTGCTTGCCATAGGTGCTACACATATTGAGGCTTTTGGTGATTCGTTATTAGTAGTGCAACAAATATCCAAAGTCTTTCAATGTTTTGACGAATCACTTAATGTTTATCTTGATAAATGTATAGATATAATTTTAGATTTGGATTATTTTAGCATTGCTCATATATCTAGACATGACAATTGGAGAGCAAATGAGTTGGCACAACAAGCATCCGGCTATCATGTTGATCGTGGCATGTTTCATATTTCTCAAAGGCTGATGTCTAGTCTTGCCAACGTAGGGGAGGCCGAACCGGAGCCCACCATTTCGGCCACTAATGAAAAATGTAATGCAGGAGAAAGTCAAGACTGGAGGAAACCCATTATTGATTATTTGTGTGATCCTAGTAAAAGGGTGGACAGGACTGTTCGGCGTATGGCTTTCAAATACACAATGAGAGATGATGGTCTCTATCGCTGAACGGTTGATGATGTTCTTTTAAAGTGCTTGGACGAGGACCAAGCGAGAGTTGCTATGGGAGAGGTCCATGAAGGTATTTGTGGCACTCATCAGTCGGCTCCCAAGATGAAATGGCTATTACGACGTGCTGGGTTTTATTGGCCGACGATGGTTAATGATTGCTTCCGGTATTATAAAGGGTGTGAAGCTTGTCAAAAGTTTGGTGATATTCAGTTGGCTCCCGCTGCTATGTTACATCCTATTATCAAGCCGTGGCCTTTTAGAGGTTGAGGATTAGACTTTATTGGAGAGATTCATCCTTCTTCTTCAAAGGGGCATCGGTTCGTGTTGGTGGCGACTGATTATTTCACTAAATGGTCTGAAGCAATACCACTCAAAAATATGACGCATACAGAGGTAATTCAATTCATAACTGAGCATATTATTCATAGATTCGGCATTCCTCAAACATTAACTACGGACCAAGGTTCATCCTTTATGTCACATCAAGTCAGACAATTTGCTGAATCATATAAGATAAAGTTGCTCAATTCCTCTCCATATTATGCCCAAGCCAATGGACAAGCTGAGTCTAGTAATAAAATATTAATCAAGCTCATCAAGAAGAAGATTGAGGATAATCCAAGGAGATGGCATGAGCTATTGTCCGAAGCTTTGTGGGCACATAGGATCTCAAGGCATGGTGCTACAAAGGTGACTCCATATGAGCTCGTATATGGTCAGGAGGCCGTTTTACCAGTGAAAGTGAATTTGAATGCTTTGAGAATAGCCAAACAAAATGATTTATCGGCGGTGGACTTCTATAACTTGATGATGGACAATATTGATGAAGTCGCCGATAAACGTTTGTCTGCTTTGAATGCCATAGAGAGAGATAAGTTGAGGGTGGCAAGAGCTTACAATAAGAAGGTCAAGTTGAAGAATTTTCAAGTTGGCGATCTTGTGTGGAAGGTGATTCTACCAATTGGTTCAAAAGATAGAAAATTCGGGAAGTGGTCTCCAAGTTGGGAAGGTCCTTTTAAGATTACAAGAGTGGTTCCCGGAAACTCATATTTGGTGGAATCCGTACAAGGCATATTATTACCTCGAGCTCTCAATGGCAAATATTTAAAGAAATATCACCCAAGTGTGTGGCAAGAAGCCTAGATAGGCAATGGCCGATATATTCACTATCGTCCTAAGAAAGACATGGCCGATAAATAACTATTGCCCTTAGCATAAACATGGCCGATTTATAATTATCGCCCTAAGAAATTGTAAATGGCCGATGGAGTGTTGACATCGTCCTGAGAACAAACATGGTACAAGTTATTTTTCGGCACGCTAGCTTTGCCGAAAAACAGGGGGGCATGTGTTGACACCAGATTTTGGCACAGTCAAGAACTTAATTAATATGTCCTCAAATGAAGAAGTAATCTACATAAAAAAGTTCCGTGTTGTCGATATAAACATCTTTGAAGTTTAGGTCATCGCCATCTGATCTCATCTCGAAGGCCGAAGTTGTGTTTGAAATACTGAGATTTGTATTCAAAACACTATTCGGCTCATTACGCCCTCAAGACAGCCTCGTATGGAAAAAAGATCTACACGGATGTTCTTCGTCTCGTCGAAACGATCGATTTCGATATAAAAATCGTTCAAATCCGAGTTCGTATGCAAAAGTTAGAGCCATCGGAATGTAGCCCTGCCAGGAGGCGAAGTGTGGCGCGCCCCACCAGACGCCATGTCTGATGGGTAGCGCGAGGGACGGATGTTTTGCGTCACAGTCCGTTTTGCGCGAGCTATTTGACCCTCAAGATGACCTTTGATAAAAAAATCGTTCAACATGAAAGTTTTTCGTCTCGTCGAAACGGTCAAGATTGCTTTTGGACTCGTTTCCATCCGAGGTCATTTACTGCCTCAAACATGACCCGCAAGGTGCAGCCAGGTTGTAAACCGAACCGTTTTGGAAAGTTCGGATAAAACCAGTCCGAATTTGACTAGGGTTTTGGACGTGAATTGATGCAATTTTATTGTAAGGAAAGCCTAGATGAATCCTTTTCTTGTACGGGAAGTCCAGCCGCCTCTTATATATGTTGGGGGTGACGGCCGATTGAACAACACACAATCGATCAATCAATTTACCACTTTTTATCTTTTATCTTTTCTCCTTAACCCTAGTTCTTCTTCTTCCTCGTTCTTCGTTCGTTATTCTTCATTGCAGGGCGGAGAACCTCGAGGCTCTAGGGGCGATCAGGTCGACCTAGGGCAGCCCATAGCCGCCGCGCGCCCAAACGAGGTCCCTCCTGGGCGTGTGGGGTTTCGTGTCCCAAAAGCGCCGGCTTGCTGTCTTGCGTATCGCGCTGGAAGTCGGCCTCCCGCGGTGTGAGTTGCGGAGCATCTCCCTCGGTGCCACGGGTACACATCGACGTGTTCGTGTGATGCGTTCCAGCATCAACAGTCACCTAGATACTCCATTGTCACCTCAAGTATCCGTGGGCATGATTATACGATATGCAACACACAATCTCAGATTCATCCAACCAACATCAAAGTACTTCAAAGAGTGCCCCAAAGTTCCTATCGGAGAGTCAAGAAAACGTGTGCCAACCCCTATGCATAGGTTCATGGGCGGAACCCGCAAGTTGGTCACCAAAACATACATCAACTGGCACGTGAAATCCCATTGTCACCACAGATAAACACGGCAAGACATACATCAAGTGTTCTCAAATCAAAGACTCAATCCGATAAGATAACTTCAAGAGGGAAACTCAATTCATCACAAGAGAGTAGAGGGGAGAAACATCATAAGATCCAACTATAATATCAAAGCTCGCGATACATCAAGATCGTACCATAGAGAGAACACGAGAGAGAGAGATCAAACACATAGCTACTGGTACATACCCTCAGCCCCAAGGGTGAACTACTCCCTCCTCGTCATGGATAGCACCGGGATGATGAAGATGGCCACCGGTGATGGGTTCCCCCTCCGACGGGGTGCCGGAATGGACTCCCAAGAGGTTTTTGGTGGCTATAGAGGCTTGCAGAGGCGGAACTCCCGATCTATCTTGATATTCGATGTTTTTAGGGTACGTAGGCTTATATAGGCGAAAGAAGTCAGTCAGGAGGTGCTCGAGGGGCCCACAAGACAGGGGGGTGCGCCCTACAGGGGGGCGCCCTCCTATCTCGTGGCTGTCTCGAGGATCTTCTGACGTGAACTCCAAGTCTCCAGGATCATATTCTTCCAAAAAATCACGCTGTCGAAAGTTTCATTCCGTTTGGACTCCGTTTGATATTCCTTTTCTTCGAAATACTGAAACAGGCAATAAGACAGCAATATGGGCTGGGCCTCCGGTTAATAGGTTAGTCCCAAAAGTAATATAAAAGTGTATAATAAAGCCCATAATCATTCAAAACACATGGTAATATAGCATGAATGCTTCATAAATTATAGATACGTTGGAGACGTATCAGCATCCCCAAGCTTAATTCCTACTCGTCCTCGAGTAGGTAAATGATAAAATAAAGAATTTATGAAGTGTGAATGCTAGAAGGTGCAAAAGTTTATTCAATGATAATTTCAATCACCTTTTCTAGCATGATAATATTGTTGGGGAACGTAGCAGAAATTCAAAATTTTCCTACGAGTCACCAAGATCTATCCATGGAGAGACTAGCAACGAGGGGAAGGAGAGTGCATCTACATACCCTTGTAGATCGCTAAGCGGAAGCGTTCAAGCGAACGGGGTTGAAGGAGTCGTACTCGTCGTGATCCAAATCACCGGAGATCCTAGTGCCGAACGGACGGCACCTCCGCGTTCAACACACGTACAGCCCGGTGACGTCTCCCATGCCTTGATCCAGCAAGGAGAGAGGGAGAGGTTGAGGAAGACTCCATCCAGCAGCAACACGACGGCGTGGTGGTGGTGGAGGAGCGTGGCAATCCTGCAGGGCTTCGCCAAGCACCGCGGGAGAGGAGGAGGACTTGGGAGAGGGGGAGGGCTGCGCCAGAACTTCGTGGTAAGCTCCCATGCGTCTCCCCACTTTATAAAGGGGTGGAGGGGCTGGTTTCTTGCCCTCCAAGTCCATTGGGCGTTGGCCAAGGTGGGAGGAAAGAAATCCCATCATTTCCTTCCCCACCGATTGTTATCCCCCCTTTTTAGGGATCTTGATCTTATCCCTTCGGGATATGATCTTATTCCTTCTAAGGGGGGATCTTGGTGCGCCTTGACCAGGGGTGTGGGGCCTTTCCCCCACTACCCACGTTCATGTGGGTCCCCCCATGCAGGTGGGCCCCACTCTGGAACCTTCTAGAACCTTGCCGGTACAATACCGAAAAATCCCGAACATTTTCCGGTGGCCAAAATAGGACTTCCCATATATAAATCTTTACCTCCGGACCATTCCGGAACTCCTCGTGACGTCCGGGATCTCATCCGGGACTCCGAACAACATTCGGTAACCACATACAAACTTCCTTTATAACCCTAGCGTCATCGAACCTTAAGTGTGTAGACCCTACGGGTTCGGGAGACATGTAGACATGACCGAGACGTTCTCTGGTCAATAACCAACAGCGGGATCTGGACACCCATGTTGGCTCCCACATGTTCCACGATGATCTCATCGGATGAACCATGATGTCAAGGACTCAATCGATCCCGTATACAATTCCCTTTGTCTAACGGTATTGTACTTGTCCGAGATTCGATCGTCGGTATAGCGATACCTTGTTCAATCTCGTTACCGGCAAGTCTCTTTACTCGTTCCGTAACACATCATCCCATGATCAACCCCTTGGTCACATTGTGCACATTATGATGATGTCCTACCGAGTGGGCCCAGAGATACCTCTCCGTTTACACGGAGTGACAAATCCCAGTCTCGATCCGTGTCAACCCAACAGACACTTTCGGAGATACCTGTAGTGCACCTTTATAGTCACCCAGTTACGTTGTGACGTTTGATACACCCAAAGCACTCCTACGGTATCCGGGAGTTACACGATCTCATGGTCTAAGGAAGAGATACTTGACATTGGAAAAGCTCTAGCAAACGAACTACACAATCTTTGTGCTATGCTTAGGATTGGGTCTTGTCCATCACATCATTCTCCTAATGATGTGATCCCGTTATCAACGACATCCAATGTCCATAGCCAGGAAACCATGACTATCTGTTGATCACAACGAGCTAGTCAACTAGAGGCTCACTAGGGACATATTGTGGTCTATGTATTCACACGTGTATTACGATTTCCGGATAATACAGTTATAGCATGAATAAAAGACAATTATCATGAACAAGGAAATATAATAATACTTTTATTATTGCCTCTAGGGCATATTTCCAACAGTCTCCCACTTGCACTAGAGTCAATAATCTAGTTCACATCGCCATGTGATTAACACTCACAGGTCACATCGCCATGTGACCAACATCCAAAGAGTTTACTAGTGTCACTAAACTAGTTCACATCATCATGTGATTAAGACTCAATGAGTTCTGGGGTTTGATCATGTTTTGCTTGCAAGAGAGGTTTTAGTCAACGGGTCTGCAACTTTCAGATCCGTATGTACTTCGCAAATCTCTGGGTCTTATTGTAAATGCAGCTTCCACGCTCCACTTGGATCTATTCCAAATGGTTGCTCCACTATACGTATCCGGTTTGCTACTCCGAGTCACTCGGATAGGTGTTAAAGCTTGCATCGACATAACCCTTTACGCCGAACTCTTTATCACCTCCATAATCGAGAAACATGTCCTTATTTACTCCAAGGACAATTTTGACCGCTGTCCAATGATCCATTCCTGGATCATTCTTGTACCCCTTGACTGACTCATGGAAAGGCACACTTCTGGTGCGGTACACAGCATAGCATACTATAGAGCCTACGTCTGAAGTATAGGAGACGACCTTCGTCCTTTCTCTCTAATCTGCCGTGGTCGAGCTTTTAAGTCTTAACTTCATACCTTACATCTCAGGCAAGAACTCCTTCTTTGACTGATCCATCTTGAACACCTTCAAGATCATGTCAAGGTACGTGCTCATTTGAAAGTACTATTAAGCATTTTGATCTATCTTGATGCTTATTGTTCAAGTAGCCTAATCCAGGTTTTCCATTGAAAAACACTTTTCAAATAACCCTATATGCTTTCCAGAAATTCTACATCATTTCTGATCAACAATATGTCAATAACATATACTCATCAGAAATTCTATAGTGCTCCCACTCACTTCTTTGGAAATACAAGTTTCTCATAAATTTGTATAAACCCAAAATCTTTGATCATCCTATCAAAGTACATATTCCAACTCCGAGATGCTTACTCCAGTCCTTAGAAGGATCGCTGGAGCCAGCATACCTTTTAGCATCCTTAGGATCGACAAAAACTTTCGGATTGTATCACATACAACCTTTCCTTACAAAAACTGGTAAGGAAACTCGTTTTGACATCCATCTGCCAGATTTCATAAATGCAGCTAATGCTAACATGATTCCGCTGGACTTAAGCATCGCTACGAATGAGAAAATCTCATTGTAGTCAACTCCTTGAACTTGTGAAAAACTCTTTGCCACAAGTCGAGCTTCATAGATGGTGACATTACCATCCACGTCCGTCTTCTTCTTAAAGATCCATTTATCTCAATGGCTTGCCGATCATCGGGCAAGTCCACCAAAGTCCATGCTTTGTTCTGATACATGGATCCTATCTCGGATTTCATGGCTTCTAACCATTTGTCAGAATTTTGGCCCACCATTGCTTCTCCATAGCTCGTAGGTTCATTGTTGTCTAGCAACATGACCTTCAAGACAGGATTACTGTACCACTCTGAAGCAGTATGCATCCTTGTCACCCTACGAGGTACGGTAGTGACTTGACCCAAAACTTCATGATCACTATCATAAGCTTCTACTTCAATTGGTGTAGGAGCCACAGGAACAACTTCCTGTGCCCTGCTACATACTTGTTGAAGTGACGGTTCAATAACCTCATCAAGTCTCCACCATCCTCCCACTCAATTTTCGAGACAAACTTTTCCTCGAGAGAGGACCCGATTCAAGAAACAATCCCTATTGCTTTCGGGTCTGAATTAGGAGGTATACCCAACTGTTTTTGGGTGTCCTATGAAGATGCATTTTATCCGCTTTGGGTTCGAGCTTATCAACCTGAAACTTTTTCACATAAGCGTCGCAGCCCCAAACCTTTAAGAAATGACAGCTTAGGTTTCTCTAAACCATAGTTCATACGGTGTCATCTCGACGGAATTACGTGGTGCCCTATTTAAAGTGAATGTGGTTGTCTCTAATGCCTAACCCATAAACGATAGTGGTAATTCGATAAGAGACATCATGGTACGCACCATATCCAATAGGGTGCAACTATGATGTTCGGACACACCATCAAACTATGGTGTTCCAGGCGGTATTAATTGTGAAACAATTTCCACAATGTCTTAATTGCGTGTCAAAGCTCATAACTCAGATACTCATCTCTATGATCATATCATAGACATTTCATCCTCTTGTCACAATGATCTTCAACTTCACTCTGAAATTACTTGAACCATTCAATAATTCAGACTTGTGCTTCATCAAGTAAATATACTCTACATCTACTCGAATCATCTGTGAAGTAAGAACATAACGATATTCACTGCATGCCTCGGCACTCATTGGACTACACACATCAAAATGTGTTACTTCCAACAAGTTGCTATCTTGTTCCATTTTACTGAAAAATGAGGCTTTTTAGTCATCTTGCCCATGTGGTATGATTTGCATATCTCAAGTGATTCAAAATCAAGTGAGTCCAAACGATCCATCTGCATGGGTTTCTTCATGCGTATACACCAATATGACTTACATGGTAGTGCCACAAGTAAGTGGTACTATCATTACTATCTTATATCTTTTTGGCATGAAAATGTGTATCACTACGATCGAGATTCAATAAACCATTCCTTTAGGTGCAAGACCATTGAAGGTATTATTCAAATAAATAGAGTAACCATTATTCTCCTTAAATGAATAACCGTATTGCGATAGACATAATCCAATCATGTCTATACTCAACGCAAACACCAAATATCGATGGTAGAGGGAGCGTGCGATGCTTGATCACATCAACCTTGGAAACACTTCCAACACATATCGTCAGCTCACCTTTAGCTAGTCTCCGTTTATTCCGTAGCTTTTATTTCGAGTTACTAACACTTAGCAACCGAACCGGTATCTAATACCCTGGTGCTACTAGGAGTACTAGTAAAGTACACATTAACATAATGTATATCCAATATACTTCTATCGACCTTGCCAGCCTTCTCATCTACCAAGTATCTAGGGTAATTCCGCTCCAGTGGTTATTCCCCTTATTACAGAAGCACTTAGTCTCGGGCTTGGGTTCAACCTTGGGTTTCTTCACTAGAGCAGCAGCTGATTTGCCGTTTCATGAAGTATCCCTTCTTGCCCTTGCCCTTCTTGAAACTAGTGGTTTCACCAACCATCAACAATTGATGCTTCTTCTTGATTTCTACTTTCGCGGTGTCAAACATCGTGAATACCTCAAGGATCATCATATCTATCCCTGATATGTTATAGTTCATCACGAAGCTCTAGCAGCTTGGTGGCAATGACTTTGGAGAAACATCACTATCTCATCTGGAAGATCAACTCCCACTTGATTCAAGTGATTGTTGCACTCAGACAATCTAAGCACAAGCTCAACGATTGAGCTTTTCTCCCTTAGTTTGCAGGCTAAGAAAATCGTCGGAGGTCTTATACCTCTTGACGTGGGCACGAACCTGAAATCCCAATTTCAGCCCTCGAAACATCTCATATATTCCGTGACGTTTCGAAAACGTCTTTGGTGCCTCAACTCTAAACTGTTTAACTGAACTATCACATAGTTATCAAAACATGTATGTCCGATGTTCTCAACATCCACAAACGACGTTTGGGGTTCAGCACACTGAGCGGTGCATTAAGGACATAAGCTTTCTACTGTCCGCATAATCGCTACTGTCAACTTTCAACTATATTTTCTCTAGGAACATATCTAAACAGTGGAACTAAAGCGCGAGCTTCCGACATAATTTGCAAAGATCTTTTGACTATGTTCAGGATAATTAAGTTCATCTTATGAACTCCCACTCAGATAGACATCCCTCTAGTCATCTAAGTGATTACATGATCCGAGTCAACTAGGCCGTGTCCGATCATCACGTGAGACGAACTAGTCATCATCGGTGAACATCTTCATGTTGATCGTATCTACTATACGACTCATGCTCGACCTTTCGGTCTCTGTGTTTCGAGGCCATGTCTGTACATGCTAGGCTCGTGAAGTTAACCCTAAGTGTTTCGCGTGTGTAAATCTGTCTTACACCCGTTGTATGTGAACATAAGAATCCATCACACCCGATCATCACGTGGTGCTTAGAAGCGACGAACTTTAGCAACGGTGCACAGTTAGGGGAGAACACTTCTTGAAATTTTTTGTAAGGGATCATCTTATTTACTACCGTCGTTCTAAGTAAACAAGATGCATAAACATGATAAACATCACATGCAATCAAATAGTGACATGATATGGCCAATATCATTTTGCTCCTTTTGATCTCCATCTTCGGGGCTCCATGATCATTATCGTCACCGGCATGACACCATGATCTCCATCATCATGATCTCCATCATCGTGTCTTCATGAAGTTGTCTCGCCAACTTATTACTTCTACTACTATGGCTACCGGTTAGCAATAAAGTAAATTAATTACATGGCGTTGTTCAATGACACGCAGGTCATACAATAAATTAAGACAACTCCTATGGCTCCTGCCGGTTGTCATACTCATCGACATGCAAGTCGTGATTCCTATTACAAGAACATGATCAATCTCATACATCACATATCATTCATCACATTCTTCTTGGCCATATCACATCACATAGCATACCCTGCAAAAACAAGTTAGACGTCCTCTAATTGTTGTTTGCATGTTTTACGTGGCTGCTATGGGTTTCTAGCAAGAACGTTTCTTACCTACGCAAAACCACAACGTGATATGCCAATTGCTATTTACCCTTCATAAGGACCCTTTTCATCGAATCCGTTCGGACTAAAGTGGGAGAGACTGGCACCCGCTAGCCACCTTATGCACCAAGTGCATGTCAATCGGTGGAACCTGTCTCACGTAAGAGTACGTGTAAGGTCGGTTCGGGCCGCTTCATCCCACAATACCGTCGAAACAATATTGGACTAGTAACGGTAAGCATATTGAACAAAATCAATGCCCACAACTACTTTGTGTTCTACTCGTGCAAAGAATCTATGCAATAGACCTAGCTCATGATGCCACTGTTGGGGAACGTAGCAGAAATTCAAAATTTTCCTACGAGTCACCAAGACCTATCCATGGAGAGACTAGCAACGAGGGGAAGGAAAGTGCATCTACATACCCTTGTAGATCGCTAAGCGGAAGCGTTCAAGAGAACGGGGTTGAAGGAGTCGTACTCGTCGTGATCCAAATCACCGGAGATCCTAGTGCCGAACGGACGGCACCTCCGCGTTCAACACACGTACAGCCCGGTGATGTCTCCCATGCCTTGATCCAGCAAGGAGAGAGGGAGAGGTTGAGGAAGACTCCATCCAGCAGCAGCACGACGGCGTGGTGGTGGTGGAGGAGCGTGGCAATCCTGCAGGGCTTCGCCAAGCACCGCGGGAGAGGAGGAGGACTTGGGAGAGGGGGAGGGCTGTGCCAGAACTTCGTGGTAAGATCCCATGCATCTCCCCACTTTATATAGGGGTGGAGGGGCTGGTTTCTTGCCCTCCAAGTCCATTGGGGCGTTGGCCAAGGTGGGAGGAAAGAAATCCCATCATTTCCTTCCCCATCGATTGTTATCCCCCCTTTTTAGGGATCTTGATCTTATCCCTTCGGGATATGATCTTATTCCTTCTAAGGGGGGATCTTGGTGCGCCTTGACCAGGGGTGTGGGGCCTTTCCCCCACTACCCACGTTCATGTGGGTCCCCCCATGCATGTGGGCCCCGCTCCGGAACCTTCTAGAACCTTCCCGGTACAATACCGAAAAATCCCGAACATTTTCCGATGGCCAAAATAGGACTTCCCATATATAAATCTTTACCTCCGGACCATTCCGGAACTCCTCGTAACGTCCGGGATCTCATCCGGGACTCCGAACAACATTTGGTAACCACATACAAACTTCCTTTATAACCCTAGCGTCATCGAACCTTAAGTGTGTAGACCCTACGGGTTCGGGAGACATGTAGACATGACCGAGACGTTCTCCGGTCAATAACTAACAGCGGGATCTGGACACCCATGTTGGCTCCCACTTGTTCCACGATGATCTCATCGGATGAACCACGATGTCAAGGACTGAATCGATCCCGTATACAATTCCCTTTGTCTAACGGTATTATACTTGCCCGAGATTCGATCGTCGGTATACCGATACCTTGTTCAATCTCGTTACCGGCAAGTCTCTTTACTCATTCCGTAACACATCATCCCGTGATCAACCCCTTGGTCACATTGTGCACATTATGATGATGTCCTACCGAGTGGGCCCAGAGATACCTCTCCGTTTACACAGAGTGACAAATCCCAGTCTCGATCCGTGTCAACCCAACAGACACTTTCGGAGATACCTGTAGTGCACCTTTATAGTCACCCAGTTACGTTGTGACGTTTGATACACCCAAAGCACTCCTACGGTATCCGGGAGTTACACGATCTCATGGTCTAAGGAAGAGATACTTGACATTGGAAAAGCTCTAGCAAACGAACTACACGATCTTTGTGCTATGCTTAGGATTGGGTCTTGTCCATCACATCATTCTCCTAATGATGTGATCCCGTTATCAACGACATCCAATGTCCATAGCCAGGAAACCATGACTATCTGTTGATCACAACGAGCTAGTCAACTAGAGGCTCACTAGGGACATATTGTGGTCTATGTATTCACACGTGTATTACGATTTCCGGATAATACAGTTATAGCATGAATAAAAGACAATTATCATGAACAAGGAAATATAATAATACTTTTATTATTGCCTCTAGGGCATATTTCCAACAAATATGTCATAACAGTAGTTCATCTCATAAAACTTCTCACGATAAAGTAACAAGCAATTCACATGTTAAAGCATAGACCATAAACTTTCTTGAAAACTAGCAAACTTCATTCTCAGTCATCAAACAATTGCAATTCATCTTATTTTCAGGAATAGCAAACTCCACATACTCAACTATCATCTTCTACAATTGCAATTCAAACAATTGCAATTCATCTTCTACAATTGCTAACACTCACGCAATACTAATGGTTATGGAGTTTCAATCGGACACTGAGAAAGATAGGGGCTTACAGTGTTGCCTCCCAACGTATTCACCTTTGGGTGATGTCAACAATAATAGTTCATGCTAACTTACATCCAATTGGATATATATATCAGGATCTCCCCAACACGAGGTGCTTGCCACAGGATAAAATGAAAAAGGGAAAGGTGAAGATCACCTTGACTCTTGCATAAAAGTAAACGACATAAAGTAAAAGATAGGCCCTTCGCAGAGGGAAGCAGAGGTTGTCATGCGCTTTTAGGGTTGGATGCACAAAATCTTAATGCGAAAGAACGTCACTTTATATTACCCCTTGTATATGGACCTTTATTATGCAGTCCGTCGCTTTTATTGCTTCCATAACAAGATCGTACAAAGCTTATTTTCTCCGCACTAATAAGTCATGCATATTTAGAGAGCAATTTTTATTGCTTGCACTGATGACAACTTACTTGAAGGATCTTACTCAATCCATAGGTAGGTATGGTGGACTCTCATGGCAAAACTGGGTTTAAGGATATTTGAAAGCACAAGTAGTATCTCTACTTGGTGCAAGGAATTTTGGCTAGCATGAGGGGGAAAGGCAAGCTCAACATGTTTGAATGATCCATGACAATATACGTTAACTGAGATGTCGGAAAACATAACCCATTACGTTGTCTTCCTTGTCCAACATCAACTCTTTAGCATGTCATACTTAATGAGTGCTCTCAATTATAAAAGATGTCTAGGATAGTGTATTTATATATGAAATCTCTCTTCCTTCAATATTCTTTCATGAATTGTTCAAATGACCAATAAGATGCTTGCTAACCTTCAATAAATTTACAACCTCTACTTCTTAGATGTGAAGTCATTACTCCCCATGGGATAAGCAAACGGTACATATATAATTTCAGATTTATGACAATCAACTCATTCAACAATCTAATCATAGGATATAAGTGAAGCTATAAGTAAAAGACAAACTACTCCAAAAAGATATAAGTGAAGTTCAATGAGTAGCTAAATAATTATGCAACTATGCAAAGACTCTCTCTCTCATTAAATAATTTCAGATCTTGGTAATGTATTCAAACAGCAAGCAAAACAAAATAAAATGACATTGCAAGGATAGCACAACTCATGTGAAGAAGCAAAAACTTTAGGCTCAACCGATACTAACCGATAGTTGTTGAAGAAGAAAGGTGGGATGCCTACCGGGGCATCCCCAAGCTTAGATGCTTGAGACTTCTTGAAATATTATCTTGGGGTGCCTTGGGCATCCCCAAGCTTGAACTTTTGTGTCTCCTTAATTCCTCTTATATCATGGTTTCTCTTTTTATCAAAAGCTTCATCCACAACAAACTCAACAAGAACTCGTGAGATAGGTTAGTTATAAACCAATGCAAAACCTTATCATTTTCTACTGTAACAAATCACTTAAATTATTATTCAACATTGCATACTATATGCCTCTGCATATTTAACACTCCTATTCTCAAATAGAATCATTAAACAAGCAAACATATGCAAACAATGCAAACATAACAGCAATCTGTCAAAACAGTACAGTCTGTAAAGAATGCAAGAGTATCAATACTTACCTAACTCCAACAATTATTAAATAAAATTCCCACTGTATTAAATTTATCAGAGCTCATCATGCAAAAGGTTTCAACAATATATCATGGTCTGACTTTTCTAGAGAATTTTTGCAACAGCGGTAAACTTTATGTTTTCAAACAGCAACATGTATACTAGCAAAATAAGCATGGCAAAGGCTATCCTTGACTTTTTTATTGAAACTAAAGATGCAAAACATTATTCTAAATAAAATCAAGCAAATACTAACAAAAGAAAATGACGCTTCAAGCAAAACACATATCATGTGGCGAATAAAAATATAGCTCCCAGTAAAGTTACCGATGAACGAAGACGAAAGAGGGGATGCCATCCGGGGCATCCCCAAGCTTAGGCTCTTGGTTGTCCTTGAATATTACCTTGGGGTGCCTTGGGAATCCCCAAGTTTAGGCTCTTGCCACTCCTTATTCCATAGTCCATCGAATCTTTACCCAAAACTTGAAAACTCCACAACACAAAACTCAACAGAAAACTCGTAAGCTCCGTTAGTATAAGAAAATAAAACCACCACTTAGGTACTGTAATGAAATCACTCTAAATTAATATTGGTGTAATATCTACTGTATTCCAACTTCTCTATGGTTCATACCACTTAATACTAGCCATAGATGCATCAAAATAAGCAAACAACACACGAAAAACAGAATCTGTCAAAAACAGAACAGTCTGTAGTAATCTATATCAAACGTATACTTATGGAACTAAAAAAATCCTACCAAATTAGGAAGTCCTAAGAAATTTGTGTACCAATCCATATCAAAAAGCATCAGATCAAGAGCACGTTTCTGTGAATTAACAAAACTAATTTACTAGGTGCAAAAGTTTCTGATTTTCAGCAGGATCAACACAACTATCACCGTAAGCTATCCTAAAGGTCTTACTTGGCACTTTATTGAAACAAAAGCTATAAAACATGATTATTACAGTAGCATAATCATATGAACACACAAAAACAGTAAGGATAAATATTGGGTTGTCTCCCAACAAGCATTTTTCTTTAATGCCTTCCTAGCTAGGCATGATGATGGCAATGATGCTCACATAAAAGATAAGAATTGGAACATAACGGGAGCATCATGAAGCATATGACTAGCACATTTAAGTCTAACCCACTTCCTATGCATAGGGATTTTGTGAGCAAACAACTTACGGGAACAATAATCAACTAGCATAGGAAGGCAAAACAAGCATAAGTTCAAAACTTGAAGCACATAGAGAGGAAACTTGATATTACACTACTAGGGAAAAGCCTAGCAGCAGTGCGGGTTTTGGGCCTATCAGTAGCGCGGGCAGGAGCGCTACTGATAAGGCGCTACAGCTAATGCTTAGCAATAGCGCGTCTTGACCCACGCTACTGCTAAATAGACTTAGTAGCAGCGCTTCTTCTGGACATCGCTACTGGTAATTAGTAGTAGCGCTTCTCCTTACGCGCGCTACTACTATTATTTAGTATTTTATTTCTTTTCTTTTTCATGTTGTATTCATACACCTTTACACAAGTTTTCATACAACAGGAATTTAAAGATTGTTTTTACATCATAATGAGTTATTACATCATGGGATGAAAGAACCGTGGACTAGTTTCAAGTGGATGTCCATCCACTTGAAACTAATCCGCGGTTCTTTCACCCAATGATATAATAATAATATCATCATCATCATCATCATCATATCATTAACAACTTAGCATCATAATACATCATTGTCATATAACACCTCCTCAATATCATCGTTTTCATCATTGACATCACATAACACCTCCTCAAGATCATCATTATCAACTCTAACACATTACCACATAATAAACATATTGTACCTCATAGGACCTATTACATTCGATTAAGACCTACTACATTTTCTAAGGTAAAATAACAAAAAAAAAAGATAGCCCCTGACTCTCCATTATGGAGAATGGAGATTAGCCTATCTCCAATTCTTGCCTTTTGCTGAATGTTACTTCCAAGAACCTCCTTGCGAATGTCCATACATTTCTTCCATTCTCTGATGATCATGTGTTCACGGGTTTTAGAAATCCGATATGCACAGGTGAGCTCCGTAGATTTACCTGGCAGTATGTTTAGAACTGAGAGGCGACCATGCAGAGACATCAGATGAGGCACACAATCCATCGGGAGTTTCTATTGAAAGACATAATAATAACTTCGTAGTTAGCAATGATGTACTAGTTTTAGAAGTATGCAAAAAATGCACGGATGTCGTAATAGTAAAAAATCTTACCAGGGTATCTCCAGAGAAGTTATCGTTGTTCAACACATGCACTAGTGGCACGTATTCACCATAATTTGGAGGAGTTCGATAATAGTCATTGTAATTCTCAAGAAGAGTACAAAATGCGATCAGATGATTTTTCTCCTTATACGTTAATTGGGTGCCTTTGGTGTAGTGGGTTTTATCTACCATCTTCCGCACAGTCTTTGAAGAATCAAAATAAGCTGTCAATGTAAATAAGCTATCAACTATTCTGAAATAAACAATATAAATTAGTTAATAACTATGTTTGAGAAACTCACATAGCGGTACGATCGGAAGCGTATCAACAAGGACCCAAATGTCCATATTGTCTTCCTCGCTGTCAGGATCACCAAGATCCATGGTGACAATCATACCCTCATAAAAACCATACATTTTGCAAAGTGCTTCCCAATTTTGGCAACCAAAATGGGTTACGCTCTGAGCATTGCACAGATTTACTTCAAAATCCATATCATGATGGGTCCTTAGGTGTATTTTCTTTGTTTCGCAATTTTCATGGTCTTCAAAACCCATCCTCTCCAAGACATAGCGTCTTGCATGGCATGGGACAAGCTAGTCGAATTGTAAAATATGAAAATTAGACGTTGAAATAGTTGAAGTCATGTTTAATGGAGAAAAAAACACTTGTCGTTGTTGCGTACCGTTTCACAATCGAAGGTCTCCTCGAGCTTAATGCTGAAGCGCCAATCTTCGTCCAGCCGAACGAACCTGTCACACATACCTCGATCGTCGTGGCACCAGCTACACTCCCCCGGGAGACCGTCGTCGTCCGAGTACGACATTTCCTACAATCATAATTCAAAGATTAAACTTGTACATATTCTAGCACAAGTCATGCCAGAATTCACGACAAAATCCGGCATGACCTTTGCTAAAAAAGGACATATCGAGCGCCTGAAATTTGCCGGAATGGAAATTAATCAACACTCCGGCAAAACATAGGCCACTCAGAGATGTAAACTGAACATGAACGACCACTTGGGCAACCACATATCCTATTTGAGCAACAACACAAGATATACAAGGATATTTGGCTGGTCTCACCTCGATGTCGGAGGGGGTCGGTGACTGGGATGACGGCGGGGATGTCGGAGGGGGTCGGTGACGGGGACGACGGAGGTCACCTGAAACCATATAGGTTATCACTAACAACAAACATGACATGTTCAACTAGTTTTATTAATTCAACTAGTTCTTACTAAATATAAACTTACTATAAATAGAAAAAAACTAGTTCTTTCTAAAAATAAAGTAGTTCAACTAGTTATATTAATTATCTTACTAAAAATAGATTAGTTCTGTTAATTCAACTAGTTCAACTAGTTTATTAATTTACTTACTAAACTAGTTCAACTACAACTAAAGTAGTTCAACTACCACTACTACTACTAAAAATCTAGTACTAACTAAGCAACATCTAGTACTAGCTAACCCTAAATTAACATCTACTACTACTAAATCTAGTACTAACTAGTGGCAGGGGGTGGGGGCGACGGAGAGGTAGCTAGGGGCGGCGAGGTCGAGGGCGGTGGGAGGAGGGCTGCCGGCGGAGGAGGGAGGAGGGGCGGCCGCATGCGGAGGGAGGAGGGCGGCGGCGGAGGAGGGAGAGGCGGCCGCAGGCGGAGGGAGGATGTGCGAGGAGGATGGAGGAGGGACGGAAGGAGGGGAGTACCTCGGCGGCGGACGGACGAAGGCGGCGGCGGCAGCGACGCATGACAACGGTTGATGCAGGCGAGAGTGAGAGTGTGAGTGAGAGGGCCGGTCGTGCGCGTGGGGATAAGGTAGGGATTGTTGTAGCGCGTTTGCCGAAACGCGCTACAGCTAACCTGAATAGCAGTAGCGCTCTATAGTAAAGTGCGCTACTGCTAAAGCTAGCGGGGGGGCAAGGTCATGGCAACTATAGCGGTAGCGTTGTATGCGGAGCACGCGCTACTGCTATTTCCAAGTCAGCAGCGCGTTTCGGAGACAAGCGCTGCTGCTAAGTAGCAGTAGCGTGGTATTTTGAAGAGCGCTGCTGGTAAGATTCTGTGTATAGGCTTTTCCCTAGTAGTGTTATTGCAATTCCTACAAGCATATGTTCCTCCCTCATAATAATTTTCAGTAGCATCATGAATGAATTCAACAATATAACCAGAATCTAAAGGATTCTTTTCATGATCTACAAGCATAAAAAATTTACTACTCTCCACATAAGCAAAATTCTTCTCATGAATAGTAGGAGTATCATAAGATACTTTAACACTAAAAATTGTTTCCACATTAAAAGAGTAATGTTCAGAAAAAGGGTAATCATAATCATGACAAGATTTGTAAATATAATCATCACTACTTTTTATAGCATAAGTTTCATCACAATAATCATCATAAGTAGCAACTTCGTTCTCATCATAATCGATTGAAATCTCTCCCAAGATAGTGGAATCACTAAATAAATTTGACACTCTTCCAAATCCACTTTCATATTCATCACAATAAAATTCAACATCATACAAAATAGTGGGATCACTACTTCCTAAAGTTGACACTCTTCCGAATCCACTTTCATCAATATAATCATCATAGGTAGGAGGCATGCTATCATCATAACAACTTTGCATATCAAAACTTGGGATGCTAAAAATATCATCTTCACTAAACTTAGCATCCCCAAGCTTGGGACAAACATTAATTTCAGCAAATATATTCTCAAATATTTCATCCTCATCAAACATAGCTTCCCCAAGCTTGGGCCCTTTCATATCATAAGCATAATCACTCTCATCATTAAAAATGTGGATAACACCAATAGTATAGCAATTATCATCATCACAATGAGTAGTAGGAGCAACTTCATTTGGGAGGGATACCTTTGTACCTTTGTTGATCCTTCTTTTCTTTTTCTTCTTCATATTATGTGTGGGTTCAACCTTCCTCTTTGAGCTCCTTATTGACGAGATTGGTTGAATATAAAGCTCCTCCTCGTTGCCTGATTCATCATAAGAAATAATAGGAGGAGATTGGGAAGTCTCTTCCCTTTCATTAGTATTATCTTCATCTTCTATTTGCTTCCTTTTCTTTAGGTAATTGGCAATATAAGGATTTTCAATGCAATTCACCGCACAAAACATATAAATATCCTCTAGATCAGAATCAAGAAATCTATCAAGATTAAATTTTGGAATACCCTCAGTTATACGTGTCATTTCTTCATACCCCAAAAGAAGACTAAGCTCTTTATGATGCCCAAGGGTAATCAAGTTATCACAATTTTTGGACACGATTCGATCATGAGACAATTTGCATTGGAGATTTAAATGACCATGTTCATTGCAAATTTCACAAGGGGCACGAAAAATATTGAATCTTTCAGCACAATCATCAAGCCTTTCTTGTAAACCTTTAGTTTTTGAATACTTATGCCTCTTGCAATATCTATTTTCTCTATTTGGTGTGTCCATGCAAACCCATTCAACTCCACAAAAATCAACATGCTTATAAGAGACATTTTCATCATAACTAATGAAATCATCATTAGTACTATGGATATTCAAAGAGTTCATACTAACAACATTGCAATCATGCTCATCATTCAAAGAATTAGTGCCAAGCATTTTAATGCATTCCTCTTCTAGCACTTGAGCACAATTTTCCTTTCCATCATACTCACGAAAGATATTAAAAATACGAAGCGTATGAGACAAACTCAAATCCATGTTTTTGTAGTTTTCTTTTTATAGACTAAACTAGTGATAAAACAAGAAACAAAAAGATTCGATTGCAAGATCTAAAGATATACCTTCAAGCACTCACCTCCCCGGCAACGGCGCCAGAAAAGAGCTTGATGTCTACTGCACAACCTTCTTCTTGTAGACGTTGTTGGGCCTGCAAGTGCACAAGTTTGTAGGACAGTAGCTAATTTCCCTCAAGTGGATGACCTAAGGTTTATCAATCCATAGGAGGCGTAGGATGAAGATGGTCTCTCTCAAACAACCCTGCAACCAAATAACAAAGAGTCTCTTGTGTCCCCAACACACCCAATACAATGGTAAATTGTATAGGTGCACTAGTTCGGCAAAGAGATGGTGATACAAGTGCAATATGGATGGTAGATAAAGGTTTTTGCAATCTGAAATAATAAAAACAGCAAGGTAACTAAAGATAAAAGTGAGCGTAAACGGTATTGCAATGATAGGAAACAAGGCCTAGGGTTCATACTTTCACTAGTGCAAGTTCTCTCAACAATAATAACATAGATAGATCATATAACAATCCCTCAACATGCAACAAAGAGTCACTCCAAAGCCACTAATAGCGGAGAACAAACGTAGAGATTATGGTAGGGTACGAAACCACCTCAAAGTTATTCTTTCAGATCAATCTATAAAAGAGTTCTTACTAGAATAACACCTTAAGACACAAATCAACCAAAACCCTAATGTCACCTAGATACTCCATTGTCACCTCAAGTATCCGTGGGCATGATTATACGATATGCATCACAAAATCTCAGATTCATCCAACCAACATAAAAGTACTTCAAAGAGTGCCCCAAAGTTCCTAACGAAGAGTCAACAAAACGTGTGCCAACCCCTATGCATAGGTTCATGGGCGGAACCCGCAAGTTGGTCACCAAAACATACATCAAGTGGCACGTGAAATCCCATTGTCATCACAGATAAACACGGCAAGACATACATCAAGTGTTCTCAAATCAAAGACTCAATCCGATAAGATAACTTCAAGAGGGAAACTCAATTCATCACAAGAGAGTAGAGGGGGAGAAACATCATAAGATCCAACTATAATAGCAAAGCTCGCGGTACATCAAGATCGTGCCATAGAGAGAACACGAGAGAGAGAGAGAGATATCAAACACATAGCTACTGGTACATACCCTCAGCCCCGAGGGTGAACTACTCCCTCCTCGTCATGGATAGCGCCGGGCTGATGAAGATGGCCACCGGTGATGGGTTCCCCCTCCGACAGGGTGCCGGAATAGACTCCCGAGAGGTTTTTGGTGGCTACAGAGGCTTGCGGCGGCGGAACTCCCGATCTATCTTGATATTCGATGTTTTTAGGGTACATAGGCTTATATAGGCGAAAGAAGTCAGTCGGGAGGTGCTCGAGGGGCCCACGAGACAGGGGGGCGCGCCCTACAGGGGGGGCGCCCTCCTATCTCGTGGCTTCCTCGGGGATCTTCTGACATGAACTCCAAGTCTCCAGGATCATATTCTTCCAAAAAATCACGCTGCCGAAGGTTTCATTCCGTTTGGACTCCGTTTGATATTCCTTTTCTTTAAAATACTGAAACAGGCAATAAAGCAGCAATTTGGGATGGGCCTCCGGTTAATAGGTTAGTCCCAAAAGTAATATAAAAGTGTATAATAAAGCCCATAACCATTCAAAACACATAGTAATATAGCATGAATGCTTCATAAATTATAGATACGTTGGAGACGTATCAGTTATACACAAGAATTAGGAGTATATCCTCCCGAAGGAAAGGCGGAGCACGATATACATGATGGGACAACAAGTTGAAAAGCATTTAGATAAAGGGGCGAGGGAAGAATCATGATGTTATCCATACAACGGTGTCTGGATAATAGATCAAGAAGCTTTTGGCAATGTGCTACCAATGTTCTTGTCGATATTTGAAATACCACAGTCATGCTTTGAGGTAGCAATAACATAGTGTTTAAAGTAAGGGTTGGGTCTGAAGATCTCAAGAGATACAAAGGAACATTTTAGAAATAATCAAGGAACTCAATGTATGAGCAAAACATCATCAGGTTAGTCTTGGAGGAAGTCAAGGATGTGGTCGATCATAACGCAAATCATCGAAGGACAAGGATGGTATTTCTCACCATGATTGCCATTGATATCTCAACAGAAGTCAATATGCTGATGTTGATCATGACGCATTTGTCGAGAGGCTCTATGAAGACGTCATCGAGTAGCGACGACATCAAGCAAAAGGATGGATGAAGCGAAAGGGTATATAAACACGGATAGGACACAAGCTCAAAGTCAAGCTTGTTGTTCAAGGCAAAATGATATGACGAGGAAGATCGGCGTAGGCTTAGCTCGTAGTCGAAAATTGTGCTCCGGGAAGGACCAGGTAGCACAGTTAAAATTTAGCACGATAATGATATAGCCGATCAGGCTAGGAATGACTTGAAGGACAATTACACTTGTAAGCAACAAAAAATACTTAAGAGTAATTGAATCGGAGTGCGGAGCCGATTCACTTATCAGTGTTCTCGAGTGACTAATAACTCAGAACCCGGGGGGAAATCTGAAATCAGTGAGAAGTAATACTAGATGAATACTCATAGGAAGCAACTCAGTTCTTTGATATTCTCTCGAAGGAAGATCAAAGTAGAGGTTGCGGAGTTGCATTGATCTGCAGAAGACAAGTGCATGTACTTGTCCGAGAAATGGAATCAAAGGGGAACAATCATGGTCATAACCACGGTTGCAAAGGACCAACATAGATAGCAGATGAACCTATAACAAGGGGATTAATATTATCACAAGAAGCTTCCAGGATAAGTTCCACATCGGGTCCATGGGCAGCACAAAGTTCAAGGTCGACTCCCACTTCTTCAATGCATAGCCTTCCATTCACTTCTAGCTTTCGATGAAGTTGTAGTGTTGAAATTATATCTGGCAAAACACCAGAAGAGTATGACTCGTGAAAACTCTCGGGTTCACACGGATTGGAGAAGGCATAGGTTCAACCCATCTGGGCATCTTAGGAACATATACCACAATCTTCAAGAGTAAATAACACCAACTCGAAAGCAGAGCATGGTTGACAAAAGCAGAGGATACAATTTACCAACGGCATTATGTATCCGAGGAAAGACTCGCAAGGTTGTTGAATTTGAAGGACTGTTGCATAATAATCCAACAAAGGGTCTGGTGGTCCACAAGGGATCTGATATGAGCATTCGTACTCAACTAGACAAAGAAAGAATGCATGGAGATCAGATTATAGAAACAACTAACTAATTCAAAGCTCAAATGCAAGGGAATTATGATTTCCAAATCAAGGGATCAGAAGAAAACGCTCTGATTAAGTATGGAAAGGTCGAATAGACTTAGGGGTACAATCGACGGCAATTTGATTGGTTGAGAATCAGCTACTGTTCAAAATGACGTCTAATCCAGAAGAATGAATTCTAGGGTTTGACTAAGGTTGCGAGCATCCGCAACATATTGAATCAACAAACTCAAAATGATAGTGACAATGGACGCTAAAGGATTACTAAACTTATGGGATTTAACCATAATGCAACCACGCAAGGATTTCAAGAGTCAATCAGCTGCTGAGGATTTTTGAAAGATCGAATAGCATTTTGAAGACTTTTGTGAAACACTCAAACAACTGGGGATGAAGAATCCTCGGTAATTGTGAGGAATTCTTCGTAGGGGTATTCACGCGGCAAGAACTTCAAGGCAGTTGCAGAAGGGGTTCTCAGGACAACGAGAGTATTTCGGGGCATCTTGTAAAAACAAGAGCAACTTGGGACGAAGGTATGAACATCAACTGTATGTAGTTATACATAAGGATATATCGGTGGTAGGGAATTGCAAAGGCGGTGGGAACAAGGGTCTCGGGAAAGCATCGAAGAGTATCTTCAGAATCCTCTAGCGAAGCAAGCAATCATTTGAAATGACGGGGCTCTCCGGGAGGAAGTGGTTACGAGATCCTAGAGTCGGAGTTAGTAAAATCTTTAACCCGAATAGAAGAGAGATCAGAGTCCTAGAGTAAAGACAAGGAATAAAAAGATCCTAATACCGCCCAATGGGCAACATGGGCCCGTAAGCCACACATCCATGTTAGTAAAAGTTTTTTGTAGTGACTAGACTCGACTTCAGCCAAGGAGTTGGAAAGGGGGCAACCTACAGGCAGTCGGCTCTGATACCGACTTGTGATGCCCCCGTTTTGACCGTACACTAATCATACACGCAAATGTGTACGGTCAAGATCAGGGACTCATGGGAAGATATCACAACACAACTCTAGACACAAATTAAAATAATACAAGCTTTATATTACAAGCCAGGGGCCTCGAGGGCTCGAATACATAAGCTCGAATACAAACGAGTCAGCGGAAGCAACAATATCTGAGTATAGACATGAGTTAAACAAGTTGCCTTAAGAAGGCTAGCACAAAAGCAACATGATCGAAAAGGCAAGGCTTCCTGCCTGGGATCCTCCTAACTACTCCTGGTCGTTGATACGTCTCCAACGTATCTATAATTTTTTATTGCTCCATGCTACTTTATCTACTGTTTTGGACTATATTGGGCTTTATTTTCCACTTTTATATTATTTTTCGGACTAACCTATTAACCGGAGGCCTAGCCCAGAATTGTTGTTTTTGCCTATTTCAGTGTTTCGAAGAAACGGAATATCAAACGGAGTCCAAACGGAATGAAACCTTCGGAAACATGATTTTCTCACCGAACGTGATCCAGGAGACTTGGACCCTACTCCAAGAAGTAACAGAGGCGGTCACGAGGGTGGGGGCGCCCCCCCTAGGGCACGCCCCCCCTGCCTCGTGGGCCCCCTGTTGCTCCACCGATGTACTCCTTACTCCTGTATATACCTACGTACCCCCAAACGATCGGAAGGGGAGCCAAAAACCTAATTCCACCACCGCAACTTCCTGTATCCACTAGATCCCATCTTGGGGCCTGTTCCGAAGCTCCGGCGAAGGGGGCATCAACCACGGAGGGCTTCTACATCAACACCATAGCCCCTCCGATGAAGTGTGAGTAGTTTACTTCAGACCTTCGGGTTCATAGCTAGTAGCTAGATGGCTTCTTCTCTATTTTTGGATCTCAATAGAATGTTCTCCCCTCTCTTGTGGAGATCTATTCGATGTAATCTTCTTTTTGTGATGTGTTTGTTGAGACTGATGAATTGTGGGTTTATGATCCAGCTTATCTATGAATAATATTTGAATCTTCTCTAAATTCTTTTATGTATGATTGGTTATCTTTGCAAGTCTCTTCGAATTATCCGTTTGGTTTGGCCAACAAGATTGGTAGTTCTTGCAATGGGAGAAGTGTTTAGCTTTGGGTTCAATCTTGCGGTGTCCTTTCCCAGTGACAGAAGGGGCAGCAAGGCACGTATTGTATTGTTGCCATCAAGGATAACAAGATGGGGTCTTTATCATATTGCATGAATTTATCCCTCTACATCATGTCATCTTGCTTAAGGTGTTACTCTATTTTTAACTTAATACTCTAGATGCATGCTGGATAGCGGTCGATGAGTGGAGTAATAGTAGTAGATGCAGAATCGTTTTGGTCTACTTGTCTTGGACGTGATGCCTATATACATGATCATACCTAGATATACTCATAACTATGCTCAATTATGTCAATTGCTCAACAGTAATTTGTTCACCCACCGTAGAATATTTATGCTCTTGAGAGAAGCCACTAGGGAACCCTATGGCTCCCGGGTCTATTCTCATCATATCAATCTCCATTACTTTAATACTTGCTTTGTTTTTACTTTGCCTTTTACTTTTCTCTTTGCATCTATATACCAAAAATACCAAAAATATTATTTATCATCTCTATCAGATCTCACTCTCGTAAGTGACCGTGAAGGAATTGACAACCCCTAATCGCGTTGGTTGCGAGGAGCTATCGTTTTGTGTAGGTACGAGGGACTTGTGCGTGGCCTCCTACTGGATTGATACCTTGGTTCTCAAAAACTGAGGGAAATACCTACGCT
Source organism: Triticum timopheevii (assembly GCA_963921465.1). Classification (NCBI taxonomy): domain Eukaryota; kingdom Viridiplantae; phylum Streptophyta; class Magnoliopsida; order Poales; family Poaceae; genus Triticum; species Triticum timopheevii. Next base: position 17,340,113 of record OY997270.1, on the reverse strand, counting down.
ACTTTGCTGCATCATCCTCTCCTCTTCGGGGAAATCCAACGCACTCCTCAAGAGGTAGCAGTCGTCAGCGGCCTCCACGAAGTAGTAGGCACCCTCAGGTTTGTAGTAGTCATCGTCGAAGGTGGCGTCTGGACCCTTGGCTCCACCATCTAGTTGCAGCATCCGGGAAGAATAGAAAGAGATGGAAAAAGGGGAGCAAAGCAACCGTGAGTACTCATCCAAAGTACTCGCAAGCAAGGATCTACACTACATATGCATCGGTGTCAATTGAAATGTGTTGTATCTGTGGACTGAACTGCAGAATGCCAAAAGAGAAGGGGGAAATCTAGTCCTATCGAAGACTAGCATCTTCTGTAAACCACCATCTTGCAGCAACATGAGGGAGTAGAGTAGTATAACATAAGTCATATTTATGTTGTTGTATCAACGCTCCGGGATCCTTTCTCGACTCCCAAAGCAACATATCCAAATCATGCCTCAGCATCCAGTTCTAGTTGTATCGATCGGGATACAACTTCGAGTGTCCGTTACCGTAGGACAGGCTATCGATAGATGTTTTCTTCCCTGCAGGGGTGCACCAACTTACCCACCACGCTCTATTAACTCCGGTCGGACACACTTTCCTGGGTCATGCCCGGCCTCGGCCAAACAATACGCCGCAACCCGACCTAGCCTAAATAGAGAGGTCAGCACGCCGGACTAAACCTATGCCCCCAGGGGTCATGGGCCATCGCCCCGGGAACTCCTGCACGTTGCATACGCGGTCGGTGAGCAGACCTAGCTACCGCCTTAAAAAGGCAGGAGCTTACGCAGTCCAACCCAACGCACGCCGCTCAGTGGCTGACGTCTATTAAGCTTCGGCTGATGCATACGACGCAGAACGCCCATACTATGCCCACCTGATGGTTAGTGCTATCAGGCCAGAGGCCCCTCGGATCAAATATCCAAATCATAGCGGATTAGGAACGCACGGTAACAAGCAGAGACTCACGAAAGATGTGACCCCGTCGCCTCGTCTCGAGTACATGCGGCAAGGGCTAAGAATGCCCGGTCATGCCTCGTAATTATCTCGCGGGCAGCTTCCAGGTCAACCCGACTCCACATCACTCGCAATTAAGCTCGCGCGGGTACCCCTGAGGGCCAACCAGTCTTTACTAACATGGTTCAGTGTAAAGTCATAGTAACCATAGTAACTGTGTGTCTCACGCCAAGGGGAACCCTGAGGAACCACCCTCGGTGGATTCCACTCGGTGTAATCATCAAGGTGAATGTAAGAGGAACCACCCTCGAGGTTCACACTTGAGGGGTTGCACGACAGAGTCGTATCAGAAGTGGTTAAGGCGGAATCACCCTCGATGACTGAGGGAGTCCTGGACTAGGGGGTGTCCGGATAGCCAAACTATCATCATTGGCCGGACTCCAAGACTATGAAGATACAAGATTGAAGACTTCGTCCCGTGTCCGGATGGGACTTTCCTTGGCGTGGAAGGCAAGCTTGGCAATATGGATATGTAGATCTCCTACCATTGTAACTGCCTCTGTGTAACCCTAGCCCTCTCCGGTGTCTATGTAAACCGGAGGGTTTTAGTCCATAGGACGAACAACAATCATACCATAGGCTAGCTTCTAGGGTTTAGCCTCCTTGATCTCGTGGTAGATCCACTCTTGTACTACCCATATCATCAATATCAATCAGCAGGAGTAGGGTTTTACCTCCATCGAGAGGGCCTGAACCTGGGTAAAAACATCGTGTCCCTTGTCTCTTGTTACCATCCGCCTAGACGCATAGTTCGGGACCCCCTACCCGAGATCCGCCGGTTTTGACACCGACATTGGTGCTTTCATTGAGAGTTCCTCTATGTCATCGCATATAGGCCCAATGGCTCCTTCGATCATCAACAACAACGCAGTCCAGGGCGAGACTTTTCTCCCCGGACAGATCTTCGTGTTCGGCGGCTTTGCACTGCGGGCTAACTCGCTTGGCCATCTGGAGAAGATTGAAAGCTACGCCCCTGGCCATCAGGTCAGATTCGGAAGTTTGAACTTCACGGCCGACATCCGCGGGGACTTGATCTTCGACGGATTCGAGCCACAGCCATGCGCGCCGCATTGTCACAATGGGCATGATCTAGCTCTGCTGCCGGACAGTGCCTGGGAGGCCGCACAAGAGTCCGCTCCGACCCTTAACTCGGAGCCGACTGCGCCGATCGAGGATGGGTGGCTAGACACCGCCTCGGGGGCTGCTACCTCTGCGGCGATGGAGCCGAATACCAACCCTGACTCCGAGGTGTCGGACTCCTTGCCGGACTCCGAACCTCCTGCGCCCCTACCAATCGAATCCGATTGGGCACCGATCATGGAGTTCACCGCTGCTGACATCTTTCAGCACTCGCCTTTTGGTGACATCCTGAATTCGCTAAAGTATCTCTCGTTATCAGGAGAGCCCTGGCCGGATCACGGTCAGGACGGTTGGGATGCGGACGACGAAGAAATTCAAAGCCCATCCACCACCCACTTTGTAGCCACTGTCGACGACCTAACCGACATGCTAGACTTCGACTCCGAAGACATCGACAGTATGGACGACGATGCCGGAGACGACCAAGAACCAGCGCCTACTGGGCACTGGAAAGCCACCTCGTCATACCACATATACATGGTGGATATCCCAAAGGATGGGAATGGCGAGGGAACAGCGGAGGAAGATCCCTCCAAGAAACAGCCTAAGCGCCGGCGTCAGCGGCGCCGCTCTAAATCCCGCCACAGCAAGAATGGAGATTCGGGCACCAGAGATAATAACACCCCAGACAGTGCCGAAGACAACCCCCTCCAGCAAGATTCAGCACAGGAGGACGGAGAAGCCAGCCCTCACGAGAGAGCGGCAGACGAAGAGGTAGAGGATGATAATTACATGCCTCCCTCCGGAGACAAGGCAAGCCTCGACGACGACGAATTCGTCGTGCCTGAGGATCCCGTCGAACAAGAGCGTTTTAAACGCAGGCTTATGGCAACGGCAAGCAGCCTCAAGAAAAAGCAGCAACAGCTTAGAGCTGATCAAGATCTGCTAGCCGACAGATGGACTGAAGTCCTTGCGGCCGAAGAGCACGAACTCGAACGCCCCTCCAAAAGCTACCCCAAACGCAAGTTGCTCCCCCGATTAGAGGAGGAAGCATATAAACCTACATCACCAGCGTGCAATACGGCTGACCGGCCACCTCGTGGCCGCAACAGAGAGGCCTCTAGGCCCTCCACTAAAACCGTACCCCGGCATCGCTCGAAAAGCACAAAGCCACGGGGGAATGCGTCGGACTTGCGAGACATATTGGAAGATAAGGCAAGACAATCAAGATCGATCTACGGATCGCGTGGGCGCCCCACGATACGCGACGACAACCGTCGCGTCGGATACAGTAAGTCCGGCGGGGCCGAACACAGTAGACAAAGCTCGTTTGAGCTACGTCGTGATATAGCCCAATACAGAGGCGCCGCACACACACTATGCTTCATAGATGAAGTAATGGATCATCAAATCCCCGAAGGGTTTAAACCCGTGAATATTGAATCCTACGATGGCACAACAGACCCCGCGGTCTGGATTGAAGACTATCTCCTTCATATCCACATGGCCCGCGGTGATGATCTTCACGCCATCAAATACCTCCCACTCAAGCTTAAAGGGACAGCTCGGCATTGGCTTAACAGCTTGCCAGCAGAATCAATTGGGTGTTGGGAGGACCTGGAAGCCGCATTCCTTGATAACTTCCAGGGCACGTATGTGCGACCACCAGACGCTGATGACCTAAGCCATATAATTCAGCAGCCAGACAAATCGGCCAGACAATTCTGGACACGGTTATTAACCAAGAAAAATCAAATCGTCGAACGTCCGGATGCGGAGGCCCTCGCGGCCTTCAAACATAACATCCGCGACGAGTGGCTTGCCTGGCACCTGGGACAGGAAAAGCCAAAATCCATGGCAGCCCTCACATCACTCATGAACCACTTTTGCGCGGGAGAGGACAGCTGGCTATCCCACAGCAACAACCTCAGTAAAAATTCTGGCAGTCCAGATACCAAGGACCGCAATGGTAGGTCGCATCACAACAAGCACAAACGCCGCATTAACGCCGACAATACTGAGGATAGGCAGTCAATGCCGGATTCAGAGGCTCCAAACCCGGTCAGCGGAAAAAGCCATTCAAAAGAACTACTCTGGGTCCGTCCAATTTGGACCGGATACTCGACCGCTCGTGCCAGATACACGGCACCCCCGAAAAGCCAGCTAATCACACCAACAGGGTCTGTTGGGTATTCAAGCAAGCAAGCAAGCTAATTGCCGAAAAGAATGACAAGGGGCTGCATAGCGATGACGAGGAAGAGACCCAACCGCCAAACAATAGAGGACAGAAGGGTTTCCCCCCACAAGTGCGGATGGTGAACATGATATACGCAACCAACATACCCAAAAGGGAGCGGAAGCGTGCACTCAGGGACGTATACGCGATGGAGCCAGTCGCCCCAAAGTTCAACCCATGGTCCTCCTGCCCGATCACTTTTGATCGAAGGGACCACCCCACCAGCATCCGCCACGGCGGATTCGCCGCATTGGTTCTAGACCCAATCATCGATGGATTTCACCTCACTAGAGTCCTGATGGACGGCGGCAGCAGCCTGAACCTGCTTTATCAGGATACAGTGCGCAAGATGGGCATAGACCCCTCAAGGATTAAACCCACAAAGACGACCTTCAAAGGCGTCATACCAGGCATAGATGCCAATTGTACAGGCTCAATTACACTGGAAGTGGTCTTCGGATCCCCGGATAACTTCCGAAGCGAGGAGTTAATCTTCGATATAGTTCCGTTCCGCAGTGGCTATCATGCTCTGCTCGGACGGACCACGTTTGCAAAGTTCAACACGGTGCCGCACTACGCATACCTCAAGCTCAAGATGCCAGGCCCTCGAGGAGTCATCACGGTCAACGGAAACACTGAACACTCTCTCCGAAGGGAGGAGCATACAGAGCAACCTCTTAAGGCAATTCTCGAGTCCGGCCGTTAAGCGACCGGACACTGCCAAACGCGCCCGGAGTAACCTACAACAAGACCACCTGACACGTTCCGAGCACGCGAAGCAATGCGGCCCCAACCCCAGCCCTTGCAAAATTGCAAGACCAGTACTTCGCGTACATCATTACGCTCTGGAGATACCATGGGCATAGGGGGGAGGGGCACGACCACGACAGGCCCAGAGTGTGGATCAACCACACCAGGGGCTCCCAAGTGTGTCATCCTTTTTCTTTCCTTTTTTTCTCATCCACAGGACCCCATTTACCAGAGTCCCTGTTCGGTAGTGGACCTGTCGAACTCACGATGCAACAGACAGGGAAGGAGAAAGGCTACGACGAGTATCCAGGTGGTCCCCATTATGAGCATTAAATCTGTTTTATACACCATTCCGCAGCCTACTCCTAGAGGGGGACATGTTTAATAGTCCCACCCCTTGCTTATCACACTATTTGTATCGTTCTGCATTCATGGAAGTATTTCTTGAATAAACAATGCATCGCTTTTTTGCCTATAATTGCATTCATTTCTTATACATATGTTAATTTATGACATGTTGCATCCGTACACTTTGGTACGGCTAAATACACCAGGGGCTTAAGTTCCCCACATTATGGTGTGATAAGTCCGAACACTTTCACAAGTGCGGCACCCCGAACTTATAGCATTATATGCATCGGCTCCGAATCATGTCTTGGGTCAATAGTTGGGTTTGCCCGGCTCCCATGTTTTGGTACCTTGTGTTTCGTTATATCGGCTAAGGTAGCGCTGGGAGAACCACTGCGATTGTGCCCCAGTTGAGCTGGGCGAGCACCTCTGTGCAGAAAGATAAAACTGACTGTCATGATGAGGCAAGAGCCGGTCGCTGTTCGAGAGGTTTTTTCGAGTCCCTAAAGACTTATGCCGCTTAGAGCGAGGAACCGGCTTTGTCCGGCCCAGGCGTGGATAGCGCCCCGAATTCGGCCTTCCGAACACTAGAGGCTTCACCGAAATTTAAAATTATAGAATTCTATGGCTAAGTGAGAGTGTTCAAGCATTATAAGTCCGGTTGCCTCGTTCGTTGTGTTGAGCGCCTCCCTAGTTGGACCCAAAAATGGGAACAAGAGCGCTCAAGTTTATCCCGAACACCCCAGCACTCGTGGCATGGGGGCTGAAGCCGACGACTTGCCATCTCTCAGATTTGATAAACGGCCGCACAGAAGGTAATATTTTAAATTAACAAGCGTTGCTTAGCGCATATGAAGAAAGTTTTCAGCGCACAGGATAACAAAATGCGAGTCTACTCAAATATTACATCTTTGGAGCACTCACCCGCAATAATGCGGGCACCCTTCAGGACACCCTTATAATACATCTCGGGCGTGCGATACTCCTTGCCCAGCGGTGGCGCGTCCGTCACAAGCTTCTCAGCGTCCATCTTGCCCCAGTGCACCTTGGCACGGGCAAGGGCCCGACGGGCACCTTCAATACAGGCGGAGTGCTTGATGACCTCAACCCATGGACAAGCGTCCACCAGCAGCCGCACCAGGCCGAAGTAGCTCCTAGGCATGGCCTCTTTGGGCCACAGCCGAACTATGAGGCCCTTCATGGCCTGTTCGGCCACCTTGTGGAGCTCGACCAGCTGCTCCAGCTGGTCGCTAAGGGGCACTGGATGTCCGGCCTCAGCATACTGAGACCAGAACACCTTCTCCGTCGAGCTCCCCTCCTCGGCTCTGTAGAAAGCGGCAGCAACGGACACGCTACGGGGCAGATCTGCGAACGCTCCTGGAGAGCTCCGAATTCGGGTAAGTAATAGGTAATTCACATTTACATGCTTGCTTTGCATGAATAATGCCTTACCCGCCGCTATCTTCTTCAATGCCTCGATTTCCTGGAGGGCCTTGTGCGCTTCGGCCTTAGCGGCTTTGGCACTCTCAAGAGCCGACGCAAGCTCGGACTCTCGAGTCTTCGAGTCACGCTCCAAACTCTCGTGTTTTTCCACGAGAGCCTGGAGCTCTTGTTGTACCTCCGCCACCCGCGCCTCCTGCTTCTTTCGCCCAGCGCGTTCTGCGGCCGCATTGCGTTCGGCCGCGGACACCGCCTCCTTCAGGGTCGCCACCTCGTTCGTAGCCCCTGGAGTACCCACGTTATCCTTGTCATTCCTCTTGCAACCAAATCCTTTTCTGTAAGGTACAACTTTAATAAGGTGTTACTCACCTTCCTTGTCCTCGAGCTGCTTCTTGGCACGGCCGAGCTCGCTCTCGGACCGCTCGAGGCTTTGCTTCAAAGCATTGACCTCCACAGTCAGTGCGGCAGAGGTCAGCAGCGTAGCTTGCATTCCCATATTGACATATTTTAAGACTCCTGCGTATATCTTTTTAGATCCTCAGTCCGGTTTTTCTTTCCGAACACCGAACCGAGCATCAGGGGCTACTGTCTATGCGGTACTATTTTACATATATTAAAATTCTTACCTCAAAGCCTGTTAGAAGGCTGCTGCAGGCTTCGGTCAGCCCGCTTTTGGCGAGCTGAACCTTCTGAATCACCGCACTCATGACAGTGCGGTGTCCCTCTTTGATGGAAGCACCGTTGAGCGCCTCCAGCAAAGTATCCGGCGCCTCCGGTTGGACGGAGGCCGCTGGCGTCACAGTCTTGCCCTTCTTATGAAGGGGCCGCCCGCCGGACTCCGGAACCACTGCAGGTTCCGGTGCCGAGTCCGGCACAAAGTCCGAGAGGTTGCCCTGCGGCACCTCCGGGGCCTCCTCTTCCTGGTGGGTCCCTTTCTGGGATCCCACCTCGGCGTCGTCACCATCGCGGGGGGTGGAGGCGGTCGGAAGTGAAGTACTATCCACATCTGACGTACCCAAGGATCCGCTCGACGAAGCAGGAAGATCGTCCTTGGGCGGACTCTAGGGTTGTATGCGGCTTTAGAAAGACACCATGTGGCAAAAAGAAAAATTATGAAGTTATTTGGGAGTCCGGATACTTACGATCTCGCCAGGGGCTTGGCCCTTGAGGGCCACTCCTCGTCGACGTCGCCGACGTTGGCGGAACAGTCCGGGTGAAGGGTCCTTCCCTTCTTGGACCCTTCGGCCTCCCTCGTTGGGGAGGCCTTCCTCTTCCTCTCTCCCCCCGCTGGGGGAGAGGCCTCTTTCTTCTCCTCCTCGTCCTCGTGGGAGGAATCCACCTCGGAGTCATCGGACGATGAATCCGATACCACCTGACGCCGGGAACTCCTTCGGGTTCCCGTGGCCTTCTTCTTGGCCTTCTTCTCCGGCACTACGTAAAGTGTCGGGACCAGCAGCCCTGTTAGACGGGCATCAGCTAGGTCTTCTGGAAGGGGAGCCGGACAGTTAACCTGTCCGGACATCTCTTGCCAGGCCTGTTAAAGGTGTTGGGAGTTTAGATCCCGCATAAAGTCAAACTACGAAAAGCAAGTGTCCCATAAAGGATAACATGGCTTACCTCGCTAGCCGGACGCTGCGAGCTGAATCCGCGATCTTCGGTAGCGGATGCGGGAGCTTCGGCGCCCTTGAACAGCACCCTCCAGGCATCTTCGTACGTAGTGTCGAAGAGCCCGCTCAAGGTCCGGTGCTGTGCCGGATCAAACTCCCACAAATTAAAGTCCCGCTGTTGGCAGGGGAGAATCCGGCGAACGAGCATGACCTGGATCACGTTGACAAGCTTGAGCTTCTTGTTCACCAGGGTTTGGAGACAGGACTGGAGTCCGGTCAGCTCTTCCGAACTACCCCACAGCAGGCCCTTCTCCTTCCAGGAAGTGAGCCGCGTGGGGATGCCAGATCTGAATTCAGGGACCGCTGCGCATTTAGGGTCACGCGGCTCGGTGATGTAGAACCACCCCGATTGCCACCCTTTGATGGTTTCCACGAAGGCGCCCTCGAGCCAAGTGACGTTGGGCATCTTGCCCACCATGGCGCCTCCGCACTCCGCTTGGCTGCCCTTCACAACCTTCGGCTTGACATTGAAGGTCTTGAGCCACAAGCCGAAGTGGGGCTGGATGCAGAGGAAGGCCTCGCACACGACGATAAACGCCGAGGTGTTGAGGATGAAATTCGGGGCCAGATCATGGAAATCCAGGCCATAGTAGAACATGAGCCCCCGGACAAAGGGGTGGAGTGGGAAGTCCAGTCCGCGGAGGAAATGGGGAAGGAATACCACCCTCTCATGGGGCCCGGGGTGGGGATGAGCTGCCCCTCATCGGGGAGCCGGTGCGCGATATCGCTAGACAAATATCCGGCGCTGCGCAGCTTCTTGATGTGCCCCTTTGTGACGGAGGAGGCCATCCACTTGCCTCCCGCTCCGGACATGGTCGGAGAAGGTTGAGATGAGATGTGCGGACTTGGGCGCTGGAGCTCGAGTGCGCGGGGATGGATAAGTAAAGGAGGAAGAAGGCGTAGGTAAAAAGGTGGATCCTTATCCCCTTATATATGGGCGGACGAAACTATGCGTCCCCACCGGCCTGGTAAAACTCGCTTATCTCCCAAGCGCCGCAATCAATGGCGCGGTTGGGTTACCCACGTCCATATTGATGGGAATCCCGGAATAAGGGGAACACGATCTCTGCTTCGACAAGACGTGCCAAGGAAACCGCTTCGCTAAACGCGCTGAGGCGGTATAATAAAAACGATTTGAGTAAAGGCTTGGTTGTGGTGTGACGTCACGCCACAAAATACGTCAGCAGATGGAACTTGTGTAAATATTATTCTCACTACGGTGCTATGTGGAATTTATTTTGCAGAGCCGGACACTATCCTGGTGTTCACAATCTTCTATGAATTATTCGGAGGAGCACCCGCCTTGCAATGTTGAAGACAACATGCGCGCCAGACTCGTCGTCATTGAAGCCTGGTTCAGGGGCTACTGAGGGAGTCCTGGACTAGGGGGTGTCCGGATAGCCGAACTATCATCATTGGCCGGACTCCAAGACTATGAAGATACAAGATTGAAGACTTCGTCCCGTGTCCGGATGGGACTTTCCTTGGCGTGGAAGGCAAGCTTGGCAATACGGATATGTAGATCTCCTACCATCGTAACCGCCTCTGTGTAACCCTAGCCCTCTCCGGTGTCTATATAAACCGGAGGGTTTTAGTCCATAGGACGAACAACAATCATACCATAGGCTAGCTTCTAGGGTTTAGCCTCCTTGATCTCGTGGTAGATCCACTCTTGTACTACCCATATCATCAATATCAATCAAGCAGGAGTAGGGTTTTACCTCCATCGAGAGGGCCCGAACCTGGGTAAAAACATCGTGTCCCTTGTCTCCTGTTACCATCCGCCTAGACGCACAGTTCAGGACCCCCTACCCGAGATCCGCCGGTTTTGACACCGACAATGACCACGACCGAATAGCTACAGGGTTAACATCAGAAGTGCTGATGAGGTCTCACCCTCGACACTCGATAGTAACCCAGTAGTGTCGAGAAACTAAGGGGAAAGTGATGTGCGGTGCCGGGGCCTGGTCTTCGATCCCGTTGATCGGGTATTCATTGATGAAGCAGGGGCAACAAGGACAAGGTGGGGGTCACTGATGGATCACTAACCAACCTATACTAAGCAGTTTAGGACAAGCAGGTAAGGTACAACAACAGATACAAAAGCAGGCTATGCACCAGAATAGGAGCAAACAATTACAGTAACAAAATCTAATGCCAGCATGAGAGAATGGAATGGGCGATATCGGGATGATCAAAGGGGGAGGCTTGCCTGGAAGCTCTGCTGAAAAGGGAGAACTGTCGTCGGTGACGTAGTCGATCACAGGGGCGACATCGGTTTCGGGGTCTACCGAAGAGAAGAGGGGGAAGAAACAATAAATATAAAGCAAACATAACATCACAAAGCATAACATGGCAATATGAAGTGTCGGGTGTGACCTAACGTATGGCTACACGATATAGGTGAAGGGGGGAAATCAACCGGGAATGTTTTCTCGGTTCCGGACCTGTGTCACACAAATAACCGGAGGGGGAATGTTCCATGTTCAGGTAGTTAGAGGCATCAGACAGGTAAACAGATCATGTATCCGGATTCGTCTCGTCATTCTGAGAAACTTTCGTGTAGAAAACATTTTCATCGGAGTTACCGATTATTTCCTATGAATTTATAAAGATTAAAAGGCGTTTTGAAATTATTAAACTTAACAGAATTAACAGAAAAGGGGGTATGTGACGTCAGCATGACATGGGGATGACGTCAGCAAGTCAACACACTCGCTAATTAGTCAAAGTGGGTCCAGTGGGTCCCACTAGTCAGTGACTGGACTATTTAGCAGTGGTTAATTTAACTAAACTAAGTTAACTAGCTAGTAGGCCCCACCTATCAGTGGCTAATTAGTTTAACAAAATAAGTTTTAATTTTTAAAACAATGATTAAAGGACGGGGCCCGCTTGTCAGTGAAACTGGGCTGCCCAGTCAGCATGTTGACTGGGTCGACCAAGTCAATGGGACCCGTAGGGCCCGCTGGCAGCAACCCAGGGGTGGCCCCAGGTCAGCCACGTCGGCGGCGTCGCCGGAGTAACTCCCGCGACCATGTTCTGTGGCGGCTCGTGTCGGGAGGTGATCGGGTTTCGGCTACGGGGGGTTAAAAACGAGCGATGTGATGCACGTTCGAACGAGGGGAGCCGTATGCATCCAACGCAGGCGGTCCCGCATGCTGGGATGGCCTAGAGCCATGGCAGCGCTGACCGGAGCGGCGCCGGAGTTCGGACATCGATGGATTCGAGCGTCCAGGGCACGGCAAGGGTGGCGGAGGGGCGCGTTGAGCAGCTAGGAGCTCCAGGAGCTCGGTGGTGGTGTTAGCGCGGCGCGAGGAGCATCAGGGCGGCGACAATGAGCTCAACGGCGGAGCTCGGCTCGGCCATGGCGGGTCCAGCCGCTCCGGGCGCGTACGGGAGCAAAAGAGAGGGGGAAAAGGAGTGTAGCTCACAGTGATCCTGCAGATGTGCTCAGTGGGCGTGGGAGAGGCGCGGGGTAGCCGGAATCGACGATGATGGCGGCGGTGCCCGAGGAGGAAGAAGAAGACGGGGCGGCGATGTTGTGGCTCCCGTCCCCAACGGCTTGCTGTAGAGGATGTAGTCGACGACGGCGATGCTTGGGAGCGCCTTGGCGAGGTGCGGCGTGGACGGTAGCTATGTTAACGGCGGTCGGTGGCGACGAGCTCGCGCGGCCGAGCTCGGGATCGAGCGAGAGGAGAGGGGAGAGGTGGATCTGGGGGACGGGCTGCGAGGAGAGGGGGAGAGGAGTGGGTGGAGGTAGATGGGGAAGGACTCGAGGAGCCGGAGAGGGCGCACTTATCCCCTCCCTCGTCGTCGACGGTGATGCGGTCCGGGGTGACCGCGCCCCTGTAGCGACGGCGCCAGGGGAACAGGAGAAGGCGGCCGGGGGGATGGGCTGGCTGGGCCGTCCTGTTAGTCCAAGGCCCAGTGGGGGGAAACAGGGGAGGTTTTCTCGCTTTTGCTTTTCTGTTTTTTATTTAATATAAACAGAGATGGGTAAGAAAAAATTTGGGCATGCTATTTACTTTGGAAAAATATGGGAAGTGCCCCTTTTATTCCCTGGTGATCTTAGACAGTGTCACCAATATTTTGGAGACCAGAAGAATTCATTTGGTATTTTTCATAACTAGGATAACATTTAAAAATGCTGGATTGGTGCTGTTATAATTGCTAATGCTCATGTTTGCACAAAAGTGATGTTGTGTTCCTTAACGAATAATTGTTATGGAATTTTTGTCAATGATGAACATTTTTCCAGCAACTTTTGAGCAACTTCAAACTTCACTTGAATTTGAATTGACTGGAATTTCAAATGGGGTATTGAACAAAGGTGATTAAGCACTGTTTGAAAATATGATTATCTTAATCACAGAGGGTTACTGTAGCATGATACTAGGGGTGTTACAGTTCGTGTCTCAAACCGGGACTAAAGGTTCAAACTCTACCCCCCCCTGTGTATCGCTTTTTCAGTTTTATAAAAAACAAAAGAAAATGATAAAAACTTCAAAAATTAAAATCCTTTGAGTTGTAGTTATGTAACTACATCTACTAGTTAGGAAAATTAAAAAAACTTAAATTTGGACATGTTTTGCAAAAAAAATGTTATGAAAAAGTAAAACGACCATATCTTTTGCATACGATATCGAAAAAAATGTATAATACATTAAAAAAATCAGCATGAAAATCCGCATCCGATTTTGACTGCCGTAGGCCTGTTTGCAAATTTTTAGAATCATCAAATTCTGAAAGGAAAAAAGATTTGCTCAAATTTTAGTTTTTTTTTACTTTTCGTTAAATCTGGTTAAACGGTGGTCAAACTACTTATTCAAGAAATATTAGTGTTAATAAATAATTATTTTTAGTTGTTTGACTTTTGGTCAAACTGTGGTCAAATCTAGTCAAGCTGTGGTCAAACTACTTATTCAAGAAAAATTAGTGTTAATAAATAATTATTTTTAGTTTTTTTGACTTTTGGTCAAACTGTGGTCAAACTATGGTCAAATCTGGTCAAACTGTGGTCAAATTATGGTCAAACTACTTATTCAAGAAATATTAGTGTTACTAAATATTTTTTTAGAATAATAGTTTCAAACTCAAAGGGTGCTTAATGTTCATGTTCAACTCCTAAAGGTTAATAGGATTGACAGCTTAGTATAGTGAGGAAAACAACAAGTGCAGACTTGGAAATTAGGGTGAATAGAACTTGAAAGTTAAGTATGCTCAGGCTGGAGTAGTGAGAGGATGGGTGACCTGTCTGGAAGTTAGACAATTTGAAATGAATGGTTCATAATTGAGCAGTGAGCAGTGATGAGAGGTGATTAGAGTGGATGATTAGAGATTAAATTGTCAAATAATTCAGAAATTTGAAAATAAAAAATAAAAAAATCAAAAAATCAAAATTTCAAAAAAACTTCTTTCAGTCCCGGTTGGTGACTAAAGGCCCTCTAGAACCGGGACTAATGACCCATTTTCTATTGTATTTCCACCATGCAAGTGCACTGAATTAAATTCACGTGGATCATTTATACGCATAGCATGTCTATCAATGTATTATATACTCCCTCCCTCCGAAAATACTTCTCATCAAAATGGATAAAAAGAGATGTATCTAGAACTAAAATACATCTAGATACATCCTTCTTTATCCATTTTGATGACAAGTATTTCCGGACGGAGGGAGTATTAAAGAAGGAAATGGTACAAGAAACCCATCTACATCATCCTGCATCTGCATAATTTTCCACCGATTACTCTGCACCCGCTACTCGCTAACCATTCACCTAGACGTCGCCAAGAAGTAGCCATCTATGTTTTTTTAACAAGCCATCTTGGGAGATGTGATTCTCCTTTCTGTTTTTCCTCCAAGGATGAGCGCGGGCTGCTAGTATCAAACTGAAATTTCAAGAAACTAGACAGAGATTAGAAAAAAAAACGAATCTAAGGATGATCTCCTAAGGGAAGTTCGTCTAATGTACAATATTTCCTTCTTGCCCTTCTTATAAAGATATATAAATGTATGTACTCCCTCTGTCCGGAATTACTAGTCATCAAAATGGATAAAAATGGATGTATCTAGAACTAAAATACATCTGGATACATCCATTTCAATGACAGGTATTTCCGGACGGAGGGAGTAGAAAATATGGCTCGTGTCTTATCGTTTTAGTCATGCAGTACTAGTGTCAGCCGCCATTTCTATTTTCCGTAAATTACATCGAGTTATCTTGCCTTACGATCATCCAAACCACGGAGGCACAATTACCGCGAGGCATTCATTACCCCACCGCATGTGTGCACGCTGCTGGCACAGAGGAAGTGCAGGTGGAAATTCATTATAATTGCAGAGACCCGAGTTAATTATCACAAGATAACAAGATTACTTGAATCAATATCCGCGCTTGTAAATCTCCATGTTTTGGGGGTCTCCAACAAAATTTGAAAATATAGCCCTAATATTACAATGGAAGAACCATCTTTTCCTCGAACTCATAGTTGTATGAGTTTCAAATGCCTAGAAAGAGCAATAATTGTACATCATTTGGTAATTTTCATGTCAAGTTCCTTGGAGAAATGACACTTTCTAAGTTTGGGTTCCCAAAGTGTCCACATATTATGCTCGTGGATTCTTGCAAGTAATCGTTGAATTAAGGGCTCGTGAATCATGATTAGTTGGCCAAAATTTGTCAACATTTCTTATTTTTATTTTTTGAGAAACTGTTGTCAACATTTGGTATCGCTGCGGGGACATCATACATGCATGCCCTTACATCATCCTTCAAGAGAGATAGGAAAAGAAACCCAGGCACAAAACACACCTGATGAAATGACTGTTGTTGCTGGTCTTTGTTAATCACACTGCATGTTCTGCAAATAGGCTGACACATCTCACAAGATTGAAACAGACGAGATGTAACAGCGGTTTTTACTACAGAAATGAGATGTAACTGAGTTGGCTGGCACTCAAGATCATGTTCCTGAACGCTTCTAACGGCTGCAACATGCTATTGCTCTGCTTCTCAACGAAGAAGAGATGCATGTAGCATAACGAAACTGTTCCACACACGATAATTAGGAGCCGATCGATGCACGACAAATCAATCCAGCGGCGGTAAACTCTTTAGTCCTATGCATGTGTGGTCTGATCTTAAATGACGTGCATAAATCGGCTGGCATGTATCGTGCGCATAGTGCTGCTCATTCGGATGGTTTAATGTTAGCCCAGCTGCAGCCATAAAGCCAACACTTTGTGCTTCACTAACTCACTCCTTCCAGTAAAATCGAGGTTCCACTCTGTGATCCGAATCATTTTTTCCCCTTCGAACAACAGGGGTGGAAAAGCGAACATAAGAACATCCCAGTTTTCATCTAAAAAAACATCCCGCTTTCATATACCATCCAGCTAAAAATGGTAAAATGGAGTTTTTAAACGAGCCACAACCCAAACTTTTGTTACCTTTCCATATACTGCTGCACTCAATATCCATGGATGTACCATAAGAGGCAGTGTAGATGCAAATGCAGACAACAAATGTAACCCATGGCTTCATAGCTTTGACCATTGTTTGTACAAATAATGGCCAACACATTGTGATGTTTGATCATATGGACTGCACCGGGTTCTTCCAGTGCTCCATGGCATGGACAACACAGATTGTGTGGCGCTTGAGCAGAAGGAAGGACGGGGCATGGTGGGGCTGCGAGGTGACGCTGCTGGATACAACGGCTAATGCTGCGGTGATAGTGTGGTTAGTGGAAAGCGCCATTGCAGACAGGAATGTGGCTGCGGTTGGGCTGGCATTTCTAGGTTTTTTGGTTATGTAGGAGTATATAAGGAAACACTACTGTATTTTGTTTTCCTCCAATATACCATTTCAGAGTATCCCATAGACTGGGTAGTAAAATAGAAAAAAAACATACCAACGATGCAACATTGGATGTTTGACATCCCTGATTCCTAAGGCAGAAGGGTATATATAGGGCTATATGTAGTTTCGTTAGGTAAGAGTGTGATAAGTGCTGATCAAGTCATGCAAGAACCATTTTATCCTCTCTTGTTTTATATAGATACAGACTGTAAAATTATGTAATCATTCTATTTGCATGTTTTTGTTTCCTCTTGCAAGAAGAGAAGACAAAATAGTGAAAAAATCATGAAATGGGTAGTCCAGTGTCAATCGCATGAGGAACAGTGAGAAGCCCATGACGTATAGCTTATACATACTCCCATCCTGGCCTAGCTTTTTCAAGGCTCGCGACTCACAAATGCCAAATCAATCAGCCGAGAACTCTGAAATATTCGGAAAGAAACAAGAGATGAGGAGATATTGTTCCTACAAGAAAGGTTATTCTTACATGGCAGTTCAAGTCCTTGGATAGTCGATGCAACCATATGCCGCTATGTGCTCGGCCGTTCAAATATTTAGAAACACTCTGTGGTCATACAGACAACATATATATGCATGTACTTACTAGCTTTAGATCCTAGCATGCATGGATGCGTGAGCAATCTATGATTCCTTTCGTGTGCCAAATAGACTATCTTCATGTAAACCATGAATTCTCAAGAGTTGAGTGTGCTTAGGAGACTCATCGTGTGTGCTTTGATGTTTTATTTTTTTTCAAAAAAGGGAACACCCTTGGCCTCTATATCGAGTGATGTGCATAACATTTTAGTAAGATTTCAAAGCTCATTATATGTGTTCAATAAAGTTCAATAGATAAAATGCCGCATGGGCGCCCCAAGGGCAATGAATAAGACGAAGGAAAATGAGCTTATATATAATGAGCTCCATGCATCAGAAATCCTACTAGGCCACCAACCAAATTGGTTGAACAAATCCTGAGCGACCATCTCTCATTGGTTGCACTGAAAGACCATCGGCGCTCGCTCCTCCTCCTCCTTACAAAGTAACAGCCGCACATGAATCGAGTTGGTCTGGAGTCTCCATTTTATTGAAAATAGAATCATTACGTGTGTTCAAAATGGCCCAAAGTGAAGCATAAATTTCCACATGGACATGAGGCTTCAACTTGAAATGCACCCCAACTAACCAGGTTTCGAACATATTCTTACTACTCGTGAATAGAGGTAGATTAAAAGCTATATGGACAAGTCATTATAATAGCTCTGCAGGATTGCATTGAAGGAATAGATGTAGAATCGTCTCCTTCGCTACCACAAATGCAACATTTTAGTGCATCTTTGCCAAAAAGTGTTTTCAGATTATCTTTTGTCAAGATGACCTTGCAATCTAAATCCCACGTGAAGATTTTAATTTAGAAAGGGACTAAATATTTTCAAATATATTTGTGGTGGAAATGTTGCACATCAATAGTAGGGTGTATACATGGATTTGACTATGAAAACATTGAAAGTAGTCAAACTGCCTATTGAATGCGTCTGATTCTATCGAATGTGTCTGATTCATGTGAAAGGTTGACCATGTTAGTCTTTCAACAAGAAAACTATTATGTCCATTTGTCACCAATCAATGGTCTCCCAAAGGCAATATTCAACAGACCTGGTCCATCAGACATCAAAGATTTAGCAAACCATCATGTCCATTTATCACCATTTTTTGCATGTCTTGTGTTTTGCTCTTATTCGATCTCCTTTCACATGTCCTTTTCTTCCTCGTGCGGCGTTTTTCCTTCAAGGTTGCTACCTCACACATCATGCATCCCTCGCTTCACTTTCGCTCGAAGGGGTTCTTCAAGCGTTGTCGGGGGTGTTGGTGCTCGTTTCCGTGCTACTTACTTTGTCATCCAATGTGGCGTTTGCTTCTCCTACAAACTGAATTTCGGATATGATTATCTTCTTTGCGTACGCCCGATCTGCTCACTGTCCTTATCTATTCCATGTCATACTTGAGGTGATGTTTTTTTCCCTGTTCAGTGTGCATAACAGGCTATTTCTGAAAGCAAAAAAAAAAAAAAAAAGCACAACGGCCTATGCAGATCCAGCATAAGCCCGCCAGGCCACCAGGCCCAACACCCGCGTCCCCAATACGCGCTATTCTGTTCTAGGGGAGAGAACGAAAAATAAAAAACGCTCTCCAGCAGTTGGCCTATTTCCTCCCGGATCTCTTCCCCGGTCGCCGGACGACGCCTTCCCGCCGCCGCCGTCGCAGCCGCGTCACAGGTTCGTTCCCTTCCCCCGATTTCTTTGTCAGATCGAGTAACAGAGAGATGGGGCGGGGCGGTGGATCCACGGGCTTGAGCTTGGGAAATGGATGGCGCCGTGGGACGAAATGCGGAGGGGGAGTCCCCGGCCCTGTGGTGCTGTGGCGGCGCCCCAAGAGAGATGCCAAACATACAAGAGTGCTGCTGATATATATTCCCTCCGTTCGGAAATACTTGTCACACAAATAAATAAAATTAGATGTATCTAGAACTAAAATACATCTAGATACATTCATTTCCATGACAAATATTTCCGGACGGAGGGAGTACGATTTATGCTTCGTGCGTGCTGCTGCTGCGATTTTCCTGCTGCTTTATTGTGCGGCACATACAAGAGTTGCTAATGCAGATGCTTATAGGTCTGCTGCATGTGAATTTTGTTCTGAATGCCGATTGCTGATTGAGAAAGGGAGGCCACGGCTGGGAGAGAGATACAGAGAGGTGCTGATGCTGACTGCTGTTTTTTCTTCTCCGGATATTGCAACCGTTGTTTGTGTTTCTGCTTCAAGAAATGGGAGAAATTGCTCATATAAAGAAAGAGAGAGATTGGGAGAAATGTGTATTGTCTATTGGTTTGTAGCTGTGAGATTTTGCTTGCGTTTTGATTTGTTTGTTCTCGAGAGCATCCGTGATGTTACATCCACTTTTACTCATCCTTGCACTTTGAGTTTTGGATTTTGACAGTGAAGAAAAACATTGGGGACTATGTAGTCTGAGATGCTCTCATCGTCTTTCTTTTATTTTAATTTGGTTATTTGTTTGTTTATGGATTTCCGTTGCTCAACTCATGGATCGATGATGTGATTGTTAACTGCGTTATCTATCTCGAACTTCTCAAGTACTGAAGAAAACAAACCTGCTGAGATCCAAGGCACACTTGAAGTTCTTAACCTTTCCTTATTGTTTTGTCCGATTAACTTTGACAGTCAAGAGGTTTTTTTGTTCTCCGAGCAGTATACTTTGCTGGCTTTTGACTTCCATATGTTTGCAAAAGTAAGTTATATAATAATATGGTATAATGTACAGTTGTGTGTCGGTCCGTCTGTCTTTCTTTCTAGACATGTGATGTTCAATCGCGTGTTCATCCATAGAATCCATGTTTGGTTTCGTATCCATAGATTCCGAGTTTAGTTTGGTAGATTCAGGTTGGGTCATTCATAACACTCTTTATGTTTTGGTCATTTATGATACTAGTGTTACAATCCTTCTGATCAGACCTCATACTTCCATGCAGATAGATAAGAACAAGATGGTGATTAATGGTGATGCACCTGCAAGAGGGAGTGCAGCAGCTGCTGCAAGCTTGCGCAGACGTAGAGCCACCAGCGGTGCTGCTGCTGCTGGAGGTGGCGGTGGCGCAAGTACAATGCTTCAGTTCTACACCGATGAGGCTGCTGGGCGCAAGATGTCCCCGAATGCTGTTCTGATCATGAGCATAGGGTTTGTTGCCGTCGTTGCCGTGCTCCATGTTTTCGGCAAGCTGTACCGTTAGGTTCCATATGCAAGCTCCACCTATGAAGGGAAGAACCCAAGACTTAAATAATTGCATAGTAAATGACTGTCGGATCCTGAAGACATTTCCATATTACCATAGAAGTTTATAAATCTGATAATATATATTGAGACGAGACGTTATGGTCGAATCCTTGCAAGAAGGTGCTTGGCTGGTCACTCGTTCTTTATTACAGTTATTAATAATCTTCCTGGGTCCGTGCTTTGTTTCAAATATATGTTGCATACAAGCCATTGCTGTAGTATTATACTCCCTCCGTCCCACGATAAAAGACGTTTTTGCAAGCTATGTAGCTTGCATAAACGTCCTGTATTGTGGGATGGAGGGAATAGATTGGTTCCTGACTCTGAATCAAATGTTCCGGTTGCGTTAAAACTTATGCTTGGCAAATCTCTGAAGTGTGATTTGTAACTAGTCCAATCTGGGGATAGGATATGTATACACTAGTCCATGGTCCTTGCCGTTTTGCTTTCTGAATTCTTGGTCACTAGAGTAGTTAACTGATGATAAAAATCCTATTTATGGTTTGTAATAGAAATGGTGGCGGTTATAAATTTACCAGTCTCTTGGTATAACTACTCCCTCCGTTCGGAATTACTCGTCGAAGAAATGAATGTATCTAGATGTATTTTAATTGTGATACATCCATTTTTGTGACAAGTATTCCGAATAACTACTCCCTCCGTTCGGAATTACTCGTCAAAGAAATGAATGTATTTAGATGTATTTTAATTGTGATACATCCATTTTTGTGACAAGTATTCCGAACGGAGGGAGTAAATGATTAATTTGGTATTTTGTTTTTGTTCCACATTTCAGAGATATCAATTGCTTATGCTTGTAAACAATTCAATCACTTTAGCAACCATTTAGGAATTTTGTCAAAATACCACAAATATTTCAAATTCAGTATTGTTGGGGCCTTCTCGCAAGGAGAAGACACCCTTAAAAAATTAGGGTATATGCTGCTTAATGTGGCGTGCACACGGTATTCTTTAGTAAAAGGCGAAAGAATAGTTCGCTTTGTGCTCACCACGCAGCTGCATGCCTTTCACTCTCTGCACCCCACACTCTTATGTAGCCGAGCTCCCTGCTCTCTCCCCGTTCCCAGGCGAGGTGGGACTAAGACTAGTGGCCGGCCCATTGAGAGACATTTCTGATGGTGCGGGTGTGTACTGGGTCTGGGCTAGGGATACGTCCCAATTCGCTGAAAATCTCCCTGGCAGAGTGAGGTGGGCCGGCCCACGTGAGCGCATCCACTGCTTGTTCTTTTTCGGTCGCAGTCTGCTACTCGGATTTCCCCCTTTTCTTCCAGTTTTGTGTTTCGGGTTTTTTCTTTCTTTTTTCAGATTTGTTTCTTCTTCTGGTTTTTCTTCCGTATTTTTCTTTCTGTTTATTTATTTTTCTTCTCTTTTTTGTGTATTACACAAAGGGTTCACCATGTCTTACGAAAATGTTCATCGTATGTGTAAGAAAATGTTCACTGTAATTAAGAAAATGTTCAATGTATTTTTTAAAACATGTTCATTGTGTATTTAAAGATAGTTTAGCACATATAAAAAATGTTCAATGTGCATTTAAAATTTTTTTTAACTTACGTCACAATAATGTTCAGTGTGAATTTAAGAATTGTTCAGCGTATATTAAAAAAATGTTCAATGTATATTTTAAAAAATTTCATCATATATATAAGAGATTTCAATAAATATTTGGAATTAGAAAAAACATTTTTTAAAAACAATATTCATATTTAAAAGTTTATTCGAATTTTGTAATTTGTTCACGATTTTCAAACATTATTAAAATTTATTAAGAAAAAATTGTTGACATGTTTTTTCCAAAAAATGTTAATTTTTTTAAAGGACCCGCGGCTCAACTTAGGTTTTTTTACATTAAAAAAGTACTCTTTATTGCAAGGTGATCACCACATCATCTTTTACAAGAGTATCAACAATCTCTACAGGTGAATCTTCCGTCCAGACCACACAAACCTTACTTCCAACTAGTTTAGCTAAATCATGTGCAGCATAATTAGTCCCTCTAGGAGCATGCTCAAAAATAATATGGAGGATATCACACGCAAGGTGGTATGTATCATCATAAACTACCGCCGATAGACCTAAAAAGCAACCCACATTCTTCATTGTCTTTATCACCTCGATGTTATCGGAGTTCACCTTTATGCGGTTACACCAAACTATAAAGCCAGTGCCTCGGCCATAAGCGCATCTCCGCACCAACCGATTTCCTCATTTCCCGCCGCAACAGATCTGCCATTCGAGTCTCTGACGACAGCGATATACGAGCCCTTGAGTAAGTCTGGGTCAAAAGCCCATCCACGTTTAGCTTCACATATTTGCTCCTTGGTCTTTCCCCGCCATGTCGCTTGATCGTCGTCTTTGCATCACTCCCTATAGTATAGTTAGCAACCAAAGCTCTGGTTGCTATTACTATGAGCTTAGGTTCTTGAACCTTTTTATTATGCACTAACTTTCTCCTCTCCCACCATAAAAACCAGGAACCAAATCTTAATGCTTCGTTTTTTTATCAAATCACCGTATGTAGGTTGACTGGCTAACAACATTGCTCCCTTAACAACATTGTATGTAGGTTGACTTCGTTTTTGCGGTTTTTTGTGACATGTTTTAATTCGCTCGACACTTGCCAATGGGCCGGGCTATTAACGCGCGCCCTTCAGCGAAAGCTTCTATTTGACGCACGCTGGCATCCAATAGGAGGTCTCGTGCTAGGGTATGTCCCAAGCGGATGCCATAGTATGACAATAGTATTTGACGGTACAAGAAGTTGATGCTGCCTGATACCAACTTTGGGAGGTCTTAGCGCAAGTGGGACAATACAGGATGACACTTGCATGTTTTATTTTTGCATTTCCTATTTTAGAATAGTAATTTCTTTTAAATATTTTGTTATTTTGTTATATATTCAAAATTCTTTTTTGTTGTTTTTCCTATTTCAGGTAAGTGATTTCTTTCAAAAAAAAATTGATTTTTGTATATATTTAAATTTCTAGCGAGAATACCTTTACAAAAATACCACTTTTGATACATTTGAAGTAGTTTTATTTTGTGTTTCAATCATATTTTAAATCAGTTCATAAACATTAATTTATTTTAATAGAATTGAAAACATATTTCAAATATTTCACACCATTTTAGAGGACTATTAATACATATCTAAGTTGTTTTTGCACCACTCAAATGGAATTATTTCTAGGTATGTGGAACTCATTTTTTGAATTTTTGAACGAGTTCTCTTTGAAGTTAGTGGTTAAGTAATTTTTTGGAAATTGTAATAACTAAAATCATGATTTTCAATAGTGAAACCGTTTATAATAACTAAAATAGTGGATATGAATAATTGAAAAGAACTCTTTTGAAACAATTTAAATAAATAAAAATATGATTTATGAAATATTTTAGATAAGTAAAATTAAAATATGTACTCAAATTACTGAGATGTATGTTTCATAAATATTCGAAATAAGTGAACTATGTGATCTGTGAAGTATTTCAACTAAGATAAGTTGAAAAAATATTGAAATTACGGAAATATATGTTTTGAAATATTTCTGATTAGTGAAAATAGAAAAACTTGAAATCATTGTTTTGGTATAGCTGAAATCACTTGTTCCAAAAACTAAAATAGGTTTTGATAATTATTAAATCATTTTTCTTAGTTGCAATCAATTGAATCATGAAAATCATTTTACAATTAAATAAATTCTTGAATAGGTGCTATCAGTTGTGAATTTTATTCCAATCAGTTTGTGAAACCAGAAAATTTAAATGAGTTTAAATATATATCTAATATCGGTCTTGTTTGAAAGGTCTTTTCACTGGGATTTAAATATATGTAAAAATCAAAATAGGATTCTAGTTTAAAAGATATGAAACACCTAAATATCACAAAAAAATGTGGTTCCTAATGGAATAGGTAACAAAGCCACTTTGCGACCTACTTCTACTAACTCATCGCCTCCCCATGTTAAGCTAGTACTTGTTATTGCATCAAGAGCTATTATGCCGAGCCCAGTAACATGGATATTTTGTGCCCATTGAGAAAAGATAGATTGTAATTGTATGGGGGTATCCGAAAACATATGTTATGGATGGCCTAAAGCACTCATGGTATCATTATGAATGTACAAGCCAAAACTGTGAAAACTTAGAAATATACATATCCAGTTAAGCTGTTAAGGTGGGATATGATTGCATCGACGTGTCTTTAAAATGCTAACTGGCGAGGTTCTTTACCACCAGGTAGGCCCGGCTCGTCAATGGGCACCGGTCGGAAAGACTGCTTCAGCTTTCAGCCGATTCATCTATCAGTTTGGTGATGGTCACCCGGTTTGTATATCAAGCGGTACACCGTCAGTAGGTTTACTGTCACTCAGATTATACAGAAGGCCAGCAGCCAGACCCGTCATCAAGTATTAAAGCTTGGCATTACCAGGCACTATGACTAATGATTATGGATGTCCCTTACCGCCAGTAGTGCGCATGAATTAGTATACATTATACTGTATACATTATGACACCCTGTAACGTGTCCTAGCTCACTGGCCCAGGAGTCTATATAAGCCTGCCTCTACACGTTCGCAATCTTTGTGATGTCATACTCATACACAAGAGCGACTCCAAAGACTAGGGTTGTTTTTAGAGAAAAGGCGTTAGCCCGACTTTATAGATAAAGCCACCAGGCAGAGTTATACCATCAGTACCAGACACCACACAAGTTTAACGGCCAAGGGACATAAGTAACATTACAAGGCCTCCAGCCTAACATGGCATGCAGGCCAGCAAAACAGTAGAACATCAGCAGGGGAATTAGGAAGCCGTCCTCGAAAAGCGCCGAAGCAGGGAAGACGCCGTAGATTTCATTTTGGATAGCATGACGTCAAACACCTGAAGGTCCCCATCCTTAGTCAATGATCTCCACTACTGCAAAAAGACATTGGCTTTAAATAAGCAGCTTACAGGGTTAGCCGGAAAAATGTGTTCAATCGAGAACTTGTTCCTAGTAGTCCACAACGACCAACCGATCGCAGCCTAGCCCACTAAGAAGACCCTCTTAGACTGGCCTGATAAGGAGTTAGTACATTGCCTCAGGTCCTCAAAGGAGGAGGGAGTCCAGTTAACATGAAGCCAAAGTCTGATGCAACTCCACATGAATTTAGCTAAGGAGCAGTGGAAGAAAATATGTTCAGTGTTCTCAAGAGCCCCACATAGCTCGCACCTATCAGTGCCCGGCCCGTTCCTCTTCTTAATTTGATCAGCCGCCGGAAGTTTACAGCGGATAGCTTGCCAAAGAAAGATTTTAATCTTAGGGAGGATTCGGGCTGACCAAATATCCTTAAACTTCATAGAGCGGCCACCGGAAATAAGCTTAGAGTAAGCCGATTTAACAGAAAAACGCCCCGAAGAGGAAAGAGGCCACACCACGGAATCCTCTTCCTCGAGAGCAGGGGGGAGCAAACAGTAAGGCGCTGCCAGTCTTCCAACTCCACAGGGGAAAGAGAGCGCCGGAAATCTAAAACCCAACCCTGAACCGAGAGCTCAAAGATAGAGATCTCGGGATCAGAACAATAAGAAAACAAGGACGGAAAAGCTACCGCAAGCGTGGTATCCCCGACCCACCAGTCTAACCAAAACCGAGTGGACTTACCATTCCTGACGACAAATTTGACCAGGGATCGGAAAATCGGCCGCACTTTAACAAGTTGACGCCAAAATTGAGAGCCACCAGAAGCTGAGGCGAACATAGGGCTCGATGAAGGGAAGTATTTAGATTTAAGAATCGAAAGCCAGATTGGGCGCTCCTCAAGAGACATTATCTTCCACCACCATTTAATCAAAAGGCAATTGTTCATGACTCTCGTATTAATAATGCCAAGACCCCCCTTGTCCTTAGGACGGCAAATGAGGTTCCATCTTACCAATCTATATTTGCGTTTATTGTCGGCGGAGTTCCAGTAAAAGGCACCCCTATGCATGTCGAAACCAGAGTGAATCCCGCCGGACAGAAGGTAGAAACTCATAAGGAACATCGGAAGAGAAGAGAGGCACGAGTTGGTTAGGGCAACCTTGCCTGCCTGCGTGTTATAATGACCTCTCCATGGAAGGACTCTATTGCCAACTTTAGCGACAACCGGGGCAAAATCTTTTGCCAAGAGCTTAAACGGGGAAATAGGTAACCCAAATATTTGAGAGGGTAAGACCCTAGAGAGCAGTTCAGAAGATGAGCCACCCGTTGCGCTTCCAAACCAGAAACCCCAGTCACAATGACCTCGCTCTTAGAGAAGTTAATTTTAAGCCCCGAAAGAGCTTCGAAGCAAAGCAGAAGAAATTTCAGATTAGTGAGACTGGTCTCATTGAGCTCCACCATAATGATGGTGTCGTCCGCATACTGAAGATGAGTAATGCCATGAGGAATAAGGTGAGAGCTCACCGGGGAAATGTGCCCAGCTAACGCGGCACGAGAGAGGATACGAGATAAAGCATCGGCAACAAAATTGAAAAGCAAAGGGGACACCGGATCCCCTTGTCTAAGGCCCCTACCATTAGCAAAAAAAATCATTAGTTTGGCCATTCACAACCACAGCTGTGTGCCCACCAGAGACAAGTTGCATCAGGCGATGCATCACCGGGCCCTCGAAGCCCTTAGCCAGTAAGACTTGGCGAAGAAAATTCCAACTCACCGAGTCGTAAGCCTTCTCAAAATCAAGATTAAGGACCACAGCCTTGGTTCCCTTAATCCTCAGATCATGAATTATCTCATGTAAGCAAAGCACCCCATCCAAGATGAATCTCCCTTTAATGAAAGCAGATTGGAAAGGGCTAATGACCCGATGAGTTGTATATGTTTGTTACCTCCATCATCGAGGAGCCCGAACCTGTATATGTTTTTGTGTCTCCCATTGTGTCTCAGTAGATCAAGCTCCATATGTACACCTATCTTACTATCAGATTTAGCACTACGACGGTTGGCACCCACTGTGGGGCTCCGCACCTATCGATCAATGGCGCAGATCTTCTTTTCATCGATTTCTTTCGTAGAGATGATCCCGACAAAATCATCTTCGTCGGATCCATCGGTTTCACCGCTGATGATTCGGTGTGGCTACCAGAGTCCCACTGGACGGCGACTCGCTGCCTGCTAGTGGAAACACACACTTCTGCTACCCTATTTCCTCCCCCAACCCCTTCCCCGGTCACCGGACGACGCCTTCCCACCATCGCCGCACTGTCACGGGTTCGTTCACTTACCCAGATCCCCCGATTTCTTTCCCGGATCGAGCAGATAGCATTACCTTGGGGGCGGGGCGTTGGATCCATGGGGATGATGAGGAATTTTGACAGCGAAGAAAAACAGTGGGGTCTATATAGTCTGAGATGTCTCAACATCTTCTTCTTTTGTTTAATTTGTTTGTTTTATTCTTATTCATTTTTGTCCAATATTTCAGAGTATTCCATATATTGAATCAAAAATGGAACAAAGCATATTAAAACCTATATGAAACTGGACCTCTAACATCCTAATTCCCAATGCAGGTGGATATATAGTACTATATGTAGTTTTTGTTCGATAAACATGCGATGAGTGTTGAGCAAATCATTCAATAACCATGTTATCGTCTCTTCCATCATGCGAGTACAAGTTGCAAAATCATGAGATCATTCTATTTCCATGTTTGGTTTATTCGTACAAAAAAGAGAAGAAGATAGCGAGAACTTCATGAAATAAGCACTTCAATATCAATTGCATGAAGAAAGGGTGAGAAGTTTATGGTTGTCTGCCTATAAATACACCCATTTCAGGCCTTATTCAAGACTTGTGATACCCAAATGTGAAATCAATCTACCGAATAGCCTGGAATATTGGTGGAAACCAAAAGATGTGCAAATATTGGTGGCAGTAGTTCTCGTACTCCGTCCAGTCTACGTGGGTGGCAATTAAAATATAACTTGCCTTGCTCTATCCAGGCTACCAGCTACCCAACTTCACTGTGAACAGGCCACATATCTTTACTATGTCATGGGCTCCTGGCGACCTAGGTAGCAATCCAAACAGACATGCAGCTTATATTTTATATCTAACTATAGTTTATGTTACTTTCCTCAAATTATTGATTTCTTGTGTCAAATTGTTGAAATCATCTATCCTAGCATGTATGGGATCTACTTCTCCACATATTGGATCAAATTGAAGTTTTGAGATACTGTACAGACAAAAGGAAAATAGCCGGACATGTATATAACTTAAAAAATATATTTCCTTTTAGCCCTCCAATAAGAGAATCAAAATGCTCATGACAATTAATTCATACAATGCACCTCATTCTCATCCTTTTTATCATGTAAGTACAGATGAGCGTCATTGCGGACAGGAATGTAGCTGCGGTTGGGCTGGGGTTGACGATTCTGGGTTTTTTGGTAATGCAGGAATGTACAAGGAAATACTGCTTTGTTTTGTTTTCCTCTTATATTTCATTTCAGAGTATACCATTGACTGGACACTAGAGTAGAGGGAAACATACTAACGCTACATCATTGTACTTTTGACATCCTAATTCCTAAGGAAGAAGGGTATATATAGGCGCTATATGTAGTTTTGTTAGGTAAAAGTGTCAAGTCTTCATCAAGTCATGCAAGCACCATTTCTTGTGTCATGTGAATACGCACTGCAAAATCATGTAATCATTACCAAAAAGGCTTTCACCCCGCTTTATATATAAAGCAAAGATCATCAACAAACCTGGTACAATCGCACACCAACATAACACACACCTAAGGCATGATACAAAGAAGCTGAACGCAGCAACACCACCCCTAGCACTACAAGAGTAACAGGAGATCTTAGCCATGACCACGCCACCGCCAAGAGGTGAAGCCGCATACGGCGAACCGTGGGCTCCAAGGCGGCGCCTTCAGGAAGGGAACGACACCGGAATGCCGCCACCGCCCGACACGAGGGTCAGGGTTTCCCCTGGAGCAACCTGGGCAATGAAGGCCGCGACGACGCCTTCAAGAAGGGAACGATTCGCCGTTGCCGGTCCGTCCGAAGATAGAGCAGGTTTTCACCCCCAGCCAACAATCACCACCAACGAACACCACACCCCGGCAACCATGCCGCCCACACGGCCATGGTCACCAGGCAGCACCAAGCCACGGGCTCTGCCCATGAGCACCGCGCTACCACCTCCAGGGCCGCCGCCCTGGCATCCAAGACCTCGACACCACCTCACCCGAGACCGGCCGCTACTCCAACCAAAGAGACGAATGGAAAGGTCCCGTCTTTCGCACCCCCTGGGCGACCCCCAGCGCCGAGACCTAAGAGGCCGGACGAAACAGGCCTCCATCTCCTTGTCCTGCTGCACCGGGCGCGAGACGGGCTCAGTCCTGCTGCCGGGCGCGAGACGAGGTCGGTCCTGCTGCCGGGCGCGAGACAAGATCAGTCCCGCAGCACCGGGCGCGAGACGGCTGATGGACCGCAGCCGGGAGAGGGCCAGCCATTCGATGAAGGTAGCGTCCGAACGACAAGGAGAGGAATCGAAGGCCAAAACAAGCCGCTTCCCAACGAGCCGCCGCCGGAGATGTCCGGCCGCCGCCGTGAAACGACCCAAACCACCGCCATGAGCCACCATCACGCCTCAAAATATTGAAACAGATGAGATGTAACAGCGGTTTTTACTACAGAGATGATATTTTGCAGCGGCGTTTACTATTTTCCCCAAGTCGAGCAACACTTGTTGACTCTCTCACTCGAGCTCCTGTTCCTGAACGCCTCAAATGGCTCCAGCGTGCCACTGCTCTGTTTCTCAACGAGGAAGAGTGATTGGCAACATAATCGGGTGGTGTTTATCAACCATGTGTGCCAATTCACGGAACCTGATTAGTGAAACTGAGGTTCCGGTTCGTGACCCAAATCATTTTTTTCTTCTTCCGAAACAGAGGACGAAAAACCAACATAGCAACATCCCAGTTTCGTATATAATCCACTAAAAAGGTGTAAAGGAGTTCTGAAAGGAGCCATAGACATGTTCTGACCCGACGGACCCAAACTCTTGGCCTACACTCCAATACTCAGGGGTGCAGAGCAATTCCTTATAAACCAGAAGCACTAAAACTAGCACTTCAGAGCAAAGGACATGAACTGCATCAGCCTTGGATGGGATTGGGGATGCGGACCCCCGTTCATGTTGTCATGTCTGGTTGATCTTGTCCCGTCGGACCTCGATTCGCTGGCATCTCTTGGTCCCTAAGCTCGAACTACTTCGACACTCCGACTTCGCTTTGCGAACCAGCGAACATTCTCCCAACCTTTACGGTTGGAATCTGGCCGCCGAAGCTTGAGACCGTGAACATCTGAAGGAGGACTCACGATGTGACATGGATGTTGTCATCTCCGTGCTTCCCTCCAGGAAAGCCTGGCCGGTAGTGGCGTCTGCTATACACCGCGCAAACTTCTTCGGCTAGGCTCTTGAAATGCTCCGGGGCATGGGTGACGGAGACTGAGTGACGCTTGAGCAGGAGGAAGGACGGGGCGTGGCAGGGCTGCGAGGCCGCGCTGCCGGGTATAATGGCTAAAGTTGCGGCGGCAGCGTGGTTGGCAGTGAGCGTCATTGCGGACAGGAATGTGGCTGCGGTCGGGCTGGGGTTGATGATTCTGGGGTTTTTGGCAATGCAGGAGCGTACAAGGAAATACTACTTTACTTTGTTTCCCTCCTATATTCCATTTCAGAGTATCCCATAGACTGGACACTAGAGTAGAGGGAAACATACTAACGATACAACATTGTACTTTTGACATCCTAATTCGTAAGGAAGAAGGGTATATATAGGGCTATATATGTAGTTTTGTTAGGTAAAAGTGTCAAGTCTTCGTCAAGTCATGCAAGCACCATTTTATTCTCTCTTGTATCATGTGAATACACGCCGCAAAATCATGTGATCACTCTATTTCCATGTTTTGTTTCCTCTTGCAAGAAGAGAAGACAAAATAGTGAAAACTTCATGAAACGAGTAGTCCAGTGTCAATCGCATGAGGAACAGTGAGAAGCCATGTTGTTCAGCTTATACGTACTCCCATTCAGCTGGACTAGCTTGTTCAGGACATGCCGCTATGTGGTCGGCTGTTCAAATATTCAGAAACACTGTGTTGTCATGCAGTCATACAAACAATATATATATTATATGTATGTACTTAGGGTATCTCCAACGATGACCCGTAAATTTGCTCCAGCATCCATCTGCGGATAGGGAGATCAGTCCGCGGACACTGATGCCAGAGGCAGCCATCTATTGCTGCCCACATACATTTCAAACACGGTCCAAACTAACTGGACGAAATTCATGCAAACACTAAGGATTTTCATATAGACTACGGCTATGCAATCGAAAGTATGCTCAAGAATTGATCGAAAGTATGCTCAAGAATTGAACGCAAAAGGGGCACAAATCAACATATTTATGTACGTACTTACTAGCTTTAGATCCTAGCATGTATGGATGCATGACCAATATATATGATTCCTTTTGCATGCCAAATAGTCTATCTTCGTATAAATCATGAATTTTGAAGAGTTACATGTGCTTAAGAGACTCCTTATGTGTTTGTTGATGTTTTTTTTATCGAAAAGAGGGGACGCCTTCGGCCTCTACATCAAGTGATGGGCACAACCTTTTGCTAATGATTTCAAAGTTCATCACTTGAGTTCAGTAAAGTTCAATTGATCAAATGCCATATGGCTGCTCCAAGGGCAATGAAAAGGCAAAGAAAAATGAGCTTCATGCATCAAAAATCCAACTAGGCCACCAACCAAATTGGTTGAACAAATGCTAAGTAACCTTCTCTCATTGATTGCTTCCAAAGAACATGGGCGCCTGCTCCTCCTCCTGCAAAGTAATGATCACGTATGACGTATGGCTCGAGTTGATGGCTTTGAAGATAACCTACAAAAAGTTTGAATCCTCTGTTCTATTGAAAATACAATCATTACGTGTGTTCAAAATGTGCCAAAGTAAAGTATAAATTCTCACACGGATCCTGAGACTTCAACTTGGGATATGTACCCCAACTAACCAGTTTCCGAACATATTTGTACTACTTGTTGGTGGAGATAGATTAAAAGTTACTCCCTCCGGTCCTTTTTAGTTCGCATATAAGATTTGTCTGAAGTCAAGCCTCATAAAGTTTCACCAACTTTATAGAAAAAATGCCAACATTCACAATGTGAAATCAATGTCAGTAGATGCGTCATGACTTAAATTTTCATATTGTATAACTTTAGCATGTATATGTTGATATTTTTTTCATATAATATGGTCAAAATTTATGAAGCTTGATTTAGACAATTCTTATATGCAGAGTAAAAAGGACCGGAGGGAGTATATGGACAGATCACCATAATAGCCTGGCAAGTGGGTAATGAAAGAATAGATGCTGAATCGACTCCTTGTTACCACAAAAAGGACTACACACACACCCACACAGAGAAAACATCACACTTAAAGAGCTACCTTCAGAGTGCAAATGACCATTGGACACAAACAAACACAGCCCCACAAGACATCACTCTGAAAGAACTATCTACAACCCAAGCGGCGGAACAACTACAACGTGAATAAACACAGTTTTTGCAACCTTGTGCTTGGTAGTACTACCCTAGTGTCAGCTGCCATTGTCCATTCCCCATGAACTGGATTTATCTTGCCTTTGGATCATGCAAAACCATGGCAGCAGCATTGCGACCAGGGGCACCCATCACCCCGCTGCCTGGGTGTGCACCATTGCCGCAAAGGTACAGACTCTTCACAGGGGTTCTGTAATCTAGCCTGTATGGTGCAAAAATAAAAACAGGTTAGCCATGATCACAGAGGCATGAGTTTTGAACCTTAGAAGGATCAACGGTGGCCAAAGAAGAACTAAATATGCATGTGACTGGAAAATACCATCCCTTGGCATGCCTCATTAGGAAGAGAGAATCCAAGCCCATTGCGCCGTGAAAGATCAGGTGCAGCCTATAACTGATGAGCTAAAGTGCGGTGCATTCTCATTGACCAAGGAAAAGCATCTTTCAGCAAATGATTTCTGACAATTGGTTTCGATCAAAATGGACAACAATTGGTAGCTGGACCCGAGTTCAGAATGTTGGGGAACGTAGCAGAAATTCAAAATTTTCCTACGTGTCACCAAGATCTATCTATGGAGAAACCAGCAACGAGGGGAAGGAGAGTGCATCTACATACTCTTATAGATCGCTAAGCGGAAGCGTTTAAGAGAATGGGGTTGAAGGAGTCGTACTCGTCGTGATCCAAATCACCGGAGATCCTAGTGCCGAACAGACGGCACCTCCGCGTTCAACACACGTACAGCCCGGTGACGTCTCTCATGCCTTGATCCAGCAAGGAGAGAGGGAGAGGTTGAGGAGGACTCCATCCAGCAGCAGCACAACGGCGTGGTGGTGGTGGAGGAGCGTGGCAATCCTGTAGGGCTTCGCCAAGCACTGCGAGATATGAGGAGAAATAGAGGTAGGGCTGCGCCAACAGAAGAAGGACTTCATGTGTTGGGCTGCTCCTATGCCTCCACTATATATAGGGGGAGAGGGGGCTGCGCCCCCACCTAGGTTTCCACCCCCTAGGGGCGGCGGCCAGCCCTAGATCCCATATAGGGGGCGGCCAAGGGGGGAGAGGGGAAAACTTGCCCCCAAGCAAGGTGGGGCGCCCCCTCCCCAAACCCTAGGCGCCTTGGGCCCTTGTGGGGGGGGGGGGGGAGGCGCACCAGCCCACCTGGGGCTGGTCCCCTCCCACACTTGGCCCATGCTGCCTTTCGGGGATGGTGGCCCCACTTGGTGGACCCCTGGGACCCTCTCGGTGGTCCCGGTACGTTACCGATAAAATCCGAAACTTTTCCGGTGACCAAAACAGGACTTCCCATATATAAATCTTTACCTCCGGACCATTCCGGAACTCCTCGTGACGTCCGGGATCTCATCCGGGACTCCGAACAACATTCGGTAACCACATACAAACTTCCTTTATAACCCTAGCGTCATCGAACCTTAAGTGTGTAGACCCTACGGGTTCGGGAACCATGCAGACATGACCGAGACGTTCTCCAGTCAATAACCAACAGCGGGATCTAGATACCCATGTTGGCTCCCACATGTTCCACGATGATCTCATCTGATGAACCACGATGTCAAGGACTCAATCAATCCCGTATACAATTCCCTTTGTCTAGCGGTATTATACTTGCCCGAGATTCGATCGTCGGTATACCGATACCTTGTTCAATCTTGTTACCGGCAAGTCTCTTTACTCGTTCCGTAACACATCATCCCGTGATCAACCCCTTGGTCACATTGTGCACATTATGATGATGTCCTACCGAGTGGGCCCAGAGATACCTCTCCGTCACACGGAGTGACAAATCCCAGTCTCGATTCGTGCCAACCCAACAGACACTTTCGGAGATACCTGTAGTGCACCTTTATAGCCATCCAGTTACGTTGTGACGTTTGGTACACCCAAAGCATTCCTACGGTATCCGGGAGTTGCACAATCTCATGGTCTAAGGAAAAGATACTTGACATTAGAAAAGCTTTAGCATACGAACTACGATCTTTGTGCTAGGCTTAGGATTGGGTCTTGTCCATCACATCATTCTGCTAATGATGTGATCCCGTTATCAACGACATCCAATGTCCATGGTCAGGAAACTGTAACCATCTATTGATCAACGAGCTAGTCAACTAGAGGCTCACTAGGGACATGGTGTTGTCTATGTACCCACACATGTATCTGAGTTTCCTATCAATACAATTATAGCATGGATAATAAACGATTATCATGAACAAGGAAATATAATAATAACTAATTTATTATTGCCTCTAGGGCATATTTTCAACAGTCTCCCACTTGCACTAGAGTCAATAATCTAGTTCACATCCCCATGTGATTAACACTCACAGGTCACATCGCCATGTGACCAAAATCCAAAGAGTTTACTAGTGTCATTAAACTAGTTCACATCATCATGTGATTAAGACTCAATGAGTTCTGGGGTTTGATCATGTTTTGCTTGTGAGAGAGGTTTTAGTCAACGGGTCTGCAACATTCAGATCCGTATGTACTTCGTAAATCTCTAGGTCATTCTGTAAATGATGCTTCCACGCTCCACTTGGAGCTATTCCAAATGGTTGCTCCACTATACGTATCCGGTTTGCTACTCAGAGTCACTCGGATAGGTGTTAAAGCTTGCATCGACGTAACCCTTTACGCCGAACTCTTTATCACCTCCATAATCGAGAAACATGTCCTTATTTACTCCAAGGACAATTTTGACCGTTGTCCAATGATCCATTCCTGGATCATTCTTGTACCCCTTGACTGACTCATGGCAAGGCACACTTCCGGTGCGGTACATAGCATAGCATACTGTAGAGCCTACGTCTAAAGCATAGGGGACGACCTTCGTCCTTTCTCTATTTTCTGCCGTGGTCGAGCTTTAAGTCTTAACTTCATACCTTACAACTCAGGCAAGAACTCCTTCTTTGACTGATCCATCTTGAACACCTTCAAGATCATGTCAAGGTATGTGCTCATTTTGAAAGTACCATTAAGTGTTTTGATCTATC
Source organism: Triticum timopheevii (assembly GCA_963921465.1). NCBI lineage: Eukaryota > Viridiplantae > Streptophyta > Magnoliopsida > Poales > Poaceae > Triticum > Triticum timopheevii. Next base: position 17,304,200 of record OY997270.1, on the reverse strand, counting down.
ATTATAGATCTTGATGCTCAATGTTCAAGTAGCTTAATCCAGGTTTTCCATTGAAAAACACCTTTCAAATAACCCTATATGCTTTCCAGAAATTCTACATCATTTCTGATCAACAATATGTCAACAACATATACTCATCAGAAATTCTATAGTGCTCCCACTCACTTCTTTGGAAATACAAGTTTCTCATAAACTTTGTATAAATCCAAAATCTTTGATCATCTCATCAAAGCGTACATTCCAACTCCGAGATGCTTGCTCCAGTCCTTAGAAGGATCGCTGGAGCTAGCATACCTTTTAGCATCCTTAGGATCGACAAAACCTTTCTGATTGTATCGCATACAACCTTTCCCTAGAAAACTGGTAAGGAAACTCGTTTTGACATCCATCTGCTAGATTTCATAAATGAAGTTAATGCTAACATGATTCCGACGGACTTAAGCATCGCTACGGATGAGAAAATCTCATCGTAGTCAACTTCCTTGAACTTGTGAAAAAACTCTTCGCCACAAGTCGAGCTTCATAGACGGTGACATTACCGTCCACATCCGTCTTCTTCTTAAAGATCCATTTATCTCAATGGCTTGCCGATCATCGGGCAAGTCCACCAAAGTCCATGCTTTGTTCTGATAAATGGATCCTATCTCGGATTTCATGGCTTCTAACCATTTGTCGGAATTTGGGCCCACCATTGCTTCTCCATAGCTCGTAGGTTCATTGTTGTCTAGCAACATGACCTTCAAGACAGGATTACTGTACCACTCTAAAGTAGTACACATCCTTGTCACCCTACGAGGTACGGTAGTGACTTGATCCAAAAACTTCATGATCACTATCATAAGCTACTACTTCAATTGGTGTAGAAGCCACAGGAACAACTTCCTGTGCCCTGCTACATACTTGTTGAAGTGATGGTTCAATAACCTCATCAAGTCTCCACCATCCTCCCACTCAATTTTCGAGACAAACCTTTCCTTGAGAAAGGACCCGATTCAAGAAACAATCCCTATTGCTTTCGGATCTGAATTAGGAGGTATACCCAACTGTTTTGGGTGTCCTATGAAGATGCATTTTATCCGCTTTGGGTTCGAGCTTATCAACCTGAAACTTTTTCACATAAGCGTCGCAGCCCCAAACCTTTAAGAAATGACAGCTTAGGTTTCTCTAAACCATAGTTCATACGGTGTCATCTCAACGGAATTACGTGGTGCCCTATTTAAAGTGAATGTGGTTGTGTCTAATGCCTAACGCATAAACGATAGTGGTAATTCGATAAGAGACATCATGATACGCACCATATCCAATAGGGTGCAACTATGATGTTCGTACACACCCTCACACTATGGTGTTCCAGGCGGTATTAATGGTGAAACAATTTCCACAATGTCTTAATTGCGTGCCAAAGCTCGTAACTGAGATACTCATCTCTATGATCATATCATAGACATTTTATCCTCTTGACACGATGATCTTCAACTTCACTCTGAAACTACTTGAACCATTCAATAATTAAGACTTGTGTTTCATCAAGTAAATATACTCAACATCTACTCGAATCATCTATGAAGTAAGAACATAACGATATTCACTGCATGCCTCAGCACTCATTGGACTGCACACATCAAAATGTGTTTACTTCCAACAAGTTGCTATCTTGTTCCATTTTACTGAAAAACGAGGCTTTTTAGTCATCTTGCCAATGTGGTATGATTTGCATATCTCAAGTGATTCAAAATCAAGTGAGCCCAAACGATCCATCTATATGGAGTTTCTTCATGCGTATACACCAATAGACATGGTTTGCATGTATCAAACTTTTCAAAAACGAGTGAGTCCAAAGATCCATCAACATGGAGCTTCTTCATGCGTTTTATACCAATATGACTTACATGGCAGTGCCACAAGTAAGTGGTACTATCATTACTATCTTATATCTTTTGGCATGAAAATGTGTATCACTACGATCGAGATTCAATAAACCATTTCTTTAAGTGCAAGACCATTGAAGGTATTATTCAAATAAATAGAGTAACCATTATTCTCCTTAAATGAATAATCGTATTGCGACAGACATAATCCAATCATGTCTATGCTCAACGCAAACACCAAATGACAATTATTCAGGTTTAATACTAATCTTGATGGTAGAGGGAGCGTGCGATGTGTGATCACATCAAACTTGGAAATACTTCCAACACATATCGTCAGCTCACCTTTAGCTAGTCTCCGTTTATTCCGTAGCTCTTTTATTTCGAGTTACTAACACTTAGCAACCGAACCGGTATCTTAATACCCTGGTGCTACTAGGAGTACTAGTAAAGTACACATTAACATAATGTATATCCAATATTCTTCTATTGACCTTGCCAGCCTTCTCATCTACCAAGTATCTAGGGTAATTCTGCTCCAGTGGTTGTTCCCCTTATTATAGAAGCATTTAGTCTCGGGTTTGGGTTCAACCTTGGGTTTCTTCACTAAAGCAGCAGCTGATTTGCCGTTTCATGAAGTATCCCTTCTTGCCCCTGCCCTTCTTGAAACTAGTGGTTTCACCAACCATCAACAATTGATGCTCCTTCTTGATTTCTACTTTCGCGGTGTCAAACATTGCGTATACCTCAAGGATCATCATATCTATCCCTGATATGTTATAGTTTATCACGAAGCTCTAGCCGCTTGGTGGCAATGACTTTGGAGAAACATCACTATTTCTGGAAGATCAACTCCCACTCGATTCAAGTGATTGCCGCACTCAGACAATCTGAGCACAAGCTCAACGATTGAGCTTTTCTCCCGTAGTTTGCAGGCTAAGAAAATTGTCGGAGGTCTTATACCTCTTGACGTGGGCACGAGCCTGAAATCCCAATTTCAGCCCTCGAAAACATCTCATATGTTCCGCGACGTTTCGAAAACGTCTTTGGTGCCTCAACTCTAAACCGTTTAACTGAACTATCACGTAGTTATCAAAATGTGTATGTCCGATGTTCGCAACATCCACAAACGACGTTTGGGGTTCAGCACACTGAGCGGTGCATTAAGGACATAAGCTTTCTATTGTCCGCATAATCGCTACTGTCAACTTTCAACTATATTTTCTCTAGGAACATATCTAAACAGTGGAACTAAAGCGCGAGCTTACGACATAATTTGCAAAGATCTTTTGACTATGTTTAGGATAATTAAGTTCATCTTATGAACTCCCACTCAGATAGACATCCCTCTAGTCATCTAAGTGATTACATGATCCGAGTCAACTAGGCCGTGTCCGATCATCACGTGAGACGGACTAGTCAACGTCGGTGAACATCTTCATGTTGATCGTATCTTCTATATGACTCATGCTCGACCTTTGTCTCTTGTGTTCCGAGGCCATGTCTGTACATGCTAGGCTCGTCAAGTTAACCTAAGTGTTTCGCGTGTGTAAATCTGGCTTACACCCGTTGTATGTGAACGTAAGAATCTATCACACCCGATCATCACGTGGTGCTTCGAAACGACGAACTTTCGCAACGGTGCACAGTTAGGGGGAACACTTTCTTGAAATTTTAATGAGGGATCATCTTATTTACTACCGTCGTTCTAAGCAAATAAGATGTATAAACATGATAAACATCACATGCAATCAAATAGTGACATGATATGGCCAATATCATATTGCTCCTTTTGATCTCCATCTTTGGGGCTCCATGATCATCATCATCACCGGCATGACACCATGATCTCCATCATCATGATCTCCATCATCGTGTCTTCATGAAGTTGTCTCGCCAACTATTACTTCTACTACTATGGCTACCGGTTAGCAATAAAATAAAGTAATTACATGGCGTTGTTCAATGACACGCATGTCATACAATAAATAAAGGCAACTCCTATGGCTCCTGCCGGTTGTCATACTCATCGACATGCAAGTCGTGATTCCTATTACAAGAACATGATCAATCTCATACATCACATATCATTCATCACATTCTTCTTGGCCATATCACATCACATAGCATACCCTGCAAAAACAAGTTAGACGTCCTCTAATTGTTGTTTGCATGTTTTACGTGGCTGCTATGGGTTTCTAGCAAGAACGTTTCTTACCTACGCAAAACCACAACGTGATATGTCAATTGCTATTTACCCTTCATAAGGACCCTTTTCATCGAATCCGATCCGACTAAAGTGGGAGAGACTGGCACCCGCTAGCCACCTTATGCAACAAGTGCATGTCAATCAGTGGAACCTGTCTCACGTAAGAGTACGTGTAAGGTCGATCCGGGCCGCTTCATCCCACGATGCCGCCGAATCAAGATTGGACTAGTAACGGTAAGCATATTTAACAACATCAACGCCCACAACTACTTTGTGTTCTACTCGTGCAAAGAATCTACGCAATAGACCTAGCTCATGATGCCACTATTGGGGAACGTAGCAGAAATTCAAAATTTTCCTATGTGTCACCGAGATCTATCTATGGACAAACCAGCAACGAGGGGAAGGAGAGTGCATCTACATACCCTTGTAGATCGCTAAGCAGAAGCGTTCAAGAGAACGGGGTTGAAGGAGTCGTACTCGTCGTGATCCAAATCACCGGAGATCCTAGTGCCGAACGGACGGCACCTCCGCGTTCAACACACGTACAGCCCAGTGACGTCTCCCATGCCTTGATCCAGCAAGGAGAGAGGGAGAGGTTGAGGAAGACTCCATCCAGCAGCAGCACAACGGCGTGGTGGTGGTGGAGGAGCGTGGCAATCCTGCAGGGCTTCGCCAAGCACTTCGAGATATGAGGAGAAATAGAGGTAGGGCTGCGCCAACAGGAGAAGGACTTCGTGTGTTGGGCTGCTCCTATGCCTCCACTATATATAGGGGGAGAGGGGGCTGCGCCCCCACCTAGGTTTCCACCCCCTAGGGGCGGCGGCCAGCCCTAGATCCCATCTAGGGGGGCGGCCAAGGGGGGGAGAGGGGAAAACTTGCCCCCCAAGCAAGGTGGGGCGCCCCCTCCCCAAACCCTAGGCGCCTTGGGCCCTTGTGGGGGGGCGCACCAGCCCACCTGGGGCTGGTCCCCTCCCACACTTGGCCCATGCTGCCCTCTGGGGATGGTGGCCCCACTTGGTGGACCCCTGGGACCCTCCCGGTGGTCCCGGTACGTTACCGATAAAACCCAAAACTTTTCCGGTGACCAAAACAGGACTTCCCATATATAAATCTTTACCTCCGGACCATTCCGGAACTCCTCGTGACGTCCGGGATCTCATCCGGGACTCCAAACAACATTCGGTAACCACATACAAACTTCCTTTATAACCCTAGCGTCATCGAACCTTAAGTGTGTAGACCCTACGGGTTCGGGAACCATGCAGACATGATCGAGACGTTCTCCAGTCAATAACCAACAGCGGGATCTGGATACCCATGTTGGCTCCCACATGTTCCACGATGATCTCATCGGATGAACCACGATGTCAAGGACTCAATCAATCCCGTATACAATTCCCTTTGTCTAGCGGTATTATACTTGCCCGAGATTCGATCGTCGGTATACTGATACCTTGTTCAATCTCGTTACCGGCAAGTCTCTTTACTCGTTTTGTAACACATCATCCCGTGATCAACCCCTTGGTCACATTGTGCACATTATGATGACGTCCTACCGAGTGGGCCCAGAGATACCTCTCCGTCACACGGAGTGACAAATCCCAGTCTCTATTCGTGCCAACCCAACAGACACTTTCGGAGATACCTGTAGTGCACCTTTATAGCCACCCAGTTACGTTGTGACGTTTGGTACACCCAAAGCATTCCTACGGTATCCGGGAGTTGCACAATCTCATGGTCTAAGGAAAAGATACTTGACATTAGAAAAGCTTTAGCATACGAACTACGATCTTTGTGCTAGGCTTAGGATTGGGTCTTGTCCATCACATCTTCTGCTAATGATGTGATCCCGTTATCAACGACATTCAATGTCCATGGTCAGGAAACTGTAACCATCTATTGATCAACGAGCTAATCAACTAGAGGCTTACTAGGGACATGGTGTTGTCTATGTACCCACACATGTATCTGAGTTTCCTATCAATACAATTATAGCATGGATAATAAACGATTATCATGAACAAGGAAATATAATAATAACTAATTTATTATTGCCTCTAGGGCATATTTCCAACACAGAAGAAGAAAAATCTGCACAAAGTGACGGCTCACAACTCTCATAGACATGTTATATAACGCCAACACACCGCTAGTGTGGCCAGACTATGTTCTTTATTATCCTATAAGGCACCAGCGAAAACATAATTACCCACTACTTCAGTTCATGGATGTAAGTTAGCTTATTTGTGTATCAACTGTCAAGTTGACATTCAATGGGTTGGAAAAAAACCAGAGGTGTGAAAAACTCATGTAGACATGTCCCTGGTAGCATATCATTCCCATTCTTCTTAGGAGGAGGTTGAGAATTCAGTACTCGACGTGTGGTCCAATACATGTTAGCCCAACTATAATGAAATCGAGGTTCCACTGTGTGACCCGCTACATGACAGTATACCCTCCTTGTTCGCTCGGTAGCTCAAGAGCTTGACACCATCCCTAACCTCGAGGAGGTCTAAACTCAGCTTTGCGAATTGTCCAATGTTCTCCCGACTTGATGACGATCATTTGGCCACGAAAGGTGAGGACCACCAACATCTGAGTGAGAAGGTGTGTCACAAATGTTTTCTCACGGTTGTTGTTATCATTGAACTCTTGAAGCTCTTAGCGCATGCAATCACCCAAAAGAACAAGGAAGACCCAGCTTCGGCGTCCATTGGACGCTCCACCAGGCACCAGGTGTCAAACCACTCCGTCGAACACCGTCGACTCTAGCTCCTGGCCGCTTGGTACTCTGGCAGCTACAACGCCTTATTCGCCTTCCAGCTCTCCATGGTCCTCCTTTCCGGCACTACACAGGGCGCTAGTTTCAGTGGCGAGATTGCTGACATATCTGGCGCCCACAAGGTCTTTGCTGCCACGAGGCAGCGACGGGCTGCTCCAACTACTGCATGGCATAGACATCGCAGATTGTGTAGGCGCCGGAGCCAGAGGAAGAACGGGGCGCGGTCGGGTTGCAAGACTGCACTGGTGGATACAATGGTCGACGCTGCAAGGGCGGCATGGTTGGTGGGGTGCACCATGGCGCTGATTGGGGAAATACCATTACATTTTGTTTTCCCCCAATATTTCATTTCAGGGAATCCCATATAGACTAGACACTAAAATAGAAAAAAAAATACTAACGATACAATATTGGACCTTTGACATACTAATTCATAAGGCAGGTGGGTATATATAGGGCTATACATTGTTTTGGTTAGCTAAGCATGTGGCAAGTGTGTTGGCAAGTCATTCAAGAAGCGTTCTATTGTATCTCTTTTATCATGTGAGTACGTGCTGCAAAATCATGTGATCATTCTATTTGCATGTGTTTGTTTCCTCTTGCAGGAAAAGAAGGAAAAAGAGTGAAAAAACTCATGAAATGAGCAGGTTAATGTCAATTGCATGAAGAAGCGTGAGAGGTTCATGGATATCTGTTCTATAAATACCCCTACTCAAGCCTTCTTCAAGACCTGAGATTCATATATGTGAAATCGGCATATCAAACAGTATCCCACTGGAGGCAGCCAAGGCCAAGGGCCACCCCAAGAATTTGAATTTGCTTGTTGAAAGCACCCCCTCCCCAAGAAAAAAACATTTAGCAATCCTGCCTCCTCCAACAAGCAAAAGATTAGTAAATAGTGACAATGGAAGTCCTGTTGGCAGTTCAAGTCTGCAGACAAGCCATGCAGCACACGTTGTTGGATGGTAGTTCAAATGTGTCTCGAACTTTCGTGTTGTTTTTTCCCAACCATCCTTTTCATGTACGTATCAGATTGTTGGAATCGGCCATTAATCTTAACATGGAACACCACTCCTCTTCATAATTGATCAAACTGGAGGTTTGGGAGACTCTACTGATAAAGAAGAAAATAGACGCAAGCACATACTCCCTCCGTTCTAAATTACTTGTCGCACGTATGGATGTATCTAGATGTATTTTAGTTCTAGATACATCCATTTCAGCGACGAGTAATTTGGGACGGAGGGAGTAACTGGGAATAATCGGCTCCAATAAGAAAACCAAAATGAGAATAGCTACACAGGCAATTCATTCAGAAAATGCTTCTCTCTTCTTCTTTTTTCTTTTTTTGAAAAGGAGGAAGACCCCCGGCCTCTGCATGAGAAAATGCTTCTCATGACTCCTCATTTCAATCATGTAAGTATGCATGATAAATGTGTCTCTATCAGATGGCTTAACAACAAGGCTAGCATTCTGATACAAGAGATTACAACATCACAGGTACTCTTGCTTTCTCAGCCTTGAGCTTGAAATGCTACTCTAGTGCCAGCTGCCAACTTCCATGAATTACATCTATCTTGCCTTGAGATCATCCAAAATCATGGCAGTAGCACTGCGGCCTGGGGCACCCATCACCCAGCCGCCTGGGTGCGCACCACTACCGCAGAGGTACAGCCCCTTCACAGGGGTTCTGTAATCTGACATGTATGGTGCAAAGAGAAACAGGTTAGTCATTATCACAAAGGCATGAGTTTTGAACCTTGGAAGAATCAAAGTTTGTGAAGTACTCCCTCCGTTCGGAATTACTTGTCTCGGAAATGGATGTATCTAGAACTAAAATACGTCTAGATACATCCATTTCTGCGACAAGTAATTCCGAACGGAGGGAGTAGAAGGGACCAGAGCACAACTTAATATGCATGTGACCCAAACATACCATCCCTTGGCAGGCCTCACCAGGAAGATGGAATCCAAGCCCATCACGCCGTGAAAGATGTTGCCACCTAGGAAATGTGAATTGTCTCTCCTTTAACTATAAAATTCCAACTGGTAAAAGGAAGGAATGATACATAATGGTATCCGGTCTGCGTGTGTGTGTGTGGCTTACAAAAGATAAATGTATACATAGTACGAAGAGAGATTACCTGTTAGGCCAAACTCCCTTTCAAGATCAGGTGGGTCAGCAACTCAGCATATCATAGCCTATTGCTGATGAGCTAAAGTGCGGTGCATACTCATCGATCAAGGAAAATCGTCGTTTAGCTAATGATTTCTGAAAATTGGTATCAATCAAAATGGTCAATGATCGGTAGGTGGACCCAAATTCAGAGAAATAGTTCTCTCCGCACAGTGACGGATCACAATGCCTTAGGGCAAGGGCATCATCGTCTACTCTTTTAAGGTATGAGTAAATAGTATTTGTGGGGCAGTATATACAACAAGAAGTGTGGGCTGTGGTGAAGTGCAAAGATTAAACACACGGTGCATCACTAGACTAAAACGTAAGGCGGATCAACTTACTCTAAGATCTTCCCCGCAAAAAAAAAAAACTTACTCTAAGATCGGATCCTGCCAACTGACTTCCGACAGTGTGTAAGGTGTGTACTGAACAAAGAGGTTAATAACATGCTGACCTGTTCAAAGGATAAAGTGGAAGATGGAATTTGAGTCGGTCCATAACTGCATCTTAAGTATATACACAATATGAGAGATCAGAACATCCGAAGTGACCTCTAAAATGTAAATGTAGTTTACATAGAACAGGTTCCATGTACATTTCTTGTTTCATCGGGGCTAGTGAAATTAAATATGACATGGTAGTAAATTTATAAAATTTCAGTTAGGCTTTGTTCGGTTGCAAAAGATTTAATCCTCTAGTGGATTTAACGGGAAGCAAAAGAAAAATGGCATACCTGGTGGAGAGATGGTCTTATCTAAGACTGAAGGAATTGTCATTTCTATAACAGGCCTTGTGGATGAGACACCACCTGTAGCTTGCTTGTATCCTACATCGATTTCCTCCATGCTGAAGAGCAAGTAAAAGTTCCATGTTGAAATGTGACAAGGATTAGGTCTGAAGAAGTGACTGCAGAACTATACAAAAAACAGCTCACGCAATAGAATAAGTGGCCAGATCATGATGTAGCTTTTTCCTAGGAAGAATCAAAAGGCTGATCTACTACTTGGACATGTTATAACTAAGCATGGACAGACTATGCTCTTTATTATCCTAAGGTACTAGCAAAAACATTAACTACTTCAACACATAGATGTAAGTTAAGGCTGGTCATAGTGGGAAGTAACTTAGACTAGTAACATGCATATGTTACTAGTCTATGTTAGAGGGTGCTTGGATACGTTTTAGTCCCATGACTAAAAATAGTGGGACTAAAACTTGCTAGCCTCGCCCATGCTTGAATCCAAATACTAAAGAGATTAAAATCAAGTTAATGAGCATTTATTATCCTCCAAACCCTCCAATCCAGAACTCGCATGTGTTAAAGGAGAGGAGTTAAATGAGAAGAGAGAGGACTAATCCACATTTTAGTAGGGGTACCCTGACTAAAAAAATTTAGTCTCAAGACTAGTTTTAGCTCCTTTTTAGTCAGGGGTGCTTGGAACTTTAGCCTCTTAAAGAGACTATTTTTAGTCAGACTAAAATAAGTCCCTTGGATCCAAGCACCCTCTTACTACCTCTATAGTAAATAGTATCTTCTATTAGTATCATAGATGGTCTCATTTATTGCCATGCATGACACATAGTAGCATCATATTTATTATGTTACAGTATCTACCTATGTTACAATAACCATCTCTCTCTTCTTTAATTACCTGTCACATAAGCATGTTTGTGAGTCCCAAGTGCATGTTACTACTTATGTTACCCCCACTATGGCCAGCCTAACAAATCGCTGCATCAAGTTGACATGACAAGCAAGGAACACTAAATGTAAACAGTATAATTTGCTGCTGAAGAGTGACACCATTGAATTAAAAGATCATTTTCCTTGCCCTACTATACTAAATGCCCTCGTGAATGCTTGGAGAAGGTTGAGTATCATTGCGGATATGTGTACAACCAGATCATAGGGAAGTGGATCCCCCTTGATGTTACATGCTCGGTAGCTTTGCAGGTTTGCTCCATCGCTAAGCTCGAACTAGTCTGATAGTCCGGCATGGCTTTGCGAGTTGGTGAGCATATTGCCAACCTTCACGATGGGCATTTAGCCACAAAAAGTGAGAACGGACATCTGAACAAGCTCGCACAAGATGTCACGGATGTTTTCATCTCCCTGCCTCCCACCAGGAAGGCCCGACCAATAGTGGTGTGTGCTAGACGCTCCTCCGAGTGTCGTGCCTCTCCGGCGAAGACGATTGCTGAGAATTTACTCATTGGTCAGGGCAGAGGCGAGGTTCTTCCAATGCGGCGCAGCGTGTATTGCCGAGATTGTGTGGCGCTTTAGCGGGAGGAAGGCTGGGGTGTGGCGGAGCTGCCAGATGGTGCTGCTGAATACAACAGTCGTCGTTGCGACAGCGAAGTGACTGAAGGCGAGCTCCATTGCAAACAGGAATGCGGCTGCGATCGGGTTGGGGTTGATGAATCCAAGGTTTTTGGTAATGCAGGAGTATATCAGGAAATACCATTATATTTTGTTTTCCTCCAATATTTCACTCCAGAGTATCCCATAGACCGGACACTAAAACAGAAGGAAACATACTAACGATACAACATTGGACCTTTGACACCCAGATTCTAAGGCAGCTGGATATATATAGGGCATTAACAATGCAACATTGTTAGCAAGGCATGCAATAAGTGTATTGATCAAGTCATTCAAGAAGCGTGTTCTTGTCTCTCTTTTATCATATGAGTACACGCTGCAAAATCATGTGATCATTATATTTCCATGTTTTGTTTCCTCGTGCAGGAAGAGAAGAAAAAATAGTGAAAACTTCATGCAGTGAGTAGTCTAATGTCAATCGCATGAGGAACAGCGAGAAGTCCTTGCGATGAGTGTTGAGAAAATCATTCAAGAGCCAGGTTTCTGTTACAGTCTCCTCCGTCATGCAATAGGCGCTGCAAAATCACGAGATCATTCTATTTGCATGTTTTATTTCCTCTTGCGGGAAGAGAAGAAGAAAATGATGTCAATTGCATGAAGAAGGGTGAGAAGTTCATGGATGTCCGTTGTATAAACACCCCCATTCAGGCCTTATTAAGACTTGAGATTCACAAACGTGAAATCAGTATAACGAACAGCCTGGGATATTGGAGGAAACCAAAAGATTAGAAAGTAGTGACACTGGAATTCCATTACTCTATACAAGCTACCTACGTTGAAATTCAAGTCTGCAGACAAGCCAAGCGACACAAATTATTGGATGGCAGTTCAAATGTACAGATGAGCATAGCACTCACAAGTTTATATCTAACTATACTTTGCAAACTCTACTTCTCTTCACATCTAACCAAATTGAAGATTCGAGAGACCTCACCGAAAAACTACCTAGTTCATAGAGAAGAAAATAGATGGAAGTGCATAACTGAGAATTAATCCCCTTTAGCCCTCCGATAAGAGAGCCAAAATGAGAATAGCTGCCAGCAATTCATTCAGAAAATGCTTCTCGTGTCTCATCCTTTCAATCATGCAAGTACGCATGACAAAATTATCTCTACCAGATGGCCTAATGACAAGGTTCGCAATTCGATGCTAGACTACACACGTGCCGGTTTTGCAGCCTTGCGCTTGAAAATGCTACCCTATTGTCAGCTGCCATTTCCATCTTCCATGAATTGCAACTATCTTGCCTTGAGATCATCCAAAACCACAGCAGCAGCATTGCGGCCCGGGGCACCCATCACCCCGCCGCCCGGGTGCGCACCGCTGCCGCAGAGGTACAGCCCCTTCACAGGGGTTCTGTAATCTGACCTGTATGGTGCAAAGCGAAACAGGTTAGCCATTATCACAAAGCAGAACAGGTTTTGAACCTTGGAAGGGTCAAAGGTTGTGGAGTAGAAGGGACCAGAGCACAACTTAATATGCATGTGACTCAAACATACCATCCCTTGGCAGGCCTCATCAGGAAGAGGGAATCCAAGCCCATCGCGCCGTGAAAGATGTTGCCACCTGAGATATGTGAATCGTCTCTGCTTAGCTAAGTTTTTTCAACTGGTAAAAAGAAGGAACAATACAAAACGGTATCCGGTCTGCGGGCACACAGCTTACAAAAGACAATACATAATAGCAAGGGATATTACCTGTTAGGCCAAACTCCCTTTCAAGATTAGGTGGAGTCAGCATGTCATAGCCTATCACTGATGAGCTAAAGTGCGGTGCATACTCATCGATCAAGGAAAAGCATCTCTCAGCAAATGATTTCTGAAAATTGGTGTCGATCAAAATGGTCAATGGTCGGTAGGTGGATCTAATTTCAGAAAAATCGCTCTCTCCACACAGCGATGGATCACAATGCCCAAGCGCAAGGTTATCAATTTTATCATTTATTCCACTTATGTTTGGGTAAAGAGTAATTGTGGGGCAATATACACAGCAAGAAGTGTGGGCTGTGCTGAAGTGCAAAGAGTAAACATACAGTGCATCATGAAATCGAAATGTAAGAAGGATCAACTTACTCTAACAGCCGGATCCTGCCAACTGCCTTCTGACAGTTTGTAGGGTGTGTACTGAACAAAAAGATTAATAACATGCTGACCTATCCAAAGGATAAAGTGAAAGATGGAATATGAATCAGTCCATAACTCCATCTGAAGTATATACACAATATGGGAGATCACAACATTATAAACATCGAAAATGACCTTCAACACATTAACTCTAAAATGTAAATTTAGTGTACATAGAACAGGTTCCTTATAATTAAATATTGCAGAATAGTAAACTTACTCAGATGAAATTATGGGGAAGCAAAAGAAAGTGAGATACCTGGTGGAGAGATGGTCTTATCTAAGACTGAAGGAATTGTCATTTCTATAACAGGCCTTGTGGATGAGAAGCCGCCTGCAGCTTCCTTGTATGCTATATCGATTTCTTCCATGCTGAAGAGCAAGTAAAAGTTCCATATTGAGATATAACAAGGCTTAAGTCTGAAAAAGTGACTGCTGAATTATACAAAAATCGTCTCACACAAAGAATTGATTTGCCAGATGATCTAGCTTTTTCCTTCGAAGAATGAAAACGCTAATCCACAACTCGGACATCTTATGACTGCTTAGCCTTGCCAGACTATGCTCTTTATTATCCTGAGGTACTAGCAATAACATATACTTCGATACATAGATGTAGGCTACCAAGTTGGTGCATCAGGTTGACATGACAAGCAAGGAACACTAAATGTAAACAGCAGAATTTCCTATTGAAGAGTGAGAATGTTGAATTAAGAGATTATTTTCCTTGCCCTACTATACATGAACAGGACCAAGATAACAAACAGTGTCTCGTAGATTATTGCTTGTGCGCAGATATGCAGAAGAACAATGGACACAGTTGATAAATACTCCCTCCGTCCGGAAATACTTATCATCAAAATGGATAAAAGAGGATGTATCTAGACATATTTTAGTTCGAGATACATCACCTTTTATCCATTTTGATGACAAGTATTTTCGGACGGAGGGAGTATGTGCCAAAGTAGGAAATATTCCCTAACCTAAGTACCTTTCAGATCCAATGTGTATGGTGCCCATGTGCTCCGGGCCACCTTTAGGGTTGATATTTTTGCAACAGCGAAACTGTGGCAGCGCATTAACAGCAACGTTGATCTTCGTTGTTGCCTGTTCTTCAGAGAGCATAGTTGGCAACAATATTACAAGTTGGTTACTGAAAGTCAATGTGGACCATAAATAGCTTTGCACGTAAGAATTTTCAGATGCTATATAACATTGCTATGAATAGTCTGTTTCCCACAATCACGAGTTCTATTTACTTGAGAAAACTTTGGCATCCATACTAATGAAATGCGAGGATAATAGCTAGACTATACAAGTAAATGAACAAGGTTATCATCGTATATTGCATAGATAGATATTTGTAAGAATGCACACCACCAATGTAATTCCTTTATTTAAATAGGCTAGTAACTAAGTACTTACGGAGCTATAATCTGCTGTCTTGATGGCACAGAGGAACTCCTCTGGAAGAGTATTGGCAGGTACAAGGTCCTGCAAATAAAACCAGGTGTCAATTTAGGGGATATTTTCTAATTATGCCTGCAAAATTAGAGCTAAAAAATCTTCACACCGCTACATATTCAGAGTGATTCTTACCACAAATGTTTTATATGGTGTGGCATTTGATAACACAACTGATGAGTGCAACTCGGTTCCATCAGCCAAAGCAACCTACAGATTCTCAAACCTTCAAGAGGTAGAAAGAAATGAACTACACAGTGCACATACACTTGCTGATTAGTCCAAGACTTACCCCTTGCACCTTTCCAGTATTTTCATCGACCATTACTTGTGAAACCTATGCAAAAAAAACTGGGGCAAGTCAGGCAAGAAACGCCAAATAAAAAATTGGTCGCACAATTATAATTATGCGACTACATAATTAATGACTTCTTCAATGTAAAACCCAGTTTTTTTTCTGATCTGCTTTGATTTTAATCATTTGTTCAGCCAAACAGATCGACATGGAACAAAGAGGCTTGCACAAGAAGAGAAAATGCACCTCAGCATTTGTTACAATTTGCACGCCTGCTTCGAGGGCTGCTTTGCTTATAGCTGATGAGACTGAACCCATACCACCTTCGACATACCTGCAAGTGTAAAAAATAATAATGAAAAGTTTTCTGAAAAAGAGAAAGAAAGGTAAATGAAGACACCAACTAAATAAAGAACTAAAAGTGGCAACACCAACAAATTTGGGTAGAGTGTGATGACATTTTCTGTGACATCACCCCTTGAAACTGACTCTAAGGCAACTGAAAACTTGTTTCCTAGCCAGTGGAGATAAACACCAGCAATCCTTAATACCGTTTCAAGTATAGAACAATCAAGGCTACATTATCCTATGGGTTTTTGCTAACTACACTGTTTTATGGTGGAACAGAATAACATGGATATGGTCAGAAGCATACGCCCAAACACCACGTTGACCACCCGTTTCCCCCATGATGTGGTGCAGGAGAACATATCCTGATCCTGGAGTGTTCACACCAGCCTATACAAGGAGACGCAATGGTCAAACACTAATCCATTAGGCGCAACAAAATGTGGATTAAGCAATGCACCCTTACCATAGTACCTATCACGGCATCAGTCGCCAGGGTCGCCTTCAATACATCACCCTGTAGTACTAGAGCGGTCAGCACAAGAACTGAAGAAGTTATTCTCATCCGACATGTGTAGATAGTCAAATGCAATACAGCTTTCTCCATATGATCATTGTGAAGACAGAAGAGAAGTGTTTCAGATAAGAGGGAAGCAAGCTTTCAACCTCAAACCAGTTATTCAAGATCTTTGAGGCTGGCGACAGAAGAAGGTCGAAGAAGTTCCTGCCAGTGTAAAAAAGATTTAACTTTACATACTGCATTGTTTGCAAATGTCTGCAACAATAACATCACTAAGAGGGGTGATGTATTTAGTACTCACACCATGTCCTGTTGCCCCTGTTGCATCACAAGGCCAAGAAGCTTGCTCCAGAACACTGACTTGTCCACCTTATCCTTCATCCTGTCGACCATGGAAGCATGGTACAGCTGCCTCAGCTCCGGCGGAGGCGAGTCTATGACGAAGTCCATGAGCTTGCAGAACTTCTCTAGCTGCTCCTCGTACCTACATTCACACATCAAACCCAGTGCTAGTGTAAAGACCAATCCAAGCTGAAACGCGCAGAGGAAACCACAGCGAATTCTCGGTGTGTCTGTCTGTCACCTCGGGTATGCCTCTGCATCTTTCTTGGAGAACTTGCCGATCTCGGAGCGGTTCAGCTCCGCGTCCGGGCCGAGGAGCAGGTACCGGCCGTCGAGGCACGGCGTGAATGACGACGGGCTCCGCGGCAGGAGCTTCAGGCCGTGCCTCTCCAGCTCCAGCTCCCTGAATCACCCATCATCAGTGGCAGCAGCAGTAGCATAAGCATCAGTTCTTCAGTACATACATGATACATCCTCACAGAATTTCAGGATTCAGGTACGGAACGGGGGCCCGGTTTGTAAGTAAATCCGATGGAAATGGAGGCTGAGATCGACCGCAGAGAGAGGAGGGGATCGGGAGGCGATTTACCGGATGAGGGCGGGGCGGAGGAGGCTGAGGAGGTAGCTGCAGCGGGAGAAGCGGAAGCCGGGGACGAGGTCCGACTCGGACACGGCGGCGCCGCCGAGGACGCCCCGCCGCTCCAGCACGGCGACGGAGCGGCCGGCGCGCGCGAGGTAGGCCGCGGCCGCGAGCCCGTTGTGGCCGCCGCCGATCACCACCGCGTCCCAGCGCTTGCCCCTCGGGAGCTGCGAGGGGGACAGGGAGGGGGAGGGCTCCGCCGACGTGGAGAGGCTGCGGCCGCGGCGCCGGGCGCCCGCGAGCAGGATGCGCGTCGCCGCCGGCGACATCGGGCTCGGGGGTTTGGGTTTAGCCGCCGGCCGGACTTGAGAGAGAATCTTTCTGTTTTTCTGTTTCAGGTGGCCAGTGAGTGAGGGCGTGGTTGTTAGTGCGACTCCCGGCGGCACTCGTAGGAAGGCGGATTTGGGGAAATACGTGTCCCTGTTGCTTTGCCATGAGGGAAAGTAAACCTGGGCATTAGACCTGGCCATGGGAAGCCCGGCCCGGCTGGCCTGGCCCGAAAAAGCCCGACCCGGCCCGGCCCGACGCTGCCCTGGGCCGGGCTCGGGCCTAGATTTTGAGCCTGAAGGTCGGGCTGGGCCGGGCCCAGGCCCGTCATTTTCGCATTTCTCTGAAGGTCGGGTCGGGCCGGCCCGAAGCCCGACGGGCTTTTACGTGTTCGGGGCGGCCTCGGGCCCATAAAACAGGCCCGATGGCCGGGCGGGGCCGGGCTCGGGCCTAGGTTTTTTTCGTCCGGCTTGGCTAGGTCCGGCCCGGCCCGAGGTATGGCCAGGTATACTGGGCATTCGTAGGGCCGGGGCTTTGTCAAAGACCGATCTCAAAATCTTAAGCCCTAGCCCGGCCCAGCCCGGCCCGGCCCGAAACACATGAACAGTGATCTTTTTAAATTAAAATAATTAATTTCAGGATATTTAAATGATATATTATACCTAACTTTGTAATAAAATAGTGATTAATGCCCTTTTCGGGCAAGTCTTTGGGTGGAAAAGCTAAGCCCGAACCCGGCCTAGATGCCGGGCTTTCGGGCTGGGTTGTCCATGCCGGGGCCAAGGAGAAGTGCGAGCCCAAAACGACATTACTCGGGTCTAGAGAAAAGGCCAATAATAATTATCCTCACTCGAGATTAAGGTATTTGCAATGACGTGTAAAACAACATTGCTTTAGGAAAACACACCGACTCTTTAGATCTAATAATTATCGAGGAAAACAGTGACCAGTACAATGGAAAAAACAATTGGACACAGAACAATCAGTAGAAAAATGTGTTCAAGATAATACTAGTTTTCTTCTTTCTCCAATTATTATACGTCGTCCCCTATGTATGACGACATGTTTCATGTGTGATGCAATAAGGAAAATGGATGTTTTAGAATGAATGCCATCAAGATCAAGATATACGTCAATATCATTGGGTTCTAATGATGAATATATTAAGATCAACATAGAGCAAAAGAAATGGGAAATTCCATACCCAAATCTGCCTATTGGGCATTTTTTGATGCAATCGGACTGGCTGGTCCAAAATGGCCAGACTGTCTGGTCCAAAATGACCAGACTGTCTAGCATCGTGGAAGGTTTCTAATTCGTCGATGCACCTGACTGGATCGTCCGATGGTGCAAAATTTGCTGCACGTGCTTTATCGTTTTGGCCAAATTTCCACAATCAAACCCCGCTTTGGATGAACTTGGGCTCTTATTGAAGCTAACAACATGCCAGAGGTTCCGTCGTGGAGAACCACCCAAGATCAACTAGAAACAGTGATGAGTTATATGCAAATCTATATGACCTTCAAGACATCAAATTTGAACGTGGAGTAAAGATAAAGATGAAAGGTCAAACTATAGAGGTCAACTCACAAGCGCAAGTTATCCACATGGGCTTGAGTGGTATGGTAAGAAATTATGAATCATTTATTGAACTAATACGTACAATATGTTTTCTATATCTATATTGGTTAGATAATTCTCATGGGTCTGCATCGAAAGAAAGGCTTCAAGGTAGCCCGTGCGAGGATGAAATCAAATAAAAATGGTCATCAAGGTAGACAAGGGGCAAGTTCACATAGGAACTTCGAAGGATTTTTTCAGAGAAAAGTCATATAGTCCAACTTCAAATTAGTGAAACCATCAACTAGCTAGGGGATACAGTGGTGTTGAATACAAAGACACAAACTTGATACATGCAAGAAATGCATGCAGCGAGTACCTAGATGCTATATAGAGAAACCCAAACACAACTGCCCCCAAAGAAAACAACAAAATAGGGTCGAAGGTGAACTCCACGCCGAAGAGGATCAGCATGAGTAGAGGCCGTAGGGACGCACCAGACGGAGGGTGAGAGGAACACCGTCTCTTATGTCAAGACAACCAAGTCGAGGACGGAGGAGAGATCACTATCTCTCACACATTGCCAGAGTGGAGACCACTATCTCCGCTCGCCTTAGGACGGAGACAATGTCAAATTGCGACAGGTCTAGGGAATTAAAATCCATACCATGGTTTTCTCCAAACTTAACAACAAATGTGATAGTTTTGGGCAATTAGGGCATCTTCAACGCCGACCCGCAATCCAGACACAACATCCGTCCGTGAATAAGGGGGGGGCAGTCTGCGGACACGGATGCGGGAACCGGCCGTCCGCTATCCACATACATTTCAAACCGCATTTCAACTAATCGGACGAAACTCATCAAAATGATGGAATTCATCAAAGTTTGGATAGAAGAAAGTACAAATCATCCATACATGGCATGCAAAAAAGTCTAGCACAACAATAGTTCAAATTCAATGAGATTAACCGGATGTTCAACAAGTTTTTTATGAACGGATCACATCATCCCACACATACTGTCCCTTGAGCTTCGTGCAACAATGTGTGTGTGTAAATGATCGTCCCTTTATCCTGTGGTACATCACGACAACACGTACTATCTACACAATGTGTAGAGCAACATTAAATGAATGAATCAATTAACAAGTTGAGCAAGAAGAAGCAAAACTTACGATATCCATAGCTGTTGCGCGCAAATGGCCACCTTGCCTCCATCCGATCAACCGCGCCTCAAAACTTGGCGACGACAGTCTAGATGATGTAACGTTGATACGCTGACGACTACACATTGCGTTCATGAATGATGTGCATGTCGTAGGGCACAATGTGCTTCCGCGTGTGAAACAAACTATGCACGCTGTGGCAAAAAAGTCCCCTTCTGCTCCTGCCTACGAATTCCGCGGATATGGCCAACCATGCATTGCACAACAACTCATCCTCCATGCTCGAGTACCCCCACCATCCAACAGGGGGGGGGGGGAGGGTATGTGGCTGCGCATGGATCCTGGGTGGACGATGCCCGTAGTACAAGGTGAGCGGGCGCGTGGGTGGTGGTTACGGGTGTCCGGCAATGCCTGGGTGGCGGCCGGAGAGGTACCGCAGTGGCGAATGCAAAGTAAGGGGGAGAAGGGGCGGAGTGGAAGAGAATGAGATCGGGAGGGGTTTTTGAGTGGGCCGGGGGGGTGTCAGAGTCCTATGTGGCTGTTGTCCGGACTCCTGCAAAGCCCCCCTAGTTTGCTTCAAACTTGCGAAAAAAACTGCATCCGGACCGGTCGGCGGACCAATATAGTCCCCCTTTAGATGGCAAAACACGTACGTAGGGCGTGATCCGGACGGATACGGACGGTTTGAGAGTCCGTTTGAAGATGCCCTTAACTCCTATGATGTTGTAACACCTTGGAATGTGGATGGTATCAGGGAAGAAGGGACGATACCGTGCCCAGTACAAGGAAAATGCATGCAAAGCTTGTTGCTAACTAACTGGTTCACACATTAATCTACCGATGATGCAGATATTCTCAGTATACAATCTGCATCCTTGTTCAGACCAAGTGACGAGTCAGACATCTGCAGATCCAACACATATTGTTTGCTGCGTGACTAAATCAGCAGAGCTTTTAAATCAGATAAGCGAGTTTAAACATTCCTGTTTCTGTTCAAAAAAATAATAATTCCTGTTTTGACCCGCAGTTAGCCTATTGGACCGATGACTCTGGGTAATGCATTTGGAATCAGTTAATGGGGCTGAACAACATTGATAAGTAAGTCACATATCATTCCTGTGCATCAAATGGTCCCATGGTCTAGTGGTTAGGACATTGGACTCTGAATCCAGTAACCCGAGTTCAAGTCTCGGTGGGACCTCGTTTTTTTGCCATTTTCTCAATCCTTTTTGCTTCTTATTCCCTCTTCCTCTTACTGTCTCTAAACTATCGCCTCGCATCTTCCTTTTCCCTCCAAAAGAAAAAAGAATCATCACCATTTGTTCACTTAGCTTTTGCACCGTATTAATATAATCGTTTCTTCATTGCAACGGGATCAATATATTATCCTCACCTGCAGCCGCTGGAACAAGACTCGATCGCCCTTGATTGGATGGGGATCCATCACTCACTGTGCACGCTCCCTCTAAAACTGTTCTCCAGCACACGGACTCCCCGTCGTGTTCTATTCATTTTAATCATCAACCATCGAGCACCCGCCCGTCCCGTGCCGTTCCGTTCCGTCCCATCACGCGAAAGCGACGCCGAGTGACACCTCACCGGCCTAATCCAAATCCATCCACGCCCCCCTCCCCTGCCCGCAGCCGCAGGTAGGTGGGCCCTGCCTGCCGCTGATTATTAGTTAACCAAATCCCGTCCCATCGTCAGGACGAGACCGATCAAGCACCCATCCACCCACGAGGCCGCGACGCCGACGTCCGTCCCGTTCCGGCTGGACGGACGGACGGGGAGGGGCAGGGCCGTCATTTCGCGCTCCGAGATATTATTGTTTTTCCTCCGGGCCTCCGCGATAGGGGCGAGGGGAGAGGGCGTGCGGGGGGAGTCTCTGCCCCGGGCCACCTCACGTGGGGCATGGTGCTCTGCGCCTAGGGATCGGCGCCCCGCACGGCTGCTCCGAGTCCCCCGACGTTCGCTCCCCGACCTGGCCTGCCGGTTTGTGTTTCAGCAAAATTGCTCCCAAAAAAAAGCAAAAGTACTATGGTACACCTATATTTTTTTGCTATGGTTTCTCAAAAAAAAAAATGCTATGAGCAGATTTCCTACTGCATTACACAATATTTTCTCATGCTTCCGATTAAGTTGGTGGACACATGCCAATGCCATGCATCCATTTTTTTCCCCATAGGTGTCTAGATTTTGCTACTTTGACATCCACATCCACGCGGCGTTTAAAATTTTTCTGCAATGGATGGATGCGTCTACCGCGGTCAGTATCATCAGGCAATGGGACCTAAGGAACTGGAAACACAAAGAAGATTGGTTTAAGTATTTTAGGCACTTTTGTACCGATGACATCTACCTGCTTGCTAGTTTCCTCTCTTCTGGGTTAGAAAAGAAGATAGCCGCCGCCTCCACCTCCTCTCCACGAAAGAAATTAGGGTTCCTCTACCTCCCGCCGGCGCCGCCGCCGGCCCGCCTCGTCTCCGGCGGACCTAGGGCCATGGAGGCGTGGTGGACCTCAGTCCTTGCTGGCAGGAGGGATCTTCTACGATTTTAGGTGTTTTTATGAGTCCGTTTAGGGTTTGTGTCCTGCTCGGAAAGACGATATGGTGGCGGCTCCCTGAGGTTCTCCCCGCTTGGGCCCTGTATCGGTGATGTGTCTAGCGTCGTCGGAGGGTGTGTGTGGAGGTGTGTCTCCGTCGGATCTTGTAGGATTCGACCGGTGCTGGTCTTTGGTGGATCCGTTTGGATCCAGTTTTCATTCCTGTGACTACAGGTTGGACTCTTTCGATCTATACTTCAGTTCATTGGCAACGGTTGATGTTCTAGTGCGCTAGTCCTGTAGGGCCTTTGAAGGAAATATGCCCTAGAGGCAATAATAAAGTTATTATTCATTTCCTCATATCATGATAAATGTTTATTATTCATGCTAGAATTGTATTAACCGGAAACATGATACATGTGTGAATACATAGACAAACATATAGTCACTAGTATGCCTCTACTTGACTAGTTCATTAATCAAAGATGGTTATGTTTCCTAACCATAGACATGTGTTGTCATTTGATTAATGGGATCACATCATTAGGAGAATGATGTGATTGACATGACCCATCCGTTAGCTTAGCACATGATCGTTTAGTATTCTGCTACTGCTTTCTTCATGACTTATACATATTTCTATAACTATGAGAATTATGCAACTCCCGTTTACCGGAGGAACACTTTGGGTACTACCAAACGTCACAACGTAACTGGGTGATTATAAAGGAGTACTACAGGTGTCTCCGAAGGTACATGTTGAGTTGGCGTATTTCGAGATTATGTTTTGTCACTCCGATTGTCGGAGAGGTATCTCTGGGCCCTCTCGGTAATACTCATCACTTAAGCCTTGCAAGCATTATAACTAATGAGTTAGTTATGAGATGACGTATTACAGAACGAGTAAAGAGACTTGCCGGTAATGAGATTGAACTAGGTATTGGATACCGACGATCAAATCTCGGGCAAGTAACGTACCGATGACAAAGGGAACAACGTATGTTGTTATGCGGTTTGACCGATAAAGATCTTCGTAGAATATGTAGGAACCAATATGGGCATCCAGGTCCCGCTATTGGTTATTGACCGAGAATGGTTTTAGGTCATGTCTACATAGTTCTCGAACCCGTAGGGTCCGCACGCTTAACGTTTCGATGACAGTTTTATTATGAGTTTACAAGTTTTGATGTACCGAAGTTTGTTCGGAGTCCCGGATGTGATCATGGACATGACGAGGAGTCTCGGAATGGTCGAGACATAAAGATTGATATATTGGAAGCCTATGTTTGGACATCGGAATAGTTCCGGGTGAAATCGGCATTTTACCGGAGTACCGGGAGCTTACCGGACCCCCCCCCGGGGGGGTTAATGGGCCTACATGGGCCATGAGGGAGAAGAGGGAAGGAGCCAGGAGGGTCCGCGCGCCCCTCCCCCTCCTAGTCCGAATAGGACAAGGGAAGGGGGGCGGTGCCCCCCCTTTCCTTCCCCTCTTCCTCCTCTTTCCCCCCTTCTCCTACTCCTACTTGGAAAGAGGGAGTCCTACTCCCGGTGGGAGTAGGACTCCCCCCCTTGGCGCGCCCTCTAGGCCGGCCGCCTCCTCCCCCCTGGCTCCTTTATATACGGGGGTGGGGGGCACCCCAAAGACACACAAGTTGATCTACGGATCGTTCCTTAGCCGTGTGCGGTGCCCCCTTCCACCATATTCCACCTCGGTCATATCGTCGCGGAGTTTAGGC
Source organism: Triticum timopheevii (assembly GCA_963921465.1). Taxonomy (NCBI): domain Eukaryota; kingdom Viridiplantae; phylum Streptophyta; class Magnoliopsida; order Poales; family Poaceae; genus Triticum; species Triticum timopheevii. The sequence continues at coordinate 17,279,772 of OY997270.1, read as the reverse complement.
GAAGCCCTGCGCCAGTAGAACATCATCATCGTCACCACGCCGTCGTGCTGACGGAACTCATCTCCGGAGCCTTTGCTGGATCGGATGGCCAGAGATCGTCATCGAGCTGAACGTGTGCTGAACTCGGAGGCCCCGTACGTTCAGTGCTTGGATCGGTCGGATCGTGAACATGTACGACTACATCAACCGTGTTGTGCTAACGCTTCCGCTTACGGTCTACGAGGGTACGTGGACGAACACTCTCCCCTCTCGTTGCTATATCATCACCATGATCTTGCGTGTGCGTAGGAAATTTTTTGAAATTACTACGTTCCCCAACAGTGGCATCCGAGCCAGGTTTTATGCGTTGATGTTATATGCACGAGTAGAACACAAGTGAGTTGTGGGCGATACAAGTCATACTGCTTACCAGCATGTCATACTTTGGTTCGGCGGTATTGTGAGATGAAGCGGCCCGGACCGACATTACGCGTACGCTTACGCGAGACTGGTTTCACCGTTACGAGCACTCGTGCTTAAAGGTGACTGGCGGGTGTCTGTCTCTCTCACTTTAGCTGAATCGAGTGTGGCTACGCCCGGTCCTTGCGAAGGTTAAAACAGCACCAACTTGACGAACTATCGTTGTGGTTTTTTGATGCATAGGTAAGAACGGTTCTTGCTAAGCCCGTAGCAGCCACGTAAAATTTGCAACAACAAAGTAGAGGACGTCTAACTTGTTTTTGCAGGGCATGTTGTGATGTGATATGGTCAAGACGTGATGCTATATTTTATTGTATGAGATGATCATGTTTTGTAACCGAAGTTATCGGCAACTGGCAGGAGCCATATGGTTGTCGCTTTATTGTATGAAATGCAAACGCCCTGTAATTGCTTTACTTTATCACTAAGCGGTAGCGATAGTCGTAGAAGCAATAGATGGCGTAACGACAACGATGCTACGATGGAGATCAAGGTGTCGCGCCGGTGACGATGGTGATCATGACGGTGCTTCGAAGATGGAGATCACAAGAACAAGATGATGATGGCCATATCATATCACTTATATTGATTGCATGTGATGTTTATCCTTTATGCATCTTATCTTGCTTTGATTGACGGTAGCATTTTAAGATGATCTCTCACTAATTATCAAGAAGTGTTCTCTCTGAGTATGCACCGTTGCGAAAGTTCTTCGTGCTGAGACACCACGTGATGATCGGGTGTGATAGGCTCTACGTTCAAATACAACGGGTGCAAAACAGTTGCACACGCGGAATACTCAGGTTATACTTGACGAGCCTAGCATATACAGATATGGCCTCGGAACACGGAGACCGAAAGGTCGAGCGTGAATCATATAGTAGATATGATCAACATAGCGATGTTCACCATTGAAACTACTCCATCTCACGTGATGATCGGACATGGTTTGGTTGATTTGGAACACGTGATCACTTAGATGACTAGAGAGATGTCTGTCTAAGTGGAAGTTCTTAAGTAATATGATTAATTGAACTTAAATTTATCATGAACTTAGTACCTGATAGTATCTTGCTTGTCTATGTTTGTTTGTAGATAGATGGCTCGTGCTGTTGTTCCGTTGAATTTTAATGCGTTCCTTGAGAAAGCAAAGTTGAAAGATGATGGTAGCAATTACACGGACTGGGTCCGTAACCTGAGGATTATCCTCATTGCTGCACAGAAAAGTTACGTCCTGGAAGCACCGCTAGGTGCCAGGCCTGCTGCTGATGCAACTGACGACCTTAAGAACGTCTGGCAGAGCAAAGCTGATGACTACTCTAAAGTTTACGGCTTAGAACCGGGCCTTCAACGACGTTTTGAACGTCATGGAGCATATGAGATGTTTCAGGAGTTGAAGTTAATATTTCAAGCAAATACCCGGATTGAGAGATATGAAGTCTCCAATAAGTTCTATAGCTGCAAGATGGAGGAGAATAGTTCTGTCAGTGAACACATACTCAAAATGTCTGGGTATAATAATCACTTGATTCAACTGGGAGTTAATCTTCCTGATGATAGTGTCATTGACAGAATTCTCCAATCACTGCCACCAAGCTACAAGAGCTTCGTGATGAACTATAATATGCAAGGGATGAACAAGACTATTCCCGAGCTCTTCGCGATGCTGAAAGCCGCGGAGGTAGAAATCAAGAAGGAGCATCAAGTGTTGATGGTTAAGAAGACCACTAGTTTCAAGAAGAAGGGCAAAGGGAAGAAGAAGGGGAACTTCAAAAAGAACGGCAAGCAAGTTGTTGCTCAAGAGAAGAAACCCAAGTCTGGACCTAAGCCTGAAACTGAGTGCTTCTACTGCAAGCAGACTGGTCACTGGAAGCGGAACTGCCCCAAGTATTTGGCGGATAAGAAGGATGGCAAAGTGAACAAAGGTATATGTGATATACATGTTATTGATGTGTACCTTACTAATGATCGCAGTAGCACCTGGGTATTTGATACTGGTTCTATTGCTAATATTTGCAACTCGAAACAGGGACTACGGATTAAGCGAAGATTAGCTAAGGACGAGGTGACGATGCGCGTGGGAAATGGTTCCAAAGTCGATGTGATCGCGGTCGGCACGCTACCTCTACATCTACCATCGGGATTAGTATTAGACCTAAATAATTGTTATTTGGTGCCAGCGTTGAGCATGAACATTATATCTGGATCTTGTTTGATGCGAGACGGTTATTCATTTAAATCAGAGAATAATGGTTGTTCTATTTATATGAGTAATATCTTTTATGGTCATGCACCCTTGAAGAGTGGTCTATTTTTATTAAATCTCGATAGTAGTGATACACATATTCATAGTGTTGAAACCAAAAGATGCAGAGTTGATAATGATAGTGCAACTTATTTGTGGCACTGCGGTTTAGGTCATATCGGTGTAAAGCGCATGAAGAAACTCCATACTGATAATCACTTGATTATGAATCACTTGGTACTTGCGAACCGTGCCTTATGGGCAAGATGACTAAAACACCGTTCTCCGGTACTATGGAGAGAGCAACAGATTTGTTGGAAATCATACATACAGATGTATGTGGTCCAATGAATGTTGAGGCTCGTGGCGGATATCGTTATTTTCTCACCTTCACAGATGATCTAAGCAGATATGGGTATATCTACTTAATGAAACACAACTCTGAAACATTTGAAAAGTTCAAAGAATTTCAGAGTGAAGTGGAAAATCATCATAACAAGAAAATAAAGTTTCTACGATCTGATCGTGGAGGAGAATATTTGAGTTACGAGTTTGGTCTCCACTTGAAACAATGCAGGGTAGTCTCGCAACTCACGCCACCTGGAACACCACAACGAAATGGTGTGTCCGAACGTCGTAATCGTACTTTACTTGATATGGTACGATCTATGATGTCTCTTACTGATTTACCGCTATCGTTTTGGGGTTATGCTTTAGAGACGGCCGCATTCACGTTAAATAGGGCACCATCAAAATCCGTTGAGACGACGCCTTATGAACTGTGGTTTGGCAAGAAACCAAAGTTGTCGTTTCTTAAAGTTTGGGGCTGCGATGCTTATGTGAAGAAACTTCAACCAGATAAGCTCGAACCCAAATCGGAGAAATGTGTCTTCATAGGATACCCAAAGGAGACTATTGGGTACACCTTCTATCACAGATCTGAGGGCAAGATTTTCGTTGCTAAATTCGGATCCTTTCTAGAGAAGGAGTTTCTCTCGAAAGAAGTGAGTGGGAGGAAAGTAGAACTTGATGAGATAACTGTATCTACTCCCTTATTGGAAAGTAGTTCATCACAAGAACCGGTTCCTGTGACAACTACACCAATCAGTGAGGAAGCTAATGTTGGAAATATGCCCTAGAGGCAATAATAAAAGCATTATTATTATATTTCCTTGTTCATGATAATTGTCTTTATTCATGCTATAATTGTGTTATCCGGAAATCGTAATACATGTGTGAATAACAGACACCAACATGTCCCTAGTAAGCCTCTAGTTGACTAGCTCGTTGATCAATAGATAGTCATGGTTTCCTGACTATGGACATTGGATGTCATTGATAACGAGATCACATCATTAAGAGAATGATGTGATGGACAAGACCCAACCCTAAACATAGCACAAGATCGTATAGTTCGTTTGCTAGAGTTTTCCAATGTCAAAGTATCTTTTCCTTAGACCATGAGATCGTGTAACTCCCGGATATCGTAGGAGTGCTTTGGGTATACCAAACGTCACAACGTAACTGGGTGACTATAAAGGTAGACTACGGGTATCTCCGAAAGTGTCTGTTGGGTTGACATGGATCAAGACTGGGATTTGTCACTCCGTATGACGGAGAGGTATCACTAGGCCCACTCGGTAATGCATCATCATAATGAGCTCAGAGTGACCAAGTGTCTGGTCACGGGATCATGCATTATGGTACGAGTAAAGTGACTTGCCGGTAACGAGATTGAACGAGGTATTGGGATACCGACGATCGAATCTCGGGCAAGTAACATATCGATTGACAAAGGGAATTGAGTACGGGGTTGATTGAATCCTCGACATCGTGGTTCATCCGATGAGATCATCGTGGAGCATGTGGGAGCCAACATGGGTATCCAGATCCCGCTGTTGGTTATTGACCGGAGAGTCGTCTCGGTCATGTCTGCTTATCTCCCGAACCCGTAGGGTCTTCACACTTAAGGTTCAGTGACGCTAGGGTTATGAAGATATGTATATGCAGAAACCCGAATGTTGTTCGGAGTCCCGGATGAGATCCCGTACGTCACGAGGAGTTCCGGAATGGTCCGGAGGTAAAGAATTATATATAGGAAGTGCTATTTCGGCCATCGGGACAAGTTTCGGTGTTATCGGTATTGTACCGGGACCACCGAAGGGGTCCCGGGGGCCCACCGGGTGGGGCCACCTGTCCCGGGGGGCCACATGGGCTGTAGGGGGCGCGCCTTGGCCTTCATGGGCCAAGGGCACCAGCCCCTATAGGCCCATGCGCCTAGGGTTTCCACCTAGGAGGAGTCCTAGTGGTGGAAGGCACCCCTAGGTGCCTTGGGGGGGGGGGGGGGGAGGGAAACCTCCCCTTGGCCGCCGCCCCCCCTAGTAGATCTCATCTACTAGGGCCGGCGCCCCCCCCATGGCACCCCTATATATAGTGGGGGGGAGAGGAGGCAAACACACCAGCCCCTGGCGCCTCCCTCTCTCCCCGTTACGTCTCTCCCTCGGAGTCTTGGCGAAGCCCTGCTTCTGTGACGCCCTGCATCCACCACCACGCCGTCGTGCTGCTGGATCTTCATCAACCTCTCCTCCCCCCTTGTTGGATCAAGAAGGAGGAGACGTCTCCCGTCCCGTACGTGTGTTGAACGCGGAGGTGCCGTCCGTTCGGCGCTTGGTCATCGGTGATTTGGATCACGTCGAGTACGACTACATCATCACCGTTCTTTGAATGCTTCCGCTCGCGATCTACAAGGTACGTAGATGCATCCAATAACTCATTGCTAGATGAACTCCTAGATGGATCTTGGTGAAACGAGTAGGAAAATTTTTGTTTTCTGCAACGTTCCCCAACAGTGGCATCATGAGCTAGGTCTATGCGTAGTTCTTCTTGCGCGAGTAGAACACAATTTGTTGTGGGCGTAGATTTGTCAACTTTCTTGCCATTACTAGTCCTTTCTTGCTTCAGTGGTATTGTGGGATGAAGCGGCCCGAACCAACCTTACACGTACGCTTACGTGAGACCGGTTCCACCGACTAACATGCACTAGTTGCATAAGGTGGCTGGCGGGTGTCTGTCTCTCCTACTTTAGTTGGAGCGGATTCGATGAACAGGGTCCTTATGAAGGGTAAATAGAAGTTGACAAATCACGTTGTGGCTTTAACGTAGGTAAGAAGACGTTCTTGCTAGAACCCTAATTCAGCCACGTAAAACTTGCAACAACAATTAGAGGACGTCTAACTTGTTTTTGCAGCAAGTGGTTTGTGATATGATATGGCCAAAGTTGTGATGAATGATGAATGATCTATATGTGATGTATGAGATGTTCATGCTATTGTAATAGGAATCACGACTTGCATGTCGATGAGTATGACAACCGGCAGGAGCCATAGGAGTTGTCTTTATTCTTTTATATGACCTGCGTGTCATTGAGAAACGCCATGTAAATTACTTTACTTTATTGCTAAACGCGTTAGCTATAGTAGTAGAAGTAATAGTTGGCGAGCAACTTCATGGAGACACGATGATGGAGATCATGATGATGGAGATCATGGTGTCAAGCCGGTGACAAGATGATCATGGAGCCCCAAGATGGAGATCAAAGGAGCTATGTGATATTGGCCATATCATGTCACGTTTATTATTTGATTGCATGTGATGTTTATCATGTTTTGCATCTTGTTTACTTAGAACGACGGTAGTAAATAAGATGATCCCTCATACTAATTTCAAGAAGTGTTCCCCCTAACTGTGCACCGTTGCGACAGTTCGCTGTTTCAAAACACCACGTGATGATCGGGTGTTTTATTCAGACGTTCACATACAACGGGTGTAAGACAGATTTACACATGCAAACACTTAGGTTGACTTGACGAGCCTAGCATGTACAGACATGGCCTCGGAACACAGAAGACCGAAAGGTCGAGCATGAGTCGTATAGAAGATACGATCAACATGAAGATGTTCACCGATGTTGACTAGTCCGTCTCACGTGATGATCGGACATGGTCTAGTTAGCTCGGATCATGTAATACTTAGATGACTAGAGGGATGTCTAATCTAAGTGGGAGTTCATTAATAATTTGATTAGTTGAACTTAATTATCATGAACTTAGTCTAAATATTTTACAATATGTCTTGTAGATCAAATGGCCAATGTAGTCCTCAACTTCAACGCATTCCTAGAGAAAATTAAGCTGAAAGACGATGGCAGCAACTATACGGACTGGGTCCGGAACCTGAGGATCATCCTCATAGCTGCCAAGAAAGATTATGTCCTACAAGCACCGCTGGGTGACGCACCTGTTCTCCCTGCAGAACAAGATGTTATGAACGCTTGGCAGGCACGTTCCGATGACTACTCCCTCGTTCAGTGCGGCATGCTTTACAGCCTAGAGCCGGGGCTCCAAAAGCGTTTTGAGAGACATGGAGCATATGAGATGTTCGAAGAGCTGAAAATGGTTTTCCAAGCTCATGCCCGGGTCGAGAGATATCAAGTCTCCGACAAATTCTTCAGCTGTAAGATGGAGGAAAATAGTTCTGTCAGTGAGCACATACTCACTATGTCTGGGTTACATAACCGCTTGACTCAGCTGGGAGTTAATCTCCCGGATGATGCGGTCATTGACAGAATCCTCCAGTCGCTTCCACCAAGCTACAAGAGCTTTGTGATGAACTTCAATATGCAGGGGATGGAAAAGACCATTCCTGAAGTATTTGCTATGCTGAAATCAGCAGAGGTAGAAGTCAGAAAGGAACATCAAGTGTTGATGGTCAATAAAACCACTAAGTTTAAGAAAGGCAAGGGTAAAAAGAACTTCAAGAAGGACGGCAAGGAGGTTGCCGCGCCCGGCAAGCAAGCTGCCGGGAAGAAGCCAAGGAATGGACCCAAGCCCGAGACTGAGTGCTTTTATTGCAAGGGAAGCAGTCACTGGAAGCGGAACTGCCCTAAGTACTTAGCGGACAAGAAGGCCGGCAAAACAAAAGGTATATGTGATATACATGTAATTGATGTGTACCTTACTAGTGCCCGTAGTGGCTCCTGGGTATTTGATACCGGTGCAGTTGCTCACATTTGTAACTCAAAGCAGGGGCTGCGGAATAAGCGGAAATTGGCAAAGGACGAGGTGACGATGCGCGTCGGGAATGGTTCCAAGGTCAATGTGATCGCCGTCGGCACGCTGCCTCTGCATCTCCCTTCGGGATTAGTTTTAAACATTAATAATTGTTATTTAGTGCCAGCTTTGAGCATGAACATTGTATCGGGATCTCGTTTAATTCGAGATGGCTACTCATTTAAATCCGAGAATAATGGTTGTTCTATTTATATGAGAGATATGTTTTATGGTCATGCTCCTATGGTGAATGGTTTATTCTTTATGAATCTCGAACGTGATGCTACACATGTTCACAATGTGAGTACCAAAAGAAGTAAGGTTGATAATGATAGTCCCACATACTTGTGGCACTGCCGCCTTGGTCACATAGGTGTCAAACGCATGAAGAAGCTCCATGCTGATGGACTTTTAGAGTCTCTTGATTACGAATCATTTGACACGTGCGAACCATGCCTTATGGGAAAAATGACCAAGACTCCGTTCTCAGGAACAATGGAGCGAGCAACCAACTTATTGGAAATCATACATACTGATGTGTGCGGTCCAATGAGTGTTGAGGCTCGCGGTGGCTATCGTTATGTTCTCACCCTCACTGATGATTTAAGTAGGTATGGGTATATCTACTTAATGAAACACAAGTCTGAAACCTTTGAAAAGTTCAAGGAATTTCAGAGTGAGGTTGAAAATCAACGTGACAGGAAAATCAAGTTTCTACGATCAGATCGTGGAGGAGAATACTTGAGTCACGAGTTTGGTACACACTTAAGAGAATGTGGAATAGTTTCACAACTCACGCCGCCTGGAACACCTCAGCGTAATGGTGTGTCCGAACGTCGTAATCGCACTCTATTAGATATGGTGCGATCTATGATGTCTCTTACTGATTTACCGCTATCTTTTTGGGGCTATGCTTTAGAGACTGCTGCATTCACTTTAAATAGGGCTCCGTCGAAATCCGTTGAGACGACACCGTATGAATTATGGTTTGGGAAGAAACCTAAGCTGTCGTTTCTAAAAGTTTGGGGATGCGATGCTTATGTCAAGAAACTTCAACCTGAAAAGCTCGAACCCAAGTCGGAAAAATGCGTCTTCATAGGATACCCAAAAGAAACTATTGGGTACACCTTCTACCTCAGATCCGAAGGCAAGATCTTTGTTGCCAAGAATGGGTCCTTTCTAGAGAAAGAGTTTCTCTCGAAAGAAGTAAGTGGGAGGAAAGTAGAGCTTGATGAAGTATTACCTCTTGAACCGGAAAATGGCGCAACTCAAGAAAATGTTCCTGAGGTGCCAGCACCGACTAGAGAGGAAGTTAATGATGATGATCAAGATACTTCTGATCAAGCTCCTACTGAAATTCGAAGGTCCACAAGGACACGTTCCGCACCAGAGTGGTACGGCAACCCTGTCTTGGAAATCATGTTGTTAGACAATAGTGAACCTTCGAACTATGAAGAAGCGATGGCGGGCCCGGATTCCGACAAATGGCTAGAAGCCATGAAATCCGAGATAGGATCCATGTATGAGAACGAAGTATGGACTTTGACTGACTTGCCCGTAGAACGGCGAGCCATAGAAAATAAATGGATCTTTAAGAGGAAGACAGACGCGGATGGTAATGTGACCATCTATAAAGCTCGACTTGTCGCTAAGGGTTATCGACAAGTTCAAGGGGTTGACTACGATGAGACTTTCTCACCGGTAGCGAAGCTAAAGTCCGTCCGAATCATGTTAGCAATTGCCGCATTCTACGATTATGAAATATGGCAAATGGACGTCAAAACGGCATTCCTTAATGGTTTCCTTAAGGAAGAATTGTATATGATGCAGCCGGAAGGTTTTGTCGATCCTAAGAATGCTGACAAAGTGTGCAAGCTCCAACGCTCGATTTATGGGCTGGTGCAAGCATCTCGGAGTTGGAACATTCGCTTTGATGAGATGATCAAAGCGTTTGGGTTTACGCAGACTTATGGAGAAGCCTGCGTTTACAAGAAAGTGAGTGGGAGCTCTGTAGCATTTCTCATACTATATGTAGATGACATACTTTTGATGGGAAATGATACAAAACTCTTGGACAGCATCAAGGCCTATTTGAATAAGAGTTGTTCAATGAAGGACCTTGGAGAAGCTGCTTATATATTAGGCATCAAGATCTATAGAGATAGATCGAGACGCCTCATAGGTCTTTCACAAAGCACATACCTTGATAAGATATTGAAGAAGTTCAATATGGATCAATCTAAGAAGGGGTTCTTGCCTGTGTTACAAGGTATGAAATTGAGCTCAACTCAATGTCCGACCACGACAGAAGATATAGAAGAGATGAGCGTCATCCCCTATGCATCAGCCATAGGTTCTATTATGTATGCCATGCTGTGTACCAGACCTGATGTAAACCTTGTCGTAAGTTTGGTAGGAAGGTACCAAAGTAATCCTGGCAGGGAGCACTGGACAGCGGTCAAGAATATCCTGAAGTACCTGAAAAGGACCAAGGAAATGTTTCTCGTTTATGGAGGTGACGAAGAGCTCGTCGTAAAGGGTTACGTCGACGCTAGCTTCGACACAGATCTGGATGACTCTAAGTCACAGACTGGATACGTGTATATTTTGAATGGTGGGGCAGTAAGCTGGTGCAGTTGCAAGCAAAGCATCGTGGCGGGATCTACATGTGAAGCGGAGTACATGGCGGCCTCGGAGGCAGCACATGAAGCAATATGGGTGAAGGAGTTCATCACCGACCTAGGAGTCATACCCAATGCGTCGGGGCCGATCAAGCTCTTCTGTGACAACACTGGAGCTATTGCACTTGCCAAGGAGCCCAGGTTTCACAAGAAGACAAGGCACATCAAGCGTCGCTTCAACTCCATTCGTGAAAATGTTCAAGATGGAGACATAGAGATTTGTAAAGTACATACGAACCTGAATGTAGCGGATCCGTTGACTAAACCTCTCCCTAGAGCAAAACATGATCAACACCAGAATTCCATGGGTGTTCGATTCATCACAATGTAACTAGATTATTGACTCTAGTGCAAGTGGGAGACTGTTGGAAATATGCCCTAGAGGCAATAATAAAAGCATTATTATTATATTTCCTTGTTCATGATAATTGTCTTTATTCATGCTATAATTGTGTTATCCGGAAATCGTAATACATGTGTGAATAACAGACACCAACATGTCCCTAGTAAGCCTCTAGTTGACTAGCTCGTTGATCAATAGATAGTCATGGTTTCCTGACTATGGACATTGGATGTCATTGATAACGAGATCACATCATTAAGAGAATGATGTGATGGACAAGACCCAACCCTAAACATAGCACAAGATCGTATAGTTCGTTTGCTAGAGTTTTCCAATGTCAAAGTATCTTTTCCTTAGACCATGAGATCGTGTAACTCCCGGATATCGTAGGAGTGCTTTGGGTATACCAAACGTCACAACGTAACTGGGTGACTATAAAGGTAGACTACGGGTATCTCCGAAAGTGTCTGTTGGGTTGACATGGATCAAGACTGGGATTTGTCACTCCGTATGACGGAGAGGTATCACTAGGCCCACTCGGTAATGCATCATCATAATGAGCTCAGAGTGACCAAGTGTCTGGTCACGGGATCATGCATTACGGTACGAGTAAAGTGACTTGCCGGTAACGAGATTGAACGAGGTATTGGGATACCGACGATCGAATCTCGGGCAAGTAACATATCGATTGACAAAGGGAATTGAGTACGGGGTTGATTGAATCCTCGACATCGTGGTTCATCCGATGAGATCATCGTGGAGCATGTGGGAGCCAACATGGGTATCCAGATCCCGCTGTTGGTTATTGACCGGAGAGTCGTCTCGGTCATGTCTGCTTGTCTCCCGAACCCGTAGGGTCTTCACACTTAAGGTTCGGTGACGCTAGGGTTATGAAGATATGTATATGCAGAAACCCGAATGTTGTTCGGAGTCCCGGATGAGATCCCGGACGTCACGAGGAGTTCCGGAATGGTCCGGAGGTAAAGAATTATACTCCCTCCTTTCCAAAATATAAGGCGCGATTGACTTTTTACGGTCTTTGATGCACGACTTTGACCACTAATATATTTCAATGTATATGGATTGAGCATGTATAAATGGCATCATCGTATTTGTCTTGCAGAACAATTTTATTTCATATGTATGTATACTAATTTTATAGACATAGAATACATGAAAATCATAGTCAAAGTTCCGTAACGAAGACCAGAAAAGTCAAACTGCGCCTTACATTTTGGGAAGGAGGGAGTATATAGGAAGTGCTATTTCGGCCATCGGGACAAGTTTCGGTGTTATCGCTATTGTACCGGGACCACCGGAGGGGTCCCGAGGGCCCACCGGGTGGGGCCACCTGTACCGGGGGGCCACATGGGCTGTAGGGGGTGCGCCTTGGCCTTCATGGGCCAAGGGCACCAGCCCCTATAGGCCCATGCGCCTAGGGTTTCCACCTAGGAGGAGTCCTAGTGGTGGAAGGCACCCCTAGGTGCCTTGGGGGGGGGGAGGGAAACCTCCCCTTGGCCGCCGCCCCCCCTAGTAGATCTCATCTACTAGGGCCGGCGCCCCCCCATGGCACCCCTATATATAGTGGGGGGGGGAGAGGAGGCAAACACACCAGCCCCTGGCGCCTCCCTCTCTCCCCGTTACGTCTCTCCCTCGGAGTCTTGGTGAAGCCCTGCTTCTGTGACGCTCTACATCCACCACCACGCCGTCGTGCTGCTGGATCTTCATCAACCTCTCCTCCCCCCTTGCTGGATCAAGAAGGAGGAGACGTCTCCCGTCCCGTACGTGTGTTGAACGCGGAGGTGCCGTCCGTTCGGCGCTTGGTCATCGGTGATTTGGATCACGTCGAGTACGACTACATCATCACCGTTTTTTGAACGCTTCCGCTCGCGATCTACAAGGTACGTAGATGCATCCAATAACTCGTTGCTAGATGAACTCCTAGATGGATCTTGGTGAAACGAGTAGGAAATTTTTTGTTTTCTGCAACGTTCCCCAACAGCTAATGATATTGATCATGAAACTTCAGATCAAGTTTCTACAGAACCTCGTAGGTCTACCAGAGTAAGATCCGCACCAGAGTGGTACGGTAATCCTATTTTGCAAGTCATGTTACTTGACCATGATGAACCTACGAACTATGAGGAAGCGATGATGAGCCCAGATTCCGCAAAATGGCTAGAGGCCATGAAATCTGAGATGGGATCCATGTATGAAAACAAAGTATGGACTTTGGTTGACTTGCCCGATGATCGGCAAGCTATTGATAATAAATGGATTTTTAAGAAGAAGACTGACGCTGATGGTAATGTAATTGTCTATAGAGCTCGACTTGTTGCGAAAGGTTTTCGACAAGTTCAAGGGGTTGACTACGATGAGACTTTCTCACCCGTAGCGATGCTTAAGTCTGTCCGAATAATGTTAGCCATTGCTGCATTTCATGATTATGAAATTTGGCAAATAGATGTCAAGTCTGCATTCTTGAATGGATTTCTAGAAGAAGAGTTGTATATGATGCAGCCGGAAGGTTTTGTTGATCCAAAAGGTGCTAACAAAATGTGCAAGCTCCAGCGTTCCATTTATGGACTGGTGCAAGCATCTCGGAGTTGGAATAAACGCTTTGATAGTGTGATCAAAGCATATGGTTTTATACAGACTTTTGGAGAAGCCTGTATTTACAAGAAAGTGAGTGGGAGCTCTGTAGCATTTCTAGTTTTATATGTAGATGACATATTGTTAATTGGAAATGATATAGAATTTCTGGATAGCATAAAAAGATACTTGAATACAAGTTTTTCAATGAAAGACCTCGGTGAAGCTGCTTATATATTGGGCATCAAGATCTATAGAGATAGATCAAGACGCTTAATAGGACTTTCACAAAGCACTTACCTTGACAAAATTTTGAAAAAGTTAAAAATGGATCAGGCAAAGAAAGGATTCTTGCCTGTGCTACAAGGTGTGAAGTTGAGTCAAACTCAATGCCCGACCACAACAGAAGATAGAGAGAAAATGAAAGATGTTCCCTATGCTTCAGCCATAGGCTCTATCATGTATGCAATGCTGTGTACCAGACCTGACGTATGCTTAGCAATAAGCTTGGCAGGAAGGTACCAAAGTAATCCAGGAGTGGATCACTGGACAGCGGTCAAGAACATCCTGAAATACCTGAAAAGGACTAAGGATATGTTTCTCGTATATGGAGGTGACAAAGAGCTAGTCGTAAAAGGTTACGTCGATGCAAGCTTTGACACTGATCCGGACGATTCTAAATCGCAAACCGGATACGTGTTTATATTAAACGGTGGAGCTGTAAGTTGGTGCAGTTCTAAACAAAGCGCCGTGGCGGGATCTACATGTGAAGCGGAGTACATAGCTGCTTCTGAAGCAGCGAATGAAGGAGTCTGGATGAAAGAGTTCATTTTCGATCTAGGTGTCATACCTAGTGCATCGGGACCAATGAAGATCTTCTGTGACAATACTGGTGCAATTGCCTTGGCAAAGGAATCCAGATTTCACAAGAGGACCAAGCACATCAAGAGACGCTTCAATTCCATTCGGGACCAAGTCCAAGTGGGAGACATAGAGATTTGCAAGATACATACGGATCTGAATGTTGCAGACCCGTTGACTAAGCCTCTCTCACGAGCAAAACATGATCAGCACCAAGACTCCATGGGTGTTAGAATCATTACTATGTAATCTAGATTATTGACTCTAGTGCAAGTGGGAGACTGAAAGAAATATGCCCTAGAGGCAATAATAAAGTTATTATTCATTTCCTAATATCATGATAAATGTTTATTATTCATGCTAGAATTGTATTAACCGGAAACATGATACATGTGTGAATACATAGACAAACATATAGTCACTAGTATGCCTCTACTTGACTAGTTCATTAATCAAAGATGGTTATGTTTCCTAACCATAGACATGTGTTGTCATTTGATTAATGGGATCACATCATTAGGAGCTTTCTCATATTATAAGGAACTTTTGGTGGGGTGACGAGGATGATAGGAGGAAAACTCACTTGTAGCTTGGGACAAAATGACTAGGCCTAAAGGTGAGGGAGGTATGGGTTTCCGCGATCTTAGATTATTTAACCAAGCTTTGCTAGCTAAGCAGGCTTGGAGATTGGTGGTTAACCCTGAGTCCTTATGCACAAAGGTGATGAAGGCGAAATATTATCCACAGGGGCATATGCTTGACACTGTTTTTTCCACAATCAGCTTCGCTTCCTTAGCAAGGTATTCTGCATGGTTTGGACCTGCTTAAATCGGGTGTTATTTGGCGAGTATGTGATGGATCTAATATTAATATTTGGAGAGATAATTGGCTACCAAGAATCTCTGGTCTTAAGGTTACTGCAAAGAAGAACAAGACCAGAATCAAATGGGTGTCTGACTTAATTTTGAGTGGACCGAGGAGATGGGATGAGAATTTGGGTAGGCACTTATTTTATCCACATGATGCAGAGGAGATTTTAAGTCCACGTCTTCAGTCGTTAGGGGAAGCTGATTTTATAGCTTGTCATTTTGAGAAGAATGGTTTATTCTCGGTTAAAAGCGCATACATGCTTGCGCTTAATCTAAAGAAACGTAAAGAAGATGAAGGGCAATACAGTGGCACGGTGTTGGGGGAGAGGAAAATTTGGGATATTATTTGGAAGGCCAATGTTCCTTAGAAGATTCATATTTTTGCTTGGCGTGTTGCTATGAACAGCTTGGCCGTCCAGGTAAACAGAGTCCTGCACCACCAAGCCACTCTTAGTACATGTTCTATTTGTGGAGTGGAAGATGAAAATACGTTTCATGCGCTAGTCAAGTGCCCTAAGGCATATGCGTTGCATATGGCGATGAGGGATATATGGGATCTTCTTGGGGAGGAGGTTTTTAAGCATTCGGGGTCTGATTGGTTTCTTATTCTTTTGGATCAATTGAATGCTACTCTGCATGACCAAATTATCTTCATTTTCTGGAGAGCCTGGCACTCGAGGAATGACTTGATTTTTGGTATGGGGAAGGAACTTGTCTCGGCCTCTGCTAATTTTGTGGAGAATTATTGGTCGTCATTTGTCGCAATTCAATCCTGCCCAGATGTGGACTCGAAAAATAAAGGTAAAAGTCTGTTGTCTGGTTTAAAATTTGTTCCTAATCCTATGGAAACTCAGGTGTTATGTCAACCCCTCATTCGGAGCATATTAAGATCAATATCGATGCAAGCTTTGTGAGTATTAGTGCTGCAAGTGTGGGTGTGGTGGTTAGGGCTCTTCGGGGAAGGTCCTCGTCTCTTCCTGGGATTACATTGGGCTTTTGTAAAAGCGTGGAGGAGGCGGAACTACGAGCATGCATTGCGGGTATATATATAGGTATTACCTTTCATAATCCTATAATTTTGGAGACTGACTGTGCGTTTGTGGTTGCGTCCCTTGCAAATGAAATAGGAGGCAGGTCTTCAATGGCTGATTTGAAAAAGGAAGCGAGGAGTTTATCAAAGCTTATAAAATAATTTTAAATACTCCAAGATTAAACGTTCGGCTAATGTTGCGGCTCATACAATTGCAAAGTTTAGTTTCGATAATAGATCGGATCGTATCCTTGTTAATGATGTTCCGCCCTGCGTGATGAATTTTGTAATGAACGATTGTAATAACAATCTTGGTTAATCAATATTAAAAAAACAATCTTGGTTAATCAATATATGTGGTGGTTTTCAAAAAAAAAAGGATAAGAGGGAGCATGTTAAAATTTGCCTTTTTTAAATTATTTGTACACACATCTAGAAAGATCAGGGGAATTATTGCAGCTCATATATACCCCTGAATGATTTTCTCAAGATTTGATGTGGTTATTCATAGGCAAAAAAAGCAAACTCAAATTTTTCTTTGCATTGTTAGTTATAGGAGGAAAAGCAACCAATTCAGATTTTTCTATGTGCTGTCTTGGGAAAGAAGATTCGAGGCGTGCCGCACCGCGGTGTGGGGGCGCGCGGGCGGCGTGCGCGTAGCGGGGGAGGGAAATATCTCGCGGCCACCCACTCCCACTTGGCCGGCCCCGCACATTCCAAATCCCGAGACCCACTCGCCCGCCCGCTGACGCGTGGGCCCCGTCGCGCGCGCGATGCGATCCGGGCGGCCGCCTACCGCTATAAATGCGTGCCCGCGGCGGGGCAGCGTCCTCCTCATCGCTCTCGGGGTTGGCTTCTCCTCCCCTTCCGGTTCGGGTTCTGGTTCGGTTCGGGTCCGCGTCCGAGAGTAGCTAGCTTAGTCTAGGGTTTCCGTAGTTCGGAGGAGGAGAGGAGAGGGAGATCCATCCATGGCGGAGACGGAGTACCGCTGCTTCGTGGGCGGCCTCGCCTGGGCCACCGACGACAACAACCTCCAGCAGGCCTTCAGCCAGTACGGCGAGATCCTCGACGCCAAGGTAACCCCCGTCCCCTCCCAGATCCGTTCGAATTTCGCGTTGTAGGCGCTAGATCTGGCCCGATCTGACCGGATCTGGTGGGATTTGTTCTGTGTGTGCAGATCATCAACGACCGGGAGACGGGGAGGTCCCGTGGGTTCGGCTTCGTGACGTTCGGCAGCGAGGAGTCGATGCGCCAGGCCATCGAGGAGATGAACGGCAAGGAGCTCGACGGGCGCAACATCACCGTCAACGAGGCCCAGTCCCGCCGCTCCGGCGGAGGGGGCGGCGGCCAGCGCGGCGGTGGCGGAGGCTACGGCGGCGGTGGCGGCTACGGAGGCGGCGGCGGCGGCTACGGCGGCCAGGGCGGCGGTGGCTACGGCGGCCAGGGCGGTGGCGGCTACGGCGGCCAGCGCGGTGGCGGCGGCGGCTACGGCGGCGGTGGCGGCTACGGCGGCGGCGGCTACGGCGGCCAGCGCGGCGGCGACTCCGGCGGCCAGTGGAGGAACTGAGCCTCGAATCTCCCAGTTATCGATCTATCTACCATCTCGTCGTCGTCTTCGTCAGCAAGTTATCTTCGGTGTCGTCGTCGTGTTCCTGTGTGAGTCAGTCTGAGTCGTCGTGTGTGTTGTTGAGTCGTGTGGTGTTTTTGATCGCGAGCTCGAGTGTCGCTCTGTCCGGGGTTAATTAGAGCTGGTTACGCGAGGAAGAAACAACATGTGTTACTATCTTTCAGTCGGTCGGTCGGTCGGTCAGTCGGTGATGCAGCAATCCCTTCTGTCATGGATTGGGATGTGATGTTGGAATATCCTATGTTTGAACTTGGTTTAAATGGAAGAAGAAAATGCAAGTCATAGCTGCGAAATATCCTCCGATTTGTGTCCTGATTGCTTTTGTTCCTTTCTCTTTGTTCTGAAGCATCCATCGATCTTCCTTCAAGCAAGAAGGACGGTTCAGATCTATTGAAATTGTTCTGTGAAGCATGCAGAACTTGCTGCCAATTCAGCAAAGATTTTCACATAAAACTTGATCTGATGATGTGCATCAACATTCTAACTTTGCTGATCTGTGATTACTAGTGATTTCAATGTTCCCAAGTTGCATAGAAATGTCACCAACATTACACGGAGCACAAGTTATGTGCAGAACAAAAATTGTCATTTATGGTTTGGTTCAAACTTGATCCAGATTACATACATATTACATGAGATAGCCAAAGCAGCAGCATGCCTATGGCTAAATGTTCGGAGTTTGGTTGTTGTTTCAGTCGAGGACATAGATGCGGGAGGCGATGTCCTGGACCAGCCAGTCGAAGCCCTGGAGCAGGCCGTCGCCCGTGTAGGCGCTGCAGCCGACGATCTTCCAGTGCCGGTCCTTGTTCATCACTTCAAGATTCAGAACCTGGATCCAAAACTCAACTCGGTTACCATCGAATTCAAAAACATGTCAATTTAAGAAGACAAAAAGCATCTTGAGCAAAAACCACAAACTAGTAGTATGTATGTATGTATATGCTTGCTGGGATTATTTTCTGAGGTTTTGGCTATTCCTTAAAGCGAAGATCACAAGTGGATCATAACATCATCCGACTCCAGGTAAGAAGATTGACCAATACATGAGGGTCCATATATACATACTACTGGACTAGTGATAGTGTGTTTCACCTTGGCGATTTCGTCGGGCTTCAAAGCGCCCTGAATGTCCTGCTTATTCGCGAAAACTAACAGCGATGATCCAGCCAGTCTCTGTAATCAATATTTTAAGGATCACCAAATAGTTGAACAAGATAGCACATAAATTAAGCACAAACATGCCACGTAATCAAATTTACCTCTTCTTTCAAAAGATTGTGGAGCTCAGCACGGCAATCATCGAGCCTTCGGACATCGGAACTGTCAACCACCCAAACTAGACCGTCAGTCTGCTCGAAGTAGTTCCTCCAATACGAACGGATGGTCTTCTGGCCCCCAACATCCCATATGTTCAGCGAGTACCTGCCACAATCAGCGCCATTATCAGTTCTTGAAAATTTGTTCTGCTGGTTCCATGACTGTATTCATGCATATTGAGTTTTTGACCACCATGATTCATCAGTGATGGCATCAAACAGCTGTCAAAATTTTGGCCAATATGTGTTGTATTTTCACCAATGTGGTTTAGCACTTTTCCAGATTACAGATTAGTAATTGCATAGCTTACTTTGAATGCTAAAAGTACAGATTGACAATTTTAGAGACAGGGTAGGAAAGCGGTGACACTGAACAGTACTATCAAGCAATATGATGGTTTGTTTTAGTTTGTTTTTAAGTCTACGTCAGTCAGCATCTGTTGTGTTTTCGGCCTACTTTGAAGCAAGCTGCATGGATGGTTGTATTTTTAGCATTCAAAGTAGGCAATGCAATTACTAATCTGCATTAATCTGAAAAGGTACTGAACCACATCTGTTGTGTTTTAGCCTGTTTTCAAGTGGGAAGAGGAGATGATAATATTTAAATCCAACACTGACGCAGTGCAATTTGTATAACTTATTGTCAGCAAATTGACAATTTTAGAGACAGAGTAGGACAACTGTGACACCAAATGGTACAATCAAGCAAAATATGATGGTTTATTTTAGCTTGGTTTTAGGTCTTCGTCAGTCGGCATCTGTTGTGTTTTCAGCCTACTATGAAGCAAGCTGCATAAGTTATCCAAATTGCACTGTGCCGGTGTTGAATTTAAATATTATCGTCTGCTCTTTCCACTTGAAAACATCAGTGCCAAACTACACTGATGTTTGTGGTTGTGGAGCAATACAACCTACAAAATTCCCAAACATATCTGTGGATGTCATCCTCTCTTAGCTTTTCCCCGAGAACCTAGTTACACACCTTGAATACTGCTGGAACACCTTCAGTTGATTTCAGCTGAAGCACTACACGACAGTACTATCCCCCAGCAGTTATTGAAATGAAATCATCTAAAGCTGTTGAAATTATAGATTAATCACTAGACTTCCAGAGAACAAGTCCAGATTGCAAGATTGTTCCTCTAGTTATTTTATGCAGCTACGTAGGCTAAGGTGCCCTTCACATAACAGAATGCATGGCATACTTGCAATGGTTAATAGACATGAAAAATTCTCACGCTGTTGAAAAAAGGTGGTAAAATTGTTTGGGACTAAAGGCTTTGTTGTTGTTGACAAAAGGTGGTACTATGCAGTGCATACATAGTTATTACAAGTGCTAAAATTACTATGAAATCTTCCAGAACGCCTTCAGTTAATACTCCTTAATACAAGTGGTATTACCCTAGAGGTACTATAAAATTGGAATCATCAACCTAAATTACTCTGAAATTTCTCGCATCAGCTATAATATTGGAATCATCAACCTAAATTGCTCGAGTTGGAAATGGAATGATCAACTATAACATCAGCTGGAAGCGATGTTTCTTGTAATGGCATATTTAACTTGATAAATAAGCAAAGAATGTAGTACATACTTTTGGTACTGGATGGTCTTGATATTAAAGCCAAGAGTAGGGCTGATGACACTGGTGTCCTCCCCATTTATCCTGAGCACAATTGTCGTCTTACCCGAGTTGTCGAGGCCGCTGTAAATTTGAAATCGGTGAAATAAATCAATCAAGAATAACAATTAACAAAGAAGTGAAAGGCACAAACCTTGAAAGTCAAGAAGCATACATATCAAGCAAAGAACCAAGAATAAATAATGCGTTTGGATAGGAGGAATCTGGGGTAAAATAAGAATGCGGAAAAAGGAATGGAGCAGGACGCTTACACCATGAGAATACGCATCTCCTTTTCCTTGCGCTTGATTTTTCTGATGATGCTGAGGAGACCCATTCTGGAGCTGGCCCAGCAGAGGAATCAGCATAAAGTAAGATGCAGAGGGGGGGAACAGGTACAAAGACTAGTGAAATTCTAATTTAGTTGAGACACTTGATCAGGCTGGTATGAATCCCCAATGTTTACAACAGGATCACACGGAGTAACAAACTGCGCTAGGAATCGGTGATGTAATAATGCAGGGCCATAATTTTTGTAACCAGTGAAGATTCAGACACGGGTTGTATATCTCATGTAAATTCAAAGCAAGGCATGATCTCAGACGACATGACACGCAGGTAGATTAGAAAGCACGACACGCCGCTGGGAAGCGACATTCAGCTTAGAGTTTCAGGGGTGCACTAGGAAAACAATTCTGGCCACCGCCTCTAGTTTCACCAGGTATACATCTAAGATCTGCACATGCATATACTGCTATGCCGCTCCCTCTACTTTCAGCAAGCATGGACCTAAGATCTGTAGTTGCATATATACTGCTATGACACTGCCTCTACTTTTCACCAAGTACACATCTAAAATGTGGACATGGATATATTGCTGCGCCACTGCCACAGACACCAACGATTATAACACAGGAGCCTGCCCTGAACCGAGCAGCATATAGCAAACAATGGACAGCTGAAAATTGGTTTCCTCCGATCATGCTAAGACCAAGATCGTCGCATGGCATAAGCAATCATAGCGGACACTGAAATGGATCTAGCAGAAGGGCACCCGCGCACATAAATAAAGGATAATCAGCCATCGACCGTCGGAGATGCAGGGTGCGTGCGTGCGTGCTTACCTACCTAGGAGGAAGGACTGGAGCTCGCGGGCGGGAGGCGCAGGGCGTGCACGGGGAGAAGCGGATGCCGGGCTCGAGGAGAGGCGTGCAGGCGAGGGCGGCACTCCGTGGAGGCGCGGCGGCGGCGGCGGCGGCGGCGGCGACGGTGACGGAGATGCCGCTGCTTCTGAATCTGAGGAGAGAGTGAGGACTGCGGTGAAGAGGTGCGGCGTGTGAATGGACGAGGGCCGGCGGGACACAGGCTGTGGGCCGACGGCGCTTTTACTCGGCCCAGTGGCATTTCTTTCTCAGGTGTAAAAAGGCCCATTTGTTTCTGATACGGTGGGTAGTTCATTCAGCATTCAATCGGTTGAACAAATTTACCAGGGAAATACCCCTTGGTTCCTGGTTGTAATTCATCCTATATGAGGTTTTTTTAGTAATTACTATTAGAAATAGTTCAGAAGTTTTTTAAGAATTAACTTGACTATCTTTTTCACTAGTATATAAATTTTCACAAATAAAAAACCAGTGTTGACTTCAGGGCAAAAAAACCAAAATTATTTGCTATTATTAGACACTATCCACACTATTTGGCTGATTTTTTTTAAAACAAGTCAAAGGGCCTCTAAAAAAACAAGTCAAAGGGTTATTTTTTAAAACAAGTCAAGTTCATTTCAAAAATATTTTCAGGTTTTCTGGCTTTATATTTAATTACTAATGTTATTTCCATATAGAATGTATATACACCCATATACCAAACGTCCCTCCCCCCACGTGCACTCGGTAGCATAGTCGATCGGTTCACCGGTTTGACCGTTGACTTTCAAAATAACCCCCCCCCCCCCCCCCAAAGTTCACATTTTTAAAAAAATTAAGAATTTAAAAACTTTGTGAAATAAAAAAATTCAAAATAAAATCGAAAAAGGTTTGCAATATGGAACAAAGTCCACGAATTTGAAAAAAAGTTCATGAATTATCGTTGATCATTGACTGTTGACTTATCGTTGACTTTTTAAATAATGTTCATGAGTCTGAAAATACTTCATAAATATGAAAGAAGTTCACAAAATTAGAGAAAAAGTTCACAAATTTTGAAAAAAAGTTCATGTGTTTCGCGGATTTGAATTTTTTTCACAAAACTGGGAAAAATGCTCGCAATTTTGAAAACTTCACGTTTTGGATGAAAAAACTTCATGAATTTAAGGAAAACTGTTTGCAAATTTAAGAAAAGCTTCACACATTTTAAACAAGGAAAAAGTAAAGGAATAATTAAAATTAAAAAGGAGAAAAAAAAATAAAAACAAAGAACATAAAAACCTGAAAAAAAGGTCGAGAAGCTTCTGGAAGCTTCCCAAAAACTGGCCAGAAGGTTACACTCTTCACGTTTATGGGCCGGCCCTGTTTGCTCTAAGGGGGTGTGCGCCCCGTACGGATAGCGAAGGAAATAGCGCCTGAAGCGCCAAATAGGATTTGGGTCTACCATCATTGCTCAGGAAGGAACTCCAACTTTTTTTCAGCATCACGGTGTTGTGCACTTTATTTTGTCAATAGGTTGCAATTTTTAAGTCTGTGTCTCTTTTCTTCTTCCAAAAGAAAGAGAAAGATCTGGTTGCCATCTATACATCATGCAACTAATGGTTCGGTTTTCCAATTTGGCCGCTACAAGAGGTTTGAACTTTTGGCCTTCCAAGATATAAACACTCCCTTTGTTCCAAAATACCTGTACGTCCTTTAGGACATTGACACAGTCCTACTTTTAACATCCAGATTCTTAGCCTCTTATATATCCAGCTTCTTTAGAGCAAATTGCAGTGGACAATTTGAAAGCCTGGTGCTCATTCAATAGACATATAGCAAAACTAATATAATTTGGTAACCATTATACCATGACCCCCTTGCATTACTTGGTTATTGTCCTTGCGTGTTTTTTCTGCTTTCTGTGTCATGTCTGCCCTCGGAGAAGTTTCGATTTTCCAGAAATAACCCAAGGATTCTTCACAAGAAAATTAAGAATCAGATGGCTCTTATTACTTTGGGTTGGGAGAATCTGATTTACTGATTCCAGCCATATAATCTTGATCTTGTTTGGTAGCTTTGACCACAGAGAGTAGTTCTGCTCTGCTGTTGCTGCTGCTGTTGCTCATAAGTCACTCTGGAATTTTAGTTCAGTTGAGCAACTCGTGTTGATCGATGCCAGGTTTACAAACAGGTTCAATCGAGGGTAACAAACTTTGTTAAGAACCGGTGAAGTACTGCAGGGGCATAGTTTTTATGCTACTCCCTCCGTTCCTAAATATTTGTCTTTTTAGATATTCAAATGAACTACCACACACGGATGTATATAGACATATTTTATAATGTACATTCACTCATTTTGCTTCGTATGTAGTCACTTGTTGAAAACTCTAGAAAGACAAATATTTAGGAACGGAGGGAGTAGTTAAAACTGAACACGGTTTGTACTTCTCACACAAGTGTTCACTCCCGTAAATTAGAATGATGATACGCCATTGAAGAAACAACCAACTCCTGATTTATTACTAAGAGAAAAAAATATTCCCAAGACTCTACTTTAACCATATGTACTCTAAATCTGTACATGTATATACTGTTATGTCACTGCCTTGTAACTATACATTTACAGCCAATTTCAGACTTTCAGTATGCACACATGTATAGATGCTGGAATATGCCTTGGTCACCAGATATTAAAACACAGTTAGCACATGAACATCAACTGAGCTGCATAACGCTACATCACCAGCTGAAATTGCTTTTCTCTGATCATGCATAAGACCAAGATCATCCATGCTTAAGCCCAGTGGCGAATCTAGAAAGAAAATCTGAACGGTCTATTGAAGAAAAAAACATTTTGTGTAAATAAACTGAAATTCCAAGATTACTACTGGAAACATGTTATTTACTAGAATCTTTTCATTTTTTAAATATCAAATTTTGATTTTTTAATCTGTTTAGTGAGATAACCATTATCTCCAAATCCATTCATCCAAATATGCTCAAAGTTTCCCAGATTACTAATGGAAACATCTACTATTTACTAGAAATTTTCTGTATTTTTTTTTTGAAAATATCAATTTTGAACCAAATTTTAAATCTGTTCACCATAACAGACATTATCTCCTCATGATATTGCCCAAATAAGCTAAAAATTTCCGAGTACTACTGGAAACATGTAGTATTTACTGTATTTTTTAAATATCAAATTTTGAAAACAAATGGTCTATTTAAATAGATAATATGTGTCAAACAGACAATAATGCAACAAGGATGGAAATTAGTTCGTGTGTGAATTATCATAGAGCTAGCTAGTAGCTAGTCGCTGGAACTAAACTAGCTAAAGCCAACTGCAAATAAATTATCAACATTTTGACAACGGAGTAGCACATGCACTGAACAAGCATCAAAAGAAAGCAAGAAATTAGACATAGTCCATAGAGAAATTAGCAGGGGAGCGTGCGCCCGTGCGAGCTGCGGCTGGAAGCTCCTATTTGCCGCGTTCTGCGTCAAACGGATGTCCCTTCGCACAGGGCGCGCCCGACTGGGCCGGCCCATTGGGGCGGAACCGGAGCTAGCGGCCGGGACAAAAATGCGTAAAAAAAGCATACACACGAGTGGGGATTCAAACTGCAGATCTCATGTTTGTGCAACCACCTTGCTAGCCAGTCGAACTACTAAGTGTTGTTGACAAATGTGTAGCACGGCCCTTAAATAAGTAACACCAGCGGCGTAAACTCAACATCACTTAACAAATTTTCAAACACTTTTTTTTAAAATTGCGGATAATTTTTGAGAAACGTGAACCACGTTGTAATTTCTGAACATCTTTCAAACTACAATGACATGACCCAACATTTTTTGAATTTGTAAAAAGACTTGAAAAAGGGTACATATTTTGAAATTTCAAACAATCCTTATAATGCAAAGACTTTTTAAATTTCCAGAATTTTTGAAAAACACCAGAACATTATAGAAAATGTGAACTTTTCTTAATTGGTGAACAAAAATTGTATACGGAACAAATTTTGAAATCCAGAACAATTTCTGAAAACGTGATTTTTTTGAATTCGTGAGTAAAAATTGAAAAAAGGAACATATTTTGAAAATCAGAACAAAAGTTTGAAACTGAGAGCAATTTGAAAAACCTGCAGATTTTTTAAAATCACGAACATATTTCGAATTTATAGAACAAATTCAAAATGGAGAACAATTCTGAAAATTCCTCAGAAAATTTGAAAACAAGAATATATTTTTTATTTGTGAACAGGTTTTCGAAACAGGAACATTTTTGAAATCCCGGTCATTATTTGAAAAATACTGATAAATTTGAAAATAAAAATTCTTATTAATTTTTATAAAATTAGAACATTTTTGTAAATTCCGGAATAATTTATAAAAATTAAAACACGATTAGTTTTTTATAAATATTATATTTTTTAAAAGCATGATTTTTTTAAGTTTCAAACGATTTTCGAAGCATGAAATCTTTGAAAAAAGAAAATAAACTTGAAAAAAGGAAACAAAAATGAAAAAGAATAGGAAAATAAATTAAAAAGTAAAGAAGAAAAATAAACAGCAAATTGAAAAAATTTTAAAAACAAAAACCAAATAAAAACAGGGAACCTTCTAGAAGGTTCCTAAAACAAGAAAAAACCTGCTGGGAAACTCTAGAAGGTTCCGAAAACAGGAAACGCTGCAACTCGTTAAATGGGCCGGCTCAGGTCATCGCTCGATCGCCTGTTCTGTGCGAAAGGTTGATACTTTGACGCTACGTGCGTTTAATAGCAAATTCTGTCTGCTGGAGCGGGTGTGGCTGTTCTGCCTAATTCGCTTAGAAAGGCCGGATGGGCCGGCTGGCCTGCTTTTTCTGGGCTGGGCCTGCCGGTGCACAAAAGTAAAAAATAATTGTGATTTCGCAGGGTAGGCTCGAGCCTATCGAAGCCTCACCGGTAGATTAAAAAACCATTTTCATCTTTTGGCGTCATATGTAATGTAGGAATTGTACTTACCAAATTTCATTATGCAATTTTTTTTGTTTTGTCTGTTTACCTTTTTATTTTTATTTTTCGAAAAATGTTGAGATATTTCAAACATGTTCGTTTTTTTTTGTTTTTTTATTTTCAAAAAAATCTTCATCTTTTAAAATTTGTTCAGAAACTCAAAATGTTTAGAATTAAAAAATGTTCTTGTTGTCAAACAAAAATCATTAATTCAAAAATTGTTTCTGTTTTCGATTTTTTGTGATTTTCGTATTTTTTCAAAATTCAAAAATAGTTCGCACTTCTCAAAAAATTCTGAATTTTGTTTGTGTTGTTCAGAAACTGTTCGGATTTTCAAACACTATTTTCGTTTTCTGAAAATGTTTACAGTTTCTAAGATATGTTGGAAAAATTTCAACAGTGTTTGGATCTGCCACGGAATTTAGATCTGAATATTTCATGTTGTTCATTCGTCACTTACACTTGCGAATTCAATTGACTAGCATCACCCATACATACTTCTTTTGTTAGGAGTTCGATTCCTCGTGGAGGCAACCCCATATTTGGGTATATACATCATGCAGTACTATTTTTTAAGAGGAACAACACACTTTATTTCAAGTAGTAATGTTCGTCGGGATACAAATGCCTTCAGGAGGCTCGAGCAATCAAACATGTCGCCCAACAGTAAAAGTAGTAACTAATCGAGCTAACCGATGAGCCTCTATATTGCATTTGCGCTGTTCATGGCTAAATTTACAAACCAAAAATGAAGAGCTTCTGGTATCAAGAAGCTCTTCCAATACCCAAAACACTGTATCTAACGAAGTTTACGTTCTCACAGTTTACCACTTGGTTGATAGCAACTTCTGATCGTATGGATCATGGACACGTGTATTATTTTGGGATGCAGTTGTGTAGAAAAGTTTGTGTGGCCGTAAGTCTCTCGTGTAAATTTTCTTAACGTGATTGGGTTTCTTGCGTGTGGGTTTAGTCATTCATGTTGTATGTGGGCCATCGTTGACTTGCGAGGCATGTGTGGGTTGATGTGTGTTTGCCTCTGCACGCGTGTTTGTTTCCGTCGAATCCACATACGAGATGCCTAGCTTTTTGGCGGTGCCGTTTTGACCATGTTTTCTGGATTGTTGCTTTTGTAGATGGTTCTGGTTGATTCATCACCACGCTAAAATCGTAAGGGCTAGGTGCTTCTCATGTGGCTTTTCTCCAGAGTGAAAATTGGCTGAGAACCATCAACCCCCTGTCGACGCAGAAGTTGGACAACAACGCTGTCCTACACGTGGGGTCGTTCGGCGTGCGTGGAGCGCGCCATGACCTAGCCGGCTGCGGGGACGGTCAACGATGGCCTGGTGCCAACGCGCAGGGATCGTGTGCCTTGATGATGGGAAGCCAATAATTCGGTTATCGTGGTAGAGGATGCGAGCATCTGTGATGTGGCCGCGGTGTAACTGCAACAGAGAAGAGAAGGAGCGATAGAAGCAGAGTAGCGATTATTGCGAGAGGACGAGGACGACATTGTGGATGCTCCCATCCTCACAGGCATAGCTGTAGTCGCGCGGGCACGTGGCCTTGAAGAGCCACAAGGGGCCGTGGGAGCGCACGTCGCCGGTGTGTCGTGGGCGCTGCTGCAGCAGTACGCCTCCACCCCAAACATTTCGCATGCACTCTAGGTTTCACACACACCTATCTGAGAGGAACTCGAAGGTCCCACCAAGGATAGAGCCGCATATTGAAGACACTTTTGCAAGGTGGATATCATCACATCGTACCATTACATAATAGATGGGGATGCATACAAAAGGCATACAATGCCACATGAATACAACAACATCATACATAAGAGCAACCTCCGACTACGGATGAAACACAAACAGAAACTCAAACGACATCCACCCTGCTAGCCCAGGCTGCCAACCAGGAACCTATCCCTCAATCGAAGAAGAAGCAGAAGAAGAACTCCAAAATAAGTAAATATCGCTCTCATGTCATGACCACCGCATTACCTGTAACTGCAATTGTTGTTGTAGTAATCTTTGAGCCACGAGGACACAGCAATCCCATTACCATGGGTATCAAGACTAGCAAAGCTTAATGGGTATGGAAGGGATAAGTGGTGAGGTTGCAACAAGCGACTAAGCATTGTATGGCGGCTAACTTACGAGTACAAGAGTAAGATGAGAAACTACACAAACGGTCGCAAACTAGTAATGATCAAGAAGTGATCCT
This sequence comes from Triticum timopheevii, assembly GCA_963921465.1. NCBI lineage: Eukaryota > Viridiplantae > Streptophyta > Magnoliopsida > Poales > Poaceae > Triticum > Triticum timopheevii. The sequence goes on along the minus strand of OY997270.1, from coordinate 17,250,672 downwards.
GAACTACTTACGTTCAAACATAACCCACCTTGTTCTCTTCTAGAATTGAAAAGAGACGGTCACAGTTACGCACATGGTTGGTGTATCTTAATTTGGATCTGGTGTCAAGTTCTCTACAACCAAATATTAAAAACTCCAATCTGCCACATAACCGCGGGCACAACTTTTAAAAGTTTAAACCATGTAGGGGTGTCCCAACTTAGCCCACGACAAGCTCTCACGATCAATAGAGGAAAATCCTCCTCCCGGGACAACCCGGTCAATCTCAGAATCCCGGTTCACAAGACATTTCGACAATGGTAAACAAGTCTAGCAAGACCTCCCAGCGTGCCGACACCCTGATAGTAGCCGCGCGTACCTCGTCTTAGGCCACGACCGGATGGGACAAGCTACGAGTAAAATCAGACCTCGAGTTTCCCCGTGGTGGCCCCGCAGGTTGCCTGTTTGGGACTAACACCATCGCCACTGGCCCCCTGTATTATGTTAAATTACTCCTGGGGTAGCGCTAACTCCCTATGCGTCAAATTTAATATCATGTTTATTATGTTGGGCCAATGTTAAAACCAATGTTGGGCCTTGCAGGAAGAGTTTTATTCAAAGCAAACTGTCAAGGGGGTGGGGGGGCATAAACCCCAACCGTGTTAGGAATGCAAAATCAAGGAACATAACACCGGTATGACGGAAACTAGGACGACAAGAGTGAAACAAAACACTAGGCAAACGGCCGGGCCTTCCACCCTTTACCAAGTATATATGTGCATTAATTAAATAAGAGATATTGTGATATTCCAATATATCCATGTCCCAACATGGAACAACCTGCTGAAGGAAATATGCCCTAGAGGCAATAATAAAGTTGTTATATTTCCTTATTCATGATAAATGTTTATTATTCATGCTAGAATTGTATCAACCGGAAACTTGATACATGTGTGAATACATAGACAAAACACCGTGTCCCTAGTAAGCCTCTACTAGACTAGCTCGTTAATCAAAGATGGTAAAGTTTCCTAACCATAAACATGTGTTGTCATTTGATGATCGGGATCACATCATTAGGAGAATGATGTGATGGACAAGACCCATCCGTTAGCTTAGCATAATGATCGTTCAATTTTATTGCTACCGTTTTCTTCATGTCAAACACATATTCCTCCGACTATGAGATTATGCAACTCCCGGACACCGGAGGAATGCCTTGTGTGCTATCAAACATCACAACATAACTGGGTGATTATAAAGATGGTCTACAAGTATCTCCTAAGGTGTTTGTTGGATTGGCATAGATCGAACTTAGGATTTGTCACTCCGAGTATCGGAGAGGTATCTCTAGGCCCTCTCGGTAATGCACATCATATGAAGCCTTGCAAGCAATGTGACTAATGAGTTAACGATCATAATTCCTCGGGGAACATCGAGTTTCTAAATGAATTTTCTGCGAAAAGTAGCATTTTCATTAACCATGTCCGAGTACAGAGATTTGACCCGAAAGAGTCTGCAGATTCCGGCGGAACACAAACGGTTGTTGTGAGAAAATCACCGAGGGGCTCTTTGATTCATAGGAATTTCAAAAAGCGGGAATAGGAAAAATACATAATTGAAGTGATGCCCACTTGAATCCTACAAAAGAGAGTGTTTGATGTTAGAGGAAAAACAAATAAATTATGAAAAAGAGGTTGGAGTGGATGCTAGGATTCTTATGAAATATAGTACACATGATTCATTAGGAAAACAAATCCTATATGATCCAATCCTACGAATCAAACAACCAACAGAGGAATTTTTTTGAAGGATTATGATCCTTGAAAAATCCTATGAGTTTTGTTTTGAATCAAAGGAGTCCTGATATTAATTGTACAAGATAGGTTTCTGATCACGTAGAGGATTATGACCTAAACATGAGTCCTCCCGAAGGCAGATACTATTGCCATCACCCAGGATCTATAGAAGTACCCCTTGGCGTTTGGGAGTGCCCTCACTAAACTGAATGATTATTACGTACTTGCATTATCCATGACAGCGTCATCGGAAAATAGATGAAGCTCTTCAATCCAAGTTTATAGTTAAACATCCAGAATATGCTGCGAAAATAAAGATGGCCGGTGTGGTGTGATCTTGATTCTCGGTCATGTACGACCCAACAATCTTTTCATTTAAAATATGTCAGTGGTGCACGTACATACATCGATCCCTTCAATCCACGATCTCAGGAATTCTAACCGCTCAACCACTGCCTTTGGCAATGGTATCTTGATATCCATTTCTAGGTCAGCAAATAATTAACCGGAAAATGGCACTCAAGTTGTTTTCTTTTCTCAGGCCAAGAGACATACAGTATTATTTTCATTTCTCAGGTACGGAGAGAGATATCATTTTGATTCTGTGTCTTCATAATTTTACTCGGTCTGAAATCGTGAGATAATGCTAATGTATTGCTGCCGGAGTATGATGGAGTTCAACTATGGCCGGACCCGGAATTGAAGGTCGTTAGACGGCGAAGACATCAGACAAAGCGTCTTATAGGTGACATGGACGGATGGGGCTGTGGTGCCGGTCGAGAAACCGGCACCGGCCAATTCCAATAGCCTCATGAGCACTCCCGTTGTGGGGATTGCAATAGTGGGGGACACAACACAAGAACTTGTATCAAACCAAGAAAGAGATCAAAGAAAAATGATGCAAGCACAAGCCAAGCAAATGGTAGCCAACCAAGTCAAACAAGTGCCCAAGTGCCAAACCAATCAAATCAACCAAGCTAACGAGGAACTAGGCAACAAAGAGGGAGTTAACTAGGTCTTAGAAGAGGCCGTGGTGACGGTCTTGGCCGTGGTGTTGGTAGAGGCCGTGGTGATGGTGGTAGAGGCCGTGGTGACGGACTTTGCCGTGGTGTTGGTAGAGGCCGTGGTGATGGTCTTGGCCATGGTGATGGTGGTAGAGGCCGTGGTGGTGGTGGTAGAGGCAATGGTGGTGGTCTAGGCTGTGGTGGTGGTAGAGGCCGCAGTGGTGGTAGAGGCCGTGGTGATGGCCTAGGCCTTGGTGGTGGCTATGGCTGTGGTGGTGATCTTGGCCTTGGCGGTGGTCGTAGTGGAGGAATGTTTTCTTGGCTCAATGGACCGTTGCCGTATGTGACTTACTATTATCTTGTTATTTATGTTGTCATTGTCATTTTGTATAGTGTGACTAAGTATTAAGTTGCCATTTTTGTAGGTATGGCAACAATGAAGGGGGTGGAGGACACGGAGGGGGGAGGTGAGATGCCGGGGTGGTGGGAGCTGGAAGAAGAAGAAGAAGAAGAAGAAGAAGAAGAAGAAGAAGAAGAAGAAGAAGAAGAAGAAGAAGAAGAGAGGACCTTGCTCGATGCAAAATGTGTGCTAAAATATGTGCTACTATGTGACCTTGTGAACTGAAATGTGTGGTACTATGTGCTATGAGTCCTAAATGTGTTTTGGACAATCTATGTGCTATAACTCCTTTATGTGTGTATGACTATGTGATTTGGACTATGTCTTCTTTCTATGTTTTGGACTACTATATGTGATATCACTTACGATTATGTGACATCTATGTGAACCACAAAACATAAACATCACTTGGTATTTGAAAACAGCAGATAGTGCAGCGCCTTACTCTTGGGCGCTCCACCCTCACTTAGCAATTTTTGGGCTTGAAAAGCTACTAGACTCTTTCTGTTGCTCTCTGGACTGGCATGTCCAGGTGTGCAGCGTGCTCCCTTAGGCACTGCACACCTGGACATGCCAGTCCAGAGAGCAACAGAAGGTATCCAATAGCATTTCCAGCAGTGCAGCACCCATGGTCTAGGCGCCACACATTTAATGTGCAATGCCTAGCTCTTAGATGTTGCACATATGGACATCTCTTAGGCTGCACCCACCCCCTCCCACCCATCCCCACCCCACACACCCCCACCCCCCACACAAACCCGAAGCTCAGTGCCTCCCCTCTACCCTCCTCTCTCCCCCTCTCAAATCCTTGTCAGACCCGGGTATATTGTCCGTGGATATTGAAGCCAACCCCTCCCTTAAGGTAATCTCCCCTGATCCCCTCGTTTTCATCCATAGGAATTGTCAGATTTGATCAAATCTTGCTAGTTTGGGGAAACCCTAGTTTTGGCTTGGATTGGAAATTTGTGTTGATGTTGGTGTTAGGGTTATGGTTAGGCTTCATACTATGCTAGGGTGAGCGTTATGTGTGTTTGATGTTGGTGTTAGGGTTATGGTATGGTTAGGGTTGTGGTTATTGTTAAGTTAGGGTTAGGGTTAGGGTTATGTATGATCACCGGAACAACAGGGACTCCTTGCCCTTCCCCAATCTCTTTGTTGTACCGCCGCTTCGATACATCCTCAAAGTTTATGGGCTCTTCAAGAATATCATCGTTGTATGCCGGCGGGCATATCTCAACTCGAGTATTTTCAAGAAACCATCGTAGGTAGTCATCGAAAGCAAGTTAGCTATGCTCATGAAGCTGGCCACGTGCACTGTTACGAGCTTGCTCCACACTAAGATGGAAACGGGTAACATACTGTGCATGATGCTTATCCCAGTCCTTTATCTTCCGCTGCTTTCTCCTATCCAACCTACATGGTACAAAACCAAACATTAGCACAATCAAGAAGGAGTGGCGATGCTTAGTCAATACGGTTCATGCTCTCTTACCTATGAAGTGTTTTGTCCGTGTCCACCCACTCCGGCGGGTGAGGCTGGAACAGACCAAACTGACGATACACGCGATGTGGCAAATGAAACTCAACCGCTGATACGTCTCCAACGTATCTATAATTTTTTATTGTTCCATGCTATTATATTACCCCTTTTGGATGTTTATGGGCTTTATTTTACACATTTATATCATTTTTGGGACTAACCTACTAATCGGAGGCCCAACCCGTATTGCTGTTTTTTTTTGCCTATTTCAGTATTTCGAAGAAAAGGAATATCAAACGGAGTCCAAACGGAATGAAACCTTCGGGGGCGTGATTTTTGGAACGAACGTGATCCAAATAACTTAGAGTGCAAGTTAAGAAGTTTGCGAGGCGGCCAGGAGACAGGAGGGCGCGCCCACCCCCTCTGGGCGCCCCTATCTCCTAGGCCCCACAGACGGCCACCGACGTACTCCTTCCTCCTATATATACCTACGTACCCCGAAAACATCCAGGGAGCCAACGAAACACAATTTCCACCGCCGTAACCTTTTGTATCCGCGAGATCCCATCTTGGAGCCTTCGCCGGCGCTCCGCCGGAGGGGGAATCGACCACGGAGAGCTTCTACATCAACACCATAGCCCCTCCGATGAGTTGTGAGTAGTTTACCACAGACCTTCGGGTCCATAGTTATTAGCTAGATGGCTTCTTCTCTCTTCTTGGATCTCAATACAATGTTCTCCCCCTCTCTTGTGGAGATCTATTCGATGTAAACTCTTTTTGCGGTGTGTTTGTCGAGATTCGATGAATTGTGGGTTTATGATCAAGTTTATCTATGAATAATATTTGAATCTTCTCTGAATTCTTTTATGTATGATTGAGTTATCTTTGCAAGTCTCTTCGAATTATCAGTTTGGCTTGGCCTACTAGATTGATCTTTCTTGCCATGGGAGAAGTGCTTAGCTTCGGGTTCAATCTTGCGGTGTCCTTACCCAGTGACAGAAAGGGTTGCAAGGCACATATTGTATTGTTGCCATCGAGGATAAAAAGATGGGGTTTATATCATATTGCTTGAGTTTATCCCTCTACATCATGTCATCTTTCTTAATGCATTACTTTGTTCTTATGAACTTAATACTCTAGATGCATGCTGGATAGCGGTCTATGTGTGGAGTAATAGTAGTAGATGCAGGCAGGAGTCGGTCTACTTGTTGCGGACGTGATGCCTATATACATGATCATGCCTAGATAATCTCATAATTATTCGCTTTTCTATCAATTGCTCGATAGTAATTTGTTCACCCACCGTAATACTTATGCTATCTTGAGAGAAGCCTCTAGTGAAACCTATGGCCCCCGGGTCTATTCTTTATCATATAAACTTCCAATCTACTTTTATTTGCATCTTTACTTTTTGCATCTATATTATAAAATACCAAAAATATATTTATCTTATCATATTATCTCTATCAGATCTCACTTTCGCAAGTGGCCGTGAAGGGATTGACAACCCCTTTATTGCGTTGGTTGCGAGTTCTTTGTTTGTTTGTGTAGGTGCGTGGGACTTTTGAGGAGCCTCCTACTGGATTGATACCTTGGTTCTCAAAAACTGAGGGAAATACTTACGCTACTATTGCTGCATCACCCTTTCCTCTTCAAGGAAAACCAACACAAGCTCAAGACGTAGCAAGAAGGATTTATGGCGCCGTTGCCGGGGAGGTCTTCGCTCAAGTCAAGACATACCAAGTACCCATCACAAACTCATCTCCCTCGCATTTATATTATTTGCCAGTTGCCTCTCATTTTCCTCTCCCCCACTTCACCCTTGCCGTTTTATTTGCCCTCTCTTTCCCAATCTTCTCCTCTCTTTTTTGTTTGCCCTTTTCTGTTTGCTTGTGTGCCTGTTTGTCCTTATGGCTTTGCCTAAGAGTACCGACCACCTTCTTAGAAGGTTGGAAGAGATTGAATCAAATATTAGAAGCTTTATGAATTTGCAATTTCAGCATAATAATTTCTTCAGAAAAGAGCTTAAAGAACAAAAAGGTTTTTTGGGGTTTATGAACAAAGAGCTTGATGATATGTCTAAGGAATTTTATGGTGTGAACTCTCAAATTACCCGGCTTGAAAATGCTATAGCCAAAATTTCTGATAAGCAAGCCACCTTAGTCAATAAGATGGCTGCCAAACCAGAAAATTTAGATGAAAATAATGATGAAGATCTTAAAGTTATTGATGTGTCTCCTATTAGATCTTTGTTTTGCAATATGAATCTTGATAATAATGGGACTGGAGATGAGTCAACTTTAGTTAGAAGGCGTCCCAAGAATTCAGAGTTTTTAGATCTTGATGCTAAATTTGGTAAAAGTGGGATTGGAGAGGTCATGACTTTAAATAGTATTGAACCCACTATCTCGGATTTCAAGGAATTTGATTATGATAATTGTTCTTTAGAAAGTTGTATTTCCTTGTTGCAATCCGTTGTTAATTCTCCTCATGCTTATAGTCAAAATAAAGCTTTTACCAAACATATCGTTGATGCCTTGATGCAATCTTATGATGAAAAACTTAATTTGGAAGTTTCTATACCTAGAAAACTTAATGATGAGTGGGAACATACTATAAAGATTAGAATTAAAGATCATGAGTGTTTTGCTTTGTGTGATTTGGGTGCTAGTGTTTCCACGATTCCGAAAACTCTATGTGATATTCTAGGTTTCCATGATCTTGATGATTGCTCTTTAAATTTGCACCTTGCGGATTCCACCATTAAAAAGCCAATGGGAAGGATCAATGATGTTCTCATTGTTGCAAATAGAAATTTGGTGCCTGTATATTTTATCCTTCTTGATATAGATTGCAATATTTCTTGCCCTATTATTCTTGGTAGACCTTTCCTTAGAACGATTGGTGCGATTATTGATATGAAGGAAGGGAATATTAGATTCAAATTTCCATTAAAGAAAGTCATGGAGCACTTTCCAAGAAAGAAAGTCAAATTACCTTATGAATCTATCATGCGGGCTACTTATGAATTTAGTGCCAAAGATGGCACTACTTAGATCTATCTTCGCTTTTATGCCTAGCTAGGGGCGTTAAACGATAGCGCTAGTTGGGAGGCAACCCAATTTTCTTTGTGTTTTTGTTTTTGTTCTGTTTAGTAATAAATTTTTGCATCTACCTTCTGTTTAGATGTGTTTTTAAGTTTTTATTAGTGTTTGTGCCAAGTAGAACCTATAGGATAACCTATGATGATAGTTGATTTGATTCTGCTGAAAAACAGAAACTTTGCGCGCACGAATTTAGGTTTGTTAAATCACGGAAACGTGCTTTTGCGTTGATTCTTTTAGCTGCTGATCAATAGACAAATTTTCCAGGACTTGCTATTTTGGTAGGATTTTTAGAGTTCCAGAAGTTTGCGTTAGTTACAGATTGCTACAAACTATTCTGTTTTTGACAGATTCTGTTTTTCGTGTGTTGTTTGCTTATGTTGACGCATCTATGGCTAGTATTAAGTGGTATGAACCATAGAGAACTTGGAATACGGTAGCTTTAACACCAAAATAAATAAAGAATGATTTCATTACAGTACCTTATGTGGTGGTTTTGTTTTCTTTCACTAACGGAGCTTACAAGATTTCCTGTTGAGTTTTGTGTTGTGAAGTTTTCAAGTTTTGGGTAAAGCTTTGATGGTGGAATAAGGAGTGGAAAAAGCCTAAGCTTGGGGATGCCCAAGGCACCCCAAGATATTCAAGAATAGCCAAAATCCTAAGCTTGGGGATGCCCCAGGAAGGCATCCCCTCTTTCGTCTTCGTTCGTTGGTAACTTTACTTGGACCTATATTTTTATTCGCCACATGATATGTGTTTTACTTGGAGCGTCGTGTATTATATTATTCTTTGGTTTTTAGTTTACCACAATCATCATTTCTGTACACACCTTTTGGGAGAAGCCTACTTGATTGAATTTGCTAGAATACTCTATGTGCTTCACTTATATCTTTTGAGCTTGATAGTTTTTGCTCTAGTGCTTCACTTATATCTTTTAGAGCACGGCGGTGGCTTAATTTGTAGAAATTGCTAGTCTCTCATGCTTCACTTATATTATTTTGAGAGTCTTTTAGAACAGCATGGTATTTTCTATGGTTATAAAATTGGTCCTAGAATGGTAGGCATCCAAGTTGGGTATAATAAAAACTATCATAGGAAGTGAATTGGATGCTATGATCAATTTGATACTTGATAATTGTTTTGAGATATGGAGGTAGTGATATTAAAGTCATGCTAGTTGGGTGATTATGAATTTAAAGAATGCTTGTGTTGAAGTTAGCAAGTCCCGTAGCATGCATGTATGGTTAAAGTTGTGTAACAAATTTGAAACATGAAGTGTACCTAGCTTGTGCATCCTTATGAGTGTTGGTCGGGGACGAGCAATGGTCTTTTCCTACCAATCTATCCCTCTAGGAGCATGCATGTAGTGCTTTATTTATGATGACTTCTAAATTTTTGCAATAAGTATATGAGTTCTTTTGACTAATGTTGATTCCATGGATCATACACACTTTTACCTTTCCACCATTGCTAGCCTCTTCGGTACCGTGCATTGCCTTTCTCACCTTGAGAGTTGGTGCAAACTTCGCCGGTGCATCCAAACCCCATGATACAATACGCTCTATCACACATAAAACTCCTTATATCTTCCTCAAAACAGCCACCATACCTACCTATTATGGCATTTCCGTAGCCATTCCGAGATATATTGCCATGCAACTTTCCACCGTTCCGTTCATCATCACCATGACATACATTACTTTTGTCATATTGCCATTGCATGATCATGTAGTTGACATCGTATTTGTGGCAAAGCCACCATTCATAATTTTTCATACATGTCTCTCTTAATTCATTGCACCATCCCGGTACACCGCCGGAGGCATTCATATAGAGTCATATCTTGTTCTAGTTTCGAGTTGTAATTCATATGCTGTAATCAATGAAAGTGTGATGATCATCATTATTAGAGCATTGCCCAAAAAAAAGAAAAAAAAAGAAAGGCCAAAGAAAAAAAAAGAAAAAAATAAAAAATAAATAAAAGGGGCAATGTTACTATCTCTTTTTCCACACTTGTGCTTCAAAGTAGCACCTTGTTCTTCATGTAGTGAGTCTCATATATTGTGCTTCAAAGTAGCACCTTGTTCTTCATGTAGTGAGTCTCATATCTTGTGCTTTAAAGTAGCACCATGTTTTCATATAGTGAGTCTCATATGTTGTCACTTTCATATACTAGTGGGAATTTTTCATTATAGAACTTGGCTTGTATATTCCTACGATGGGCTTCCTCAAATGCCCTAGGTCTTCGTGAGCAAGCAAGTTGGATGCACACCCACTAGTTTTCTTTTGTTGAGCATTCATTTATAGCTCTAGTGCATCCGTTGCATGGCAATCCCTACTCCTCATGTTGACATCAATTGATGGGCATCTCCATAGCCCATTGATTATCCTCGTCAATGTGAGACTTTCTCTTTTTTTGTCTTCTCGACACAATCCCCATCATCATATTCTATTCCACCCATAGTGCTATATCCATGGCTCACGCTCATGTATTGCATGAAGGTTGAAAAAGTTTGAGATTATTTAAGTACGAAACAATTGCTTGTCTTGTCATCGGGGGTGTAGAATTTGGGAACATCTTTGTGTGATGAAAATGAAGCATAGCCTAACTATATGATTTTGTAGGGATGAACTTTCTTTTGCCATGTCATTTTGAGAAGACATGATTGCTTTGATTAGTATGCTTGAAGTGTTACTATTTCTTTTATCAATATGAACTTTTATTTTGAATCATTTGGATCTAAACATTCATGCCACAATAAAGAAAATTACATTGACAATTATGCTAGGTAGCATTCCACATCAAAAATTCTGTTTTTATCATTTACCTACTCGAGGACGAGCATGAATTAAGCTTGGGGATGCTTGATACGTCTCCAACGTATCTATAATTTTTGATTGTTCCATGCTATTATATTACCCCTTTTGGATGTTTATGGGCTTTATTTTACACATTTATATCATTTTTGGGACTAACCTACTAACCGGAGGCCCAGACCGTATTGCTGTTTTTTTTGCCTATTTCAGTATTTCGAAGAAAAAGAATATCAAACGGAGTCCAAACAGAATGAAACCTTTGGGAGCGTGATTTTTGGAACGAACGTGATCCAGAGGACTTGGAGTGCAAGTCAAGAAGCAGCCGAGGCCTCCACGAGATAGGAGGGCGCGCCCTCCTATAGGGCGCGCCCCCTGTCTCGTGGGCCCCTCGGGCGGCCACCGACGTACTTCTTCCTCCTATATAATCCTACGTACCCCGAAAACATCCAAGGGCCACCGAAACACAATTTCCATCGCCGTAACCTTCTGTATCTGCGAGATCCCATCTTGGAGCCTTCGCCGGCGCTCCGCCGGAGGGGGAATCGACCACGGAGGGCTTCTACATCAACATCATAGCCCCTCCGATGAGTTGTGAGTAGTTTACCACAGACCTATGGGTCCATAGTTATTAGCTAGATGGCTTCTTCTCTCTTTTTGGATCTACAATGTTCTCCCCCTCTCTTGTGGAGATCTATTCGATGTAAACTCTTTTTGCAGTGTGTTTGTCGAGAGCCGATGAATTGTGGGTTTATGATCAAGTTTATCTATGAATAATATTTGAATCTTCTCTGAATTCTTTTATGTATGATTGAGTTATCTTTGCAAGTCTCTTTGAATTATCAGTTTGGTTTGGCCTACTAGATTGATCTTTCTTGCCATGGGACAAGTGCTTAGCTCTGGGTTCAATCTTGCGGTGTCCTTACCCAGTGACAAAAAGGGTTGCAAGGCACGTATTGTATTGTTGCCATCGAGGATAAAAAGATGGGGTTTATATCATATTGCTTGAGTTTATCCCGCTACATCATGCTATCTTTTTTAATGCGTTACTCTATTCTTATGAACTTAATACTCTAGATGCATGCTGGATAGCGGTCGATGTGTGGAGTAATAGTAGTAGATGCAGGCAGGAGTCGGTCTACTTGTTGCGGACGTGATGCCTATATACATGATCATGCCTAGATAATCTCATAATTATTCGCTTTTCTATCAATTGCTCGATAGTAATTTGTTCACCCACCGTAATACTTATGCTATCTTGAGAGAAGCCTCTAGTGAAACCTATGGCCCCCGGATCTATTCTTTATCATATAAACTTCCAATCTACTTTTATTTGCATCTTTACTTTTTGCATCTATATTATAAAATACCAAAAATATATTTATCTTATCATATTATCTCTATCAGATCTCACTTTCGCAAGTGGCCGTGAAGGGATTGACAACCCATTTATTGCGTTGGTTGCGAGTTCTTTGTTTGTTTGTGTAGGTGTGTGGGACTTTTGAGGAGCCTCCTACTGGATTGATACCTTGGTTCTCAAAAACTGAGGGAAATACTTACGCTACTATTGCTGCATCACCCTTTCCTCTTCAAGGAAAACCAACGCAAGCTCAAGACATAGCAACCGCCCAGTTGCATATCAGTGGGCACCGCATAAGCCAGAGATCCCTATCCCACAAGCACATCGGGTTGATGGGAAACTCCTCGGTGTACCCATGTCTCTCATCGGCGCCATATGGCTGCCATACCACCTATGAAATAGGGCAAAAATGTAAAATTGATGACTATTTTTCAGGCAAGCAAGAGAAATGACTGAAGTAATGGCCTCGTTACCTGCTTAGGCGTAATCGTGTCCAACTCGTCAATGTACTTTTGGTACATGAGATTGACATCGTTTGTCATCTCGGATACCACATTCCACTTGTAAGCCCAAGTGGGGCGCCGCAATTCGCCATCTTCATCCCAAGGATTAAACGTCACGCTCTTCAGGCATCCTACATGTAGACGCTCCCAGCTCCATACAGAAAGTAGAAGCATATTACTACCAATGCCTGCACTACCTGTGATCCTGCAACACGCATCGTCCAGCTGCATATGAAAGAAAACAATGTTAACTTGATAGCAAGGTTGCATTGCTAATGAAGAAATGACTTGATAGCAAAACAAACCAACTACCTGTCGGTACAAATAAGCAAGAGTCGCTGAACCCCAGCTCCATCCGCTATCGAAGACGGTCAACGCCTCGTTCTTGCCTGTGGAGTCAGGAAACAAAGTCCTCGAGACAATGTACCACATATAGACACGAGCATGTGTCTGTATCACATCATCAATGGCATCCGCAGGGCAATGCGCAAAGTTTGCTTGAATCCACGTGAAAGCAACTCCGGCTGCTTTCCTTTCCTTCTTCTTCTGCTCTCCCTCCTCTACATCAGCCTCAACCTCGACATGAGCCATATCGATAAGAGCAATCATCTGCTCGCGCCACCCATCAGAATCGGTGCTCATACATAGAGGCCTCCCGTCGATAGGAAGCCCGGTGATCAAGGCGACATCCTCGAGCGTCACGGTCATCTCCCGAGTCCGAAGATGGAAACTGTGCATCTCCGGCCTCCATCGATCAGCAAGAGAGGTCACCAATGGAGCGTTGAGGTTCGGCGTGGACCGACTGACCAACTGAATCCATGGGAGGAGTCCTGCCTGCTGGATGTAGGGTGTGTACCGCTCATCGTAGGGCATGGCAGGACCAGAGACCCCGTGATACTGAATCTTCAAAGGTTCAAGCTTCTGCAAAAAACAAGAAATGAAAAATCTTAGGGCATGTCAATTTCAACTAAAGGCAAATTTGCAAAATATTTAGATTACTCACTATTACCATCTCCTTCTCGCGCATCATGAAGGCCCGGTGTTGTGTGTCGTAGACATCGTCGAGAAGCCAAACCATCCTTACAAAGTTCAAACAATAAACATATATGAGTTCATTTTCATCTCAAATATCGGTATACACTAAACATCTCATATGTGTTCAACTACAACAATCTCAACATGTTCTTCTTGCACAATGAATAAATGATTGTAAATTCTCATATATATCTCAAAAAAACTCAACATCTCATATTTCAAATAATCTCAACATCTATTATATATCTAAAAAAACTAAACATCTCATATATGTCTACAAAACTCAACATCTCATAGTTATCTACAAAAATAGGCATCTCATATATATCTAAAAAAACTAAACAATCTAGGGTTTCAATAACAAGAATCATATATTGTGAACTAATGAACAACACTACGGTAGTACCACTATGACTACACATCCTAAATCAAGCAAATCAAGGGTTCCACCAAATCTTGGACAAATCTCTTAAATTGCAACAAATTTACGGAGGAAAAGAAAGGGAACGGAGGAATTTACCTAGTAGGAGGGATTGGAGATCGAATCCATGGATCAAATCTTCAGATCTGAGAGGGATGTGTGTGTGTGTGGGGGGGGGGTCCGATGGGGTGCCGCCACCGCTGCTCTCCGTCCAGAGAGCAACTTCCTGGAGAGGGGGAAGAACTGCCTGGTCGGGCTGGGCCGATCGCTTAAGTCACTGTGCAGCGTGTAAGCGCTAGGCGCTGCACGTTACATGTGTGGCGCGTATGCGTTGGGCGCTGCACGGCTGGCTGTGGGGCCTCCCCTGCCCCGGGCTGCCACGCTGGCTGGGCGTGCGACGCCTAAGGCAAAGGCGCTGCATAGTGCAGTGTTGCGCCCGGCTGTCGGGCGCCACACAAAACGGTCTGTTATGTGAAATTTTTTCAAGACCAGGTCAGTCGTGATTTGATTTTGTCCTCATGTCAAATATGTGATTTCTGCCGCGTGGCCCAACGGGGGTATGTCCGAGCCAGCAGGTATTCGGGACGAGGCGCAGGCACATACGTACGCATGGCTGGCTGCTCAGGAGTGTTGCATGCAGAGTAAAATGCATGAACCGTTCCTGAAGTTGCTGGCAAGGTCCAAGATGGTCCTTCAACTCCGAAACTGCTCCAATACAGTCCCTAAACTCGTGAATACAACATCAATACGATCCTCGAACTCGTGCAACCAGTCCTGGGCTACGTATATGTTGGAAATATGCCCTAGAGGCAATAATAAAATGGTTATTATTATATTTCTTTATTCATGATAATTGTATATTGTTCATGCTATAATCTTATTATCCAGAAATCGCAATATGTGTGTGAATACATAGACCACAACAAGTCCCTAGTAAGCCTCTAGTTGACTAGCTCGTTGATCAACAGATAGTCATGGTTTCCTGACTATGGACATTGGATGTCATTGATAACGGGATCACATCATTAGGAGAATGATGTGATGGACAAGACCCAATCCTAAGCATAGCATAAAGATCGTGTAGTTCGTTTCGCTAGAGCTTTTCCAAATGCCAAGTATCATTTCCTTAGACCATGAGATTGTGCAACTCCCGGATATCGTAGGAGTGCTTTGGGTGTGCCAAACGTCACAACGTAACTGGGTGGCTATAAAGGTCTCCGAAAGTGTCTGTTGGGTTGGCACGAATCGCAACTGGGATTTGTCACTCCGTATGACGGAGAGGTATCTCTGGGCCCACTCGGTAATGCATCATCATAATGACCTCAATGTGACCAAGTGTCTGGTCACGGGATCATGCATTATGGTACGAGTAAAGTGACTTGCCGGTAACGAGACCGAACGAGGTATTGGGATACCGACGATCGAGTCTCGGGCAAGTAACGTACCAATTGACAAAGGGAATTGTATACGGGATTGATTGAATCCTCGACATCGTGGTTCATCCGATGAGATCATCGAGGAGCATGTGGGAGCTAACATGAGTATCCAGATCCCGCTGTTGGTTATTGACCGGAGAGGCGTCTCGGTCATGTCTGCATGTCTCCCGAACCCGTAGGGTCTACACACTTAAGGTTCGGTGATGCTAGGGTTGTAGAGATATGAATATGCAGTAACCCGAAAGTTGTTCGGAGTCCCGGATGAGATCCTAGACGTCACGAGGAGTTCCGGAATGGTCCGGAGGTGAAGAATTATATATAGGAAGTGCAGTTTCGGCCATCGGGAAAGTTTCGGGGGTCACCGGTATTGTACCGGGACCACTGGAAGGGTCCCGGGGGTCCACCGGGTGGGGCCACCTATCCCAGAGGGCCCCGTGGGCTGAAGTGGGGAGGGGACCAGCCCCTGGTGGGCTGGTCCGCCCTCCTTGGGCCCCCCCTGCGCCTAGGGTTGGAAACCCTAGGGGGGGGGGCGCCTCCACTTGCCTTGGGGGGCAAGCCTCCCCCCTGGCCGCCGCCCCCCCTTGGAGATCCCATCTCCAGGGCCGGCGCCCCCCTAGGGGACCCTATATAAAGAGGGGGGAGGGAGGGCAGCCGCACCCTTGCACTTGGCGCCTCCCTTCCCCCTTGCTACACCTCTCGCTCCCGCAGACGCTTGGCGAAGCCCTGCCGGGATCCCTGCTGCATCCACCACCACACCGTCGTGCTGTTGGATCTTCATCAAACTCTCCTTCCCCCTTGCTGGATCAAGAAGGAGGAGACGTCACGCTGACCATACGTGTGTTGAACACGGAGGTGCCATCCGTTCAGCGCTAGGATCTCCGGTGATTTGGATCACGACGAGTACGACTCCCTCAACCCCGTTCTCTTGAACGCTTCCGCTCGCGATCTACACGGGTATGTAGATGCATTCCTTTCTCTCATTGCTGGATGAACTCCTAGATTGATCTTGGTGAACGTAGGAAGTTTTTTATTTTATGCAACGTTCCCCAACAGTGGCATCATGAGCTAGGTTTATGCGTAGTTCTCTTTGCACGAGTAGAACACAATTTGTTGTGGGCGTTGATATTGTTAACTTTCTTGCCACTACTAGTCTTATTTTGCTTCAGCGATATTGTGGGATGAAGCAGCCCGGACCGACCTTACACGTACGCTTACGTGAGACAGGTTCCACCGACTGACATGCACTAGTTGCATAAGGTGGCTAGCGGGTGTCTGTCTCTCCCACTTTAGTTGGAGCAGATTCAATGAAAAGGGTCCTTATGAAGGGTAAATAGAAGTTGGCAAATCATGTTGTGGCTTTAATGTAGGTAAGAAAATGTTCTTGCCAGATCACCTATAGAAGCCACGTAAAAACTTGCAACAACAATTAGAGGATGTCTAACTTGTTTTTGTAGCAAGTGTTTTGTGATGTGATATGGCCAAAGGATGTGATGAATGATATATGTGATGTATGAGATGATCATGTTCTTGTAATAGGAATCAAGACTTGCATGTCGATGAGTATGACAACCGGCAGGAGCCATAGGAGTGGTCTTTATTTTTTGTATGACCTGCGTGTCATTGAAGAACGCCATGTAAATTACTTTACTTTATTGCTAAACGCGTTAGCCATAGAAGTAGAAGTAGTCGTTGGCGTGACAACTTCATGAAGACACGATGATGGAGATCATGATGATGGAGATCATGGTGTCATGCCGGTGACGAAGATGATCTTGGCGCCCCGAAGATGGAGATCAAAGGAGCAATATGATATTGGCCATATCATGTCACTATTTGATTGCATGTGATGTTTATCATGTTTTTCATCTTGTTTACTTAGAACGACGGTAGTAAATAAGATGATCCCTCATAATAATTTCAAGAAAAGTATTCCCCCTAACTCTGCACCGTTGCGAAGGTTCGTTGTTTCGAAGCACCACGTGATGATCGGGTGTGATAGATCCTAACGTTCGAATACAACGGGTGTAAGCCAGATTTACACACGCAATACACTTAGGTTGACTTGACGAGCCTAGCATATATAGACATGGCCTCGGAACACGGAAGACCGAAAGGTCGAACATGAGTCGTATAGAAGATACGATCAACATGAAGATGTTCACCGATGATGACTAGTCTGTCTCACGTGATGATCGGACACGGCCTAGTTGACTCAGATCATGGATCACTTAGATGACTAGAGGGATGTCTATCTGAGTGGGAGTTCATTATTTGATTAGATGAACTTAATTATCATGAACTTAGTCTAAAATCTTTGCAATATGTCTTGTAGATCAAATGGCCCACGCTAATGTTGCCCTCAACTTCAACGCGTTCCTAGAGAAAACCAAACTGAAAGATGATGGCAGCAACTATACAGACTGGGTCCGGAACTTGAGGATCATCCTCATAGCTGCCAAGAAAGCATATGTCCTAGATGCACCGCTAGGTGAAGCACCCATTTTCCCAGCAACTCAAGACGTTATGAACGCCTGGCAGTCGGGTAGTGATGATTACTCCCTTGTTCAGTGCGGCATGCTTTACAGCTTAGAACCGGGGCTCCAAAAGCGTTTTGAGCAACACGGAGCATATGAGATGTTCCAAGAGCTGAAAATGGTTTTCCAAGCTCACGCCCGGGTCGAGAGATATGAAGTCTTCGACAAGTTCTACACTTGTAAGATGGAGGAGAATGGTTCTATCAGCGAGCACATACTCAAAATGTCTGGGTTGCACAACCGCTTATCTCAACTAGGAGTTAATCTCCCGGATGACGCGGTGGTCGACAGAATCCTCCAGTCGCTCCCACCAAGCTACAAGAGCTTTGTGATGAACTTCATTATGCAGGGGATGGAAAAGACCATTCCTGAGGTATATTCAGTGCTGAAATCAGCGGAGGTAGAGATCAAAAAGGAACATCAAGTGTTGATGGTGAATAAAACCACTAAGTTCAAGAAAGGCAAGGGTAAGAAGAACTTCAAGAAGGACGGCAAGAGATTTGCCGCGCCCGGTAAGCCAGTTGCCGGGAAGAAGTCAAGCAATGGACCCAAGCCTGAGACCGAGTGCTTTTATTGCAAGGGAAGCGGACACTGGAAGCGGAACTGCCCCAAGTACTTAGCGGACAAGAAGGCCGACAAAACCAAAGGTATATGTGATATACATGTAATTGATGTGTACCTTACCAGTGCTCGTAGTAGCTCCTGGGTATTTGATACCGGTGCGGCTGCTCATATTTGTAACTCAAAGCAAGAGCTGCGGAATAAGCGGAGACTGGCGAAGGACGAGGTGACGATGCACGTCGGGAATGGTTCCAAGGTCGATGTGATCGCCATCGGCACGCTACCTCTACATTTACCTACGGGATTAGTTTTGAACCTCAATAATTGTTATTTAGTACAAGCTTTGATCATGAACATTGTATCAGGATCTCGTTTAATTCGAGATGGCTACTCATTTAAATCCGAGAATAATGGTTGTTCTATTTATATGAGTGATATGTTTTATGGTCATGCCCCACTGGTGAATGGTTTATTCTTAATGAATCTCGAGCGTAATGTTACACATATTCATTGTGTGAATACTAAAAGATGTAAAGTTGATAACAACAGTCCCACATACTTGTGGCACTGCCGCCTTGGTCACATTGGTGTCAAGCGCATGAAGAAGCTCCATGCTGATGGACTTTTAGAGTCTCTAGATTATGAATCGTTTGACACATGCGAGCCATGCCTCATGGGCAAGATGACCAAGACTCCGTTCTCCTGAACAATGGAGCGAGCAACCAACTTATTGGAAATCATACATACTGATGTGTGCGGTCCAATGAGCGTTGAGGCTCGCGGAGGATATCATTATGTTCTCACTCTCACTGATGACTTGAGTAGATATGGGTATGTCTACTTGATGAAACACAAGTCTGAGACCTTTGAAAAGTTCAAGGAATTTCAGAATGAGGTAGAGAATCAACGTGACCGAAAGATAAAGTTCTTATGATCAGATCGTGGGGGTGAATATTTAAGTCACGAATTTGGTATGCACTTAAGGAAATGTGGAATCGTTTCACAACTCACACCGCCTGGAACACCTCAGCGAAATGGTGTGACCGAACGTCGTAATCGCACTCTATTGGATATGGTGCGATCTATGATGTCGCTTACCGATTTACCGCTATCATTTTGGGGATACGCTCTAGAGACAGCTACATTCACTTTAAATAGGGCACCGTCTAAATCCGTTGAGACGACACCGTATGAATTATGGTTTGGGAAGAGACCTAAGCTGTCGTTTCTAAAAGTTTGGGGATGCGATGCTTATGTCAAGAAACTTCAACCTGAGAAGCTCGAACCCAAGTCGGAAAAATGCGTCTTCATAGGATACCCTAAGGAAACCATTGGGTATACTTTCTACTTAAGATCCGAGGGCAAGATCTTTGTTGCCAAGAACGGGTCCTTTCTGGAGAAAGAGTTTCTCTCGAAAGAATTAAGTGGGAGGAAAGTGGAACTTGATGAAGTACTACCTCTTGAAACGGTTAGTAGCGCAACTCAGGAAGATGTTCCTGTGGTGCCTGCACCGACAAGAGAGGAGGTTAATGATGTTGATCAAGATACTTCGGATCAAGCTCCTACTGAACTTCAAAGGTCCACAAGGACACGTTCCGCACCAGAGTGGTACGGCAACCCTGTCTTAGAAATCATGTTGTTAGACAACGGTGAACCTTCGAACTATGAAGAAGCGACGGCGGGCCCAGATTCCAACAAATGGCTTGAAGCCATGCAATCCGAGATAGGATCCATGTATGAAAACAAAGTGTGGACTTTGACAGACTTGCCCGATGATCGGCGAGCGATAGAAAATAAATGGATCTTTAAGAAGAAGACGGACGCGGATGGTAATGTTACCATATATAAAGCTCGACTTGTCGCTAAGGGTTATCGGCAAGTTCAAGGGATTGACTACGATGAGACATTCTCTCCCGTAGCGAAGCTGAAGTCCGTCCGAATCATGTTAGCAATTGCCGCATACTATGATTATGAGATATGGCAAATGGACGTCAAAACGGCATTCCTGAATGGTCACCTTAAGGAAGAACTGTATATGATGCAGCCGGAAGGTTTTGTCGACCCTAAGAATGCTAACAAGGTGTGCAAGCTCCAGCGCTCCATCTATGGGTTGGTGCAAGCATCTCGGAGTTGGAACATTCGCTTTAATGAGATGATTAAAGCGTTTGGATTTATGCAGACTTATGGAGAAGCCTGCGTTTACAAGAAAGTGAGTGGGAGCTCTGTAGCATTTCTCATATTATATGTGGATGACATACTTTTGATGGGAAATTATATAGAAATTTTGGACAGCATAAAGGCCTACTTGAATAAGTGTTTTTCAATGAAGGACCTTGGAGAAGCTGCTTACATATAGGGCATCAAAATCCATAGAGATAGATCAAGACGCCTCATAGGTCTTTCACAAAGCACATACCTTGATAAGATATTGAAGAAGTTCAATATGGATCAGTCCAAGAAGGGGTTCTTTCCTGTGTTGCAAGGTGTGAAATTGAGCTCGGCTCAATGCCCGACCACAACAGAAGATAGAGAAAAGATGAGTGTCGTCCCCTATGCCTCAGCCATAGGGTCTATCATGTATGCCATGACCTGTACCAGACCTGATATAAACCGTGCCGTAAGTTTGGTAGGAAGGTACCAAAGTAATACCGGCATGGAAAAGTGGACAGCGGTCAAGAACATCCTTAAGTACCTGAAAAGGACTAAGGACATGTTTCTCGTATATGGAGGTGACGAAGAGCTCGTCGTAAAGGGTTACGTCGATGCTAGCTTCGACACAGATCTGGATGACTCAAAAGTCACAAACCGGATACGTGTATATTTTGAATGGTGGGGCAGTGAGCTGGTGCAGTTGCAAGCAGAGCGTCGTGGCGGGATCTACATGTGAAGTGGAGTACATGGCAGCCTCGGAGGCAGCACATGAAGCAATCTGGGTGAAGGAGTTCATCACCGACCTAGGAGTCATACCCAATGCGTCGGGGCCGATTACACTCTTCTGTGACAACACTGGAGCTATTGCACTTGCCAAGGAGCCCAGGTTTCACAAGAAGACCAGGCACATCAAGCGTCGCTTCAACTCCATTCGTGAAAATGTTCAAGATGGAGACATAGATATTTGTAAAGTACATACGAACCTGAATGTAGCAGATCCGTTGACTAAACCTCTCCCTAGAGCAAAGCATGATCAACACCAGGACGCAATGGGTGTTCGATACATCACAATGTAACTATTTTATTGACTCTAGTGCAAGTGGGAGACTATTGGAAATATGCCCTAGAGGCAATAATAAAATGGTTATTATTATATTTCTTTATTCATGATAATTGTCTATTGTTCATGCTATAATCGTATTATCCGGAAATTGTAATACATGTGTGAATACATAGACCACAACAAGTCCCTAGTAAGCCTCTAGTTGACTAGCTCGTTGATCAACAGATAGTCATGGTTTCCTGACTATGGACATTGGATGTCATTGATAACGGGATCACATCATTAGGAGAATGATGTGATGGACAAGACCCAATCCTAAGCATAGCACAAAGATCGTGTAGTTCTTTTCGCTAGAGCTTTTTCCAAATGTCAAGTATCATTTCCTTAGACCATGAGATTGTGCAACTCCCGGATATGTAGGAGTGCTTTGGGTGTGTCAAACGTCACAACGTAACTGGGTGGCTATAAAGGTGCACTACGGGTATCTCCGAAAGTGTCTGACGGGTTGGCACGAATCGAGACTGGGATTTGTCACTCCGTATGACGGAGAGGTATCTTTGGGCCCACTCGGTAATGCATCATAATAATGAGCTCAATGTGACCAAGTGTCTGGTCACAGGATCATGCATTACGGTACGAGTAAAGTGACTTGCCGGTAACGAGACTGAACGAGGTATTGGGATACCGACGATCGAGTCTCGGGCAAGTAACGTCCCAATTGACAAAGGGAATTGTATACGGGATTGATTGAATCCTCATCATCGTGGTTCATCCGATGAGATCATCGAGGAGCATGTGAGAGCTAACATGGGTGTCCAGATCCCGCTGTTGGTTATTGACCGGAGAGGCGTCTCGGTCATGTCTGCATGTCTCCCAAACCCGTAGGGTCTACACACTTAAGGTTCGGTGACGCTAGGGTTGTAGAGATATGAATATGCAGTAACCCGAAAGTTGTTCAGAGTCCCGGATGAGATCCTGGACATCACGAGGAGTTCCAGAATGGTCCGGAGGTGAAGCATTATATATAGGAAGTGCAGTTTCGGCCATCGGGAAAGTTTCGGGGGTCACCGGTATTGTACCGGGACCACCGGAAGGGTCCCGGGGGTCCACCGGGTGGGGCCACCTATCCCGGAGGGACCCGTGGGCTGAAGTGGGGAGGGGACCAGCCCCTGGTGGGCTGGTCCGCCCCCCTTGGCCCCCCCCTGCGCCTAGGGTTGGAAACCCTAGGGTGGGGGGGCGCCTCCACTTGCCTTGGGGGCAAGCCTCCCCCCTGGCCGCCGCCCCCCCTTGGAGATCCCATCTCCAGGGCCGGCGCCCCCCAGGGGACCCTATATAAAGAGGGGGGGGGGAGGGAGGGCAGCCTCACCCTTGCACTTGGCGCCTCCCTTCCCCCTTGCTACACCTCTCCCTCCCGCAGACGCTTGGCGAAGCCCTGCCGGGATCCCTGCTGCATCCACCACCACGCCGTCGTGCTGCTGGATCTTCATCAACCTCTCCTTCCCCCTTGCTGGATCAAGAAGGAGGAGACGTCACGCTGACTGTACGTGTGTTGAACACGGAGGTGCCGTCCGTTCGGCGCTAGGATCTCCGGTGATTTGGATCACGACGAGTACGACTCCCTCAACCCCGTTCTCTTGAACGCTTCCGCTCGCGATCTACAAGGGTATGTAGATGCATTCCTCTGTCTCGTTGCTAGATGAACTCCTAGATTGATCTTGGTGAACGTAGGAAATTTTTTATTTTATGCAACATTCCCCAACAGTATAAACATACGGCTCGCGTACGCCGCGTCGTCCATGTCCGCCACATCACCATAGAGGGCCCGTGGTCAGAAAACGTTAGTCGTCTCCCTGGTTAAAATCCCCAAACACAGCCTGAATCCTTAACTTCCCAAATCGCTTTCCGCCAGACCACACTTCAGACAGTTCGGTCGACGGGGACCGCGATGGCGGCAGCCTCGGCGCCTCTCCCCCTCCTGTCGCTGATGGCATCCCAGTCACGCCTCCCCCTTCCCGTTGCAGCCGTGGCATCCCAGTCACACCTCCCCTTCCCGTTGCCGCCGGTGGCTCCAGCCACAACTTGCTTGAGCGACTTTTGGCTGTTATGTAATCTCAACTGTGCACTAGTACTATGTTAATGAAGTGAACTATCCTTGTGTTCTAATGGAAGTGAACTGTTCTTTGTTCCAATGTTTGGGAACTATCCTTTGTTCTAATGGAAGTGAGATCAACGTGTATCTGCATTTGACTGAATATATGAGGTGAGACCAAAAATTATCACGGAATGTATCTGCATTTTGACAGATTATGCATGTGTTGTGAGACAAACGATTGAGACCAACCAATATGAGAGAATGTATGATTGAAAATGTACATGTACAGTTTGACCAACAAATATTCCACTCATTTCTGATAGATATGTATACATATATTCCAATGTGCCTGTACAGTGCTAGAGCATAACTGCATTTTGACAAAACACATATATGAAGTGAACTTTAACACTGAATTCTGGCCAGCACAGCAGTAATTTTATGCAGTGTATGAATTGAACACACATAGATTATAACTGACCTTTGCCAATACAGCAGCACTTTTTCACAAACATATATGAAGTGAACTCACACATAGATCCTAACTGAACTCTTGCCCGTACGGCAACATGATAAGTTCTGAACATGAACAGTATAGACGATGCTCTCTGTTTCTTCATTATTGTCGTTTCCATTAGAACAACCGTACGTCGGCACCGCCACCTCATCAAGTCGCTGTATCGGGGCACCCACCGGCGGCTGCGGCTGCGAGCCCCTTCTTTCCTCCGCTGTCCCTGGAGAGTTCATGTATTGGACCTGTCGGCGATCATCAGGCCACCACCATTGTCCCGGGGGCGATAGCTTCTGTTTCATGAGATGATCAGGTAGGAGCAGAAGCGAATGAGTCACAAAATCAGGATCTTTGGGGGGCGAACGCAGAAACACCACTGCCTCGCATCGGTTGCCCGCGATGAACTGCGTACACTGACGTGGTGGAGGCGCCGTACACAAAACATACACGCATACGTATCCCGGGACCGGTTCCACGAGTTCAAGGATCGTATTGACTTAGTATTCGCAAGTTTAAGGACCGTATTGGAGCAGTTTCAGAGTTTAAGGACCGTTTTGGACCTTGCCACCAACTTCAAGGACGGTTCATGCATTTACTCTTGCATGCACGTGATTTGTTTGGAAAAAAAGAGGACCGAGTCCTCATGTGAGACATGAAAAGAGGCAGCAGCTGATCGATTGGGCGAAGGAAATATCCATTAATACGTCCGTTGGGAATAGCAAGGCTGTGGCAAGGCAAAAGCTAGCACCGTGAGTTGAGCCTACTAGCTAGTACACGTGAGGACCAGAATGTTTTTTGGTTGGAACTGCTGTAGTACGCGGAGGCTGTTCGTGTACTTGGGGTATCACGTGGAGAGTTTGGATAATTTTTCACAGGGTCAGTCATATGAAGAACCATTGCGCCAACGGGTACCAGGTTTGAGGTGGAGAAGTTCATGGGACTGAAAACCTTGGGTTATGGCAGACAATGGTGGAAGATTTGTTGGCACAACAGGGATGCTTGAGAGCGTTATGGGAAGTCATGCCAGCTAAGATGGAATTATGTGTGATGGATGGAAATTCATGGAAGGCAATTTGAGAGCCTCGAGCGTGTTGTATAGTTGACGAGTTCGGCTGGGTCGGACTAGACAGTCTGACGGATCGACTATGTCGGTTGGTCCAGAAGACGATGGTGGAATCAGCGCTGGAGACGTAGGAGCGTGATGCTGATGGTGACCGACTTTTGGGCGTGGAAACACGTGGCGCAGGCCTGAGGGTTTGTGTGGCTTCGACAAGACTATGACGCGGGGTTGATTCAAGATGGTGCACATGAGAGCTTGGAGTAAACGAAGCGCGGGGTGGCAAGTACAACCACCATGGAGTCATGTTGAAGGTGGAGCTAGATTGAGGGGCTATGGTGTAAGGATCTAGAGAATCAAAGCCTATTCAACGGATGGGGAAAAAAGCGGGTGACACGTAGTTCGAACTGGAGCCCGGTGGTCTGATAGAAGCGTGAAACTCGTCATCGGTCGGTGATGATCGGTGATACTCTGGAGTGGGGGTTGAGTGGTGTGAGTTCGCGACCCTTGAGACTCGACCAGGACAACGGAGGCTCGATGCGGTAATAGCGGTGAGGCGTGCGGTATGCACGGGACATGGACAAGGGCCAGGGCTCTGGTGGTCATACATGTGGTGAGACAACTGCGAATTTGACTCGGGATGACTACAAGCAACGGTGAAATTCCTTCAAGTTTCAGACAGGTGGTCAAGAAAAGAGCGGTGATGTTGAGTTCAGGTAACTCTTATGTGTGATACCCAATATGTGAGTTGTTCACTTTCACGCAGATCAGTGATCAGTGTGTGATGGAATTGGACGGATACTCTGAAAGTTGGGAGCATAAACTAGAGTATCAAGGAACTTAATTTTGCTCGAGTGTTGACTGTGGTTAAGAAAAGAAGGGACTACAAGTTGCAGGTGGAGTCATATGGAATCTTTGGAGTAGCAGTGGTGTTCATGGGACAATCTCAAGTCCAACGTACTTGGAAGTTTGACGCATGGTAAAATTCAAGGTGGCGGAGAATATTCGCCAAGGTGGAGTTGAAGGAAATATGCCCTAGAGGCAATAATAAAGTTATTATTTATTTCCTTATATCATGATAAATGTTTATTATTCATGCTAGAATTGTATTAACCGGAAACATTGTAGACATAGAATATTTGCAAAATACATACGGCTCTGAATGTGACAGACCCATTGACTAAGCTTCTCTCACGAGCAAAACATGATCACACCTTAGTACTCTTTGGGTGTTAATCACATATCGATGTGAACTAGATTATTGACTCTAGTAAACCCTTCGAGTGTTGGTCACATAACGATGTGAACTATGGGTGTTAATCATATACAGATATGAATATTGCTGTTAAATCACATAGCGATGTGAACTAGATTATTGACTCTAGTGCAAGTGGGAGACTGAAGGAAATATGCCCTAGAGGCAATAATAAAGTTATTATTTATTTCCTTATATCATGATAAATGTTTATTATTCATGCTAGAATTGTATTAACCGGAAACATAATACATGTGTGAATACATAGACAAACATAGTGTCACTAGTATGCCTCTACTTGACTAGCTCGTTTATCAAAGATGGTTATGTTTCCTAACCATAGACATGAGTTGTCATTTGATTAACGGGATCACATCATTAGGAGAATGATGTGATTGACATGACCCATTCTGTTAGCCTAGCACTTGATCGTTTAGTATGTTGTTATTGCTTTCTTCATGACTTATACATGTTCCTGTAACTATGAGATTATGCAACTCCCATTTACCGGAGGAACACTTTGGGTGCTACCAAACGTCACAACGTAACTGGGTGATTATAAAGGAGTACTACAGGTGTCTCCAAAGGTACATGTTGGGTTGGCGTATTTCAAGATTATGTTTTGTCACTCCGATTGTCGGAGAGGTATCTCTGGGCCCTCTCGGTAATGCACACCACTTAAGCCTTGCAAGCATTGTGACTAATGAGTTAGTTGCGGGATGATGCATTACGTAACGAGTAAAGAGACTTGCCGGTAACGAGATTGAACTAGGTATTGGATACCGACGATCGAATCTTGGGCAAGTAACACACCGATGACAAAGGGAACAACGTATGTTGTTATGCGGTTTGACCGATAAAGATCTTCATAGAATATGTAGGAGCCCATATGGGCATCCAGGTCCCGCTATTGGTTATTGACCAAGAATAGTTCTAGGTCATGTCTACATAGTTCTCGAACCCGTAGGGTCCGCACGCTTAAGGTTTCGATGACAGTTTTATTATGAGTTTATGAGTTTTGATGTACCGAAGGAGTTCGGAGTCCCGGATGAGATCGGGGACATGACGAGGAGTCTCGAAATGGTCGAGACGTAAAGTTCGATATATTAGACGACTATATTCGGAGTTCGGAAAGGTTCCGAATGATTCGGGTATTTTTCGGAGTACCGGAGAATTACGGGAATTCGCCGGGAAGAAGTATTGGGCCTTATTGGGCCCTGCGGGAAAGAGAGAGGGGCTGCCTAGGGCAGGCCGCGCGCCCCCCCATGGCCTAGTCCGAATTGGACTAGGGGGAGGGGCTGCACCCCCTCCTTCCTTCCCTTCTCTCTTCCCCTTCCTTGTCTCCTACTCCTAATACATGGAAGGACTCCTAGTTGGACTAGGAAAGGGGGAATCCTACTCCCGGTGGGAGTAGGACTCCCCATGGCGCGCGCCTTCTAGGGCCAGCCTCCTCCTCCCTCCCTCCTTTATATACGGGGGCAGGGGGCACCCCATGGACACACAAGTTGATCTACGGATCGTTCCTTAGCCGTGTGCGGTGCCCCACTCCACCATATTCCACCTCGGTCATATCGTCGTGAAGCTTAGGCGAAGCCCTACGCCGGTAGAGCATCAACATCGTCACCACACTGTCGTGCTGGCGGAACTCATCTCCGGAGACTCGGCTGGATCGGAGGCCGGAGATCGTCATCGAGCTGAACGTGTGCTGAACTCGGAGGCCCCGTACGTTCGGTGCTTGGATCGGTCGGATCGTGAAGACGTACGACTACATCAACCGCGTTGTCATAACGCTTCCGCTTACGGTCTACAAGGGTACGTGGACGAACACTCTCCCCTCTCGTTGCTATATCATCACCATGATCTTGCGTGTGCGTAGGAATTTTTTTGAAATTACTACGTTCCCCAACAGTGGCATCCGAGCCTAGGTTTTATGCGTTGATGTTATATGCATGAGTAGAACACAAGTGAGTTGTGGACGATATAAGTCATACTGCCTACCAGCATGTCATACTTTGGTTCAGCGGTATTGTGAGATGAAGCGGCCCGGACCGACATTACGCGTACGCTTACGCGAGACTGGTTTCACCGTTACGAGCACTCGTGCTTAAAGGTGGCTGGCGGGTGTCTGTCTCTCTCACTTGTGTGGCTACGCCCGGTCCTTGTGAAGGTTAAAACGGAGTCTATTTGACAAACTATCGTTGTGGTTTTGATGCGTAGGTAAGAACGGTTCTTGCTAAGCCCGTAGCAGCCACGTAAAATTTGCAACAACAAAATAGAGGACGTCTAACTTATTTTTGCAGGGCATGTTGTGATGTGATATGGTCAAGATGTGATGCTATATTTTATTGTATGAGATGATCATGTTTTGTAACCGAAGTTATCGGCAACTGGCAGGAGCCATATGGTTGTCGCTTTATTGTATGAAATGCAAACGCCCTATAATTGCTTTACTTTATCACTAAGCGGTAGCGATAGTCGTAGAAGCAATAGATGGCGTAAACGACAACGATGCAACGATGGAGATCAAGGTGTCGCGCCGGTGACGATGGTGATCACGATGGTGCTTCGGAGATGGAGATCACAAGCACAAGATGATGATGGCCATATCATATCACTTATATTGATTGCATGTGATGTTTATCCTTTATGCATCTTATCTTGCTTTGATTGACTGTAGCATTTTAAGATGATCTCCCACTAAAATTATCAAGAAGTGTTCTCTCTGAGTATGCACCATTGCCAAAGTTCGTCGTGCCGAGACACCACGTGATGATCGGGTGTGATAAGCTCTACGTCCATCTACAACGGGTGCAAGCCAGTTTTGCACACGCGGAATACTCAGGTTAAACTTGACGAGCCTAGCATATGCAGATATGGCCTCGGAACACGGAGACCGAAAGGTCGAGCGTGAATCATATAGTAGATATGATCAACATATTGATGTTCACCATTGAAAACTACCCCATCTCACGTGATGATCGGTTATGGTGTAGTTGATATGGATCATGTAATCACTTAGATGACTAGAGAGATGTCTGTCTAAGTGGGAGTTCTTAAGTAATATGATTAATTGAACTTAAATTTATCATGAACTTAGTCCTGGTAGTATTTTGCAAATTATGTTGTAAGATCAATAGCTTGCGTTGTTGCTTTCATATGTTTATGTTGATATGTTCCTAGAGAAAATTGTGTTGAAAAATGTTAGTAGCAATGATGCGGATTTGATCCGCGATCTGAGGTTTATCCTCATTGCTGCACAGAAGAATTATGTCCTTAATGCACCGCTAGGTGACAGACCTATTGCAGGAGCAGATGCAGACGTTATGAACGTTTGGCTAGCTCAATATGATGACTACTTGATAGTTTTGTGCACCATGCTTTATGGCTTAGAATCGGGACTTCAAAGATGTTTTGAACATCATGGACCATATGAGATGTTCCAGGAATTGAAGTTAATATTTCAAGCAAATACCCGAGTTGAGAGATATGAAGTCTTCAACAAGTTCTATGGCTAAAAGATGGAGGAGAATCGCTCAACTAGTGAGCATGTGCTCAGATTGTCTGGGTACTTCAATCGCTTGAATCAAGTGGGAGTTAATCTTCCAGATAAGATAGTGATTGACAGAATTCTCTAGTCACCATCACTAAGTTACTAGAACTTCGTGATGAACTACAGTATGCAAGGGATGACAAAAACGATTCCCGAGCTCTTCGTGATGTTGAAATCAACGAAGGTAGAAATCAAGAAAGAGCATCAAGTGTTGATGATTGACGAGACCACTAGTTTCAAGAATAGGGCAAAGGGAAAGAAAGGGAACTTCAAGTGGAAAGACAAGCAAGTTGTCACTCCTGCGAAGAAGCCCAAAGCTGGACCATAGCCTGAAACTAAGTGCTTACACTGCAAAGGAAATAGTCACTGGAAGCGGAAATGCCCTGAATATTTGGTAGATAAGAAGGATGGCAAAGTGAACAAGGGTATATTTGATATACATGTTATTAATGTGTGCCTTGCTAGTGTTTATAGTAGCCCCTGAGTATTTGATACTTGTTCGGTTGCTAAGATTAGTAACTCGAAACAGGAGTTACATAATAAACAGAGACTAGTTGAAGGGTGAAGTGATGATGAGTGTTGGAAGTAGTTCCAAGATTGATATGATCATCATCGCACACTCCCTAAACTTTCGGGATAAGTGTTAAACCTAAATAAATGTTATTTAGCGTTTGCGTTGAGCATGAATATGATTTGATCATGTTTATTGCAATACGGTTATTCATTTAAAGTCAGAGAATAATTGTTGTTCTGTTTACATGAATAAAACCTTTAATGGTCATACACCCAATGAAAATAGTTTGTTGGATCTCGATCGTAGTGATACACATATTCATAATATTGATGCCAAAAGATGCAAAGTTAATAATGATAGTGCAACTTATTTGTGGCACTGCTGTTTGAGTCATATCGGTGTAAAGCGCATGAAGAAACTTCATAAAGATGGATTTTCGGAATCACTTGGTTATGAATCATTTGATGCTTGCGAACCGTGCCTTTTGGGCAAGATGACTAAAAATTCCGTTCTCCGGAACAATGGAACGAGCTACTAACTTGTTGGAAATAATACATACCGATATATGCGATCCAATGAGTATTGATGCTCGTGGCAAGTATCGTTATTTTCTGACCTTCACAAGATGATTTGAGTAGATATGGGTATATCTACTTGATGAAACATAAAGTCTGAAATAGTTGAAAGGTTCAAAGAATTTCAGAGTGAAGTGGAAAAATCATCGTAACAAGAAAACAAAGTTTCTGCGATCTGATCGCGGAGACGAATATTTGAGTTACGAGTTTGGTCTTCAATTAAAACAATGTGGAATAGTTTCACAGTTCACGCCACCTGGAACACCACAACGTTATGGTGTGTCCGAACGTTGTAACCGCACTTTATTGGATATGGTGCGATCTATGATGTCTCTTACTGATTTACCAA
Organism: Triticum timopheevii; assembly: GCA_963921465.1. Lineage (NCBI taxonomy): Eukaryota > Viridiplantae > Streptophyta > Magnoliopsida > Poales > Poaceae > Triticum > Triticum timopheevii. Next base: position 17,219,125 of record OY997270.1, on the reverse strand, counting down.
TATTGTTTTGGGGTTATGCATTAGAGACAGCTGCATTCACGTTAAAAGGGCACCATCTAAATCCGTTGAGACGACAACATATGAATTGTGGTTTAGCAAGAAACCCAAGTTGTCGTTTCTTAAAGTTTAGGGCTACGATGCTTATGTGAAAAAGTTTTATCCTGATAAGCTCGAACCCAAATCGGAGAAGTGCGTCTTCATAGAATACCCAAAGGAAATTGTTGGGTACACCTTCTATCACAGATCCGAAGGCAAGATATTCGTTGCTACAATGGATCCTTTCTAGAGAAGGAGTTTCTCTCGAAAGAAGTGAGTGGGAGGAAAGTAGAGCTTGATAAGGTAATTTGTACCTTCTCCCGAATTAGAAAGTAGTTCATCACAGAAATCAGTTCCAGTGATTCCTACACCAATTAGTGAGGAAGCTAATGATGATGATCATGAAACTTCAGATCAAGTTACTACAGAACCTCGTAGGTCTTCCAAAGTACAGTCCGCACCAGAGTGGTACGGTAATCCTGTTCTGGAATTCATGTTACTAGACCATGATGAACCTACGAACTATGAGGAAGCGATGATGAGCCCAGATTCCACGAAATGGCTTGAGGCCATAAAATCTGAGATATGATCCATGTATGAGAACAAACTATGGACTTTGATTGACTTGCTCGATGATCAGCAAGCCATGTTAAATAAATGGATCTTCAAGAGGAAGACGGACACTGATAGTAGTGTTACTATCCATTAAGCTCGACTTGTTGCAAAAGGTTTTCAACGAGTTCAAGGGGTTGAATACGATGAGATTTTCTCACCCGTATCGATGCTTAAGTCTGTCCGAATCATGTTAGCAATTGCCACATTTTATGAAATCTGGCAAATGGATGTCAAAACTGCATTCCTTAATGGATTTATTAAAGAAGAGTTGTATATGATGCAACCAGAAAGTTTTTGTCAATCCTAAAGATGCTAACAAAATGTGCAAGCTCCAGCAATCCATCAATGGACTGGTGCAAGCATCTCGGAGTTGGAATATACGCTTTGATGAGTTGATCAAAGCATATGATTTAATACAGACTTTTGGAAAGGCCTGTATTTACAAGAAAGTGAGTGGGAGCACTACGGCATTTCTGATAAGTATATGTGAATGACATATTGTTGATCGGAAATAATGTAGAATTATTCTGCAAAGCATAAAGGAATGTTTGAAAAGAGTTCTTTAAAATAAAGACCTCAGTAAAGCTACTTACATATTGAGCATCAAGATCTATTGAGATAGATCGAGATGCTTGATAAGATTTTCAATGAGTATATACCTTGGCAAGATTTTGAAATAGTTCAAAATGGAACAGTCAAAGAAAGAGTTCTTGCCTGTGTTGCAAAGGTGTGAAATTGAGTAAGACTCAAATCCCGACCACGGCAGAAAATAGAAAAGAGAATGAAAGTCATTCCCTATGCCTCAGTCATAGGTTCTATAAAGTATGCTATGTTATGTACCAGACCTATTGTATACCTTGCTCTGAATTTGGCAAGGGAGTACAATAGTGATCTAGGAGTAGATCACTGGACATTGGTCAAGAATATCCTTAGTGAGGACTAAGGAAATATTTCTCGATTATGGAGGTGACAAAAGAGTCCGTCGTAAAAAGTTACAATGATGCAAGCTTTTACACCAATCCAGATGACTCTAAGTCCCAATCTGGATACATATTAAAAGTGGGAGCAATTAGCTAAAGTAGCTTCGTGCAAAGCATTGTAGACATAGAATATTTGCAAAATACATACGGCTCTGAATGTGACAGACCCATTGACTAAGCTTCTCTCATGAGCAAAACATGATCACACCTTAGTACTCTTTGGGTGTTAATCACATATCGATGTGAACTAGATTATTGACTCTAGTAAACCCTTCGAGTGTTGGTCACATAACAATGTGAACTATGGGTGTTAATCATATACAGATATGAATATTGCTGTTAAATCACATAGCGATGTGAACTAGATTATTGACTCTAGTGCAAGTGGGAGACTGAAGGAAATATGCCCTAGAGGCAATAATAAAGTTATTATTTATTTCCTTATATCATGATAAATGTTTATTATTCATGCTAGAATTGTATTAACCGGAAACATAATACATGTGTGAATACATAGACAAACATAGTGTCACTAGTATGCCTCTACTTGACTAGCTCGTTTATCAAAGATGGTTATGTTTCCTAACCATAGACATGAGTTGTCATTTGATTAACGGGATCACATCATTACGAGAATGATGTGATTGACATGACCCATTCCGTTAGCCTAGCACTTGATCGTTTAGTATGTTGCTATTGCTTTCTTCATGACTTATACATGTTCCTGTAACTATGAGATTATGCAACTCCCGTTTACCGGAGGAACACTTTGGGTGCTACCAAACGTCACAACGTAACTGGGTGGTTATAAAGGAGTACTACAGGTGTCTCCAAAGGTACATGTTGGGTTGGCGTATTTCAAGATTAGGTTTTGTCACTCCGATTGTCGGAGAGGTATCTCTGGGCCCTCTCGGTAATGCACATCACTTAAGCCTTGCAAGCATTGTGACTAATGAGTTAGTTGCGGGATGATGCATTACGTAACGAGTAAAGAGACTTGCCGTTAACGAGATTGAACTAGGTATTGGATACCGACGATCGAATCTCGGGCAAGTAACATACCGATGACAAAGGGAACAACGTATGTTGTTATGCGGTTTGACCGATAAAGATCTTCGTAGAATATGTAGGAGCCAATATGGGTATCCAGGTCCCGCTATTGGTTATTGACCAAGAATAGTTCTAGGTCATGTCTACATAGTTCTCGAACCCGTAGGGTCCGCACGCTTAAGGTTTCGATGACAGTTTTATTATGAGTTTATGAGTTTTGATGTACCAAAGGAGTTCGGAGTCCCGGATGAGATCGGGGACATGACGAGGAGTCTTGAAATGGTCGAGACGTAAAGATCGATATATTGGACGACTATATTCGGAGTTCGGAAAGGTTCCGAATGATTCGGGTATTTTTCGGAGTACCGGAGAATTACGGGAATTCGCCGGGGAGAAGTATTAGGCCTTATTGGGCCCTGCGGGAAAGAGAGAGGGGCTGCCTAGGGCAGGCCGCGCGCCCCCCCATGGCCTAGTCCGAATTGGACTAGGGGGAGGGGCCGCACCCCCTCCTTCCTTCCCTTCTCTCTTCCCCTTGCTTGTCTCCTACTCCTAATACATGGAAGGACTCCTAGTTGGACTAGGAAAGGGGGAATCCTACTCCCGGTGGGAGTAGGACTCCCCATGGCGCGCCCCTCCTAGGGCCGGCCTCCTCCTCCCTCCCTCCTTTATATACGGGGGCAGGGGGCACCCCATGGACACACAAGTTGATCTACGGATCGTTCCTTAGCCATGTGCGGTGCCCCCTCCACCATATTCCACCTCGATCATATCGTCGTGAAGCTTAGGCGAAGCCCTGCGCCGGTAGAGCATCAACATCGTCACCACGCCGTCGTGCTGACGGAACGCATCTCCGGAGACTCGGCTGGATCGGAGGCCGGAGATCGTCATCGAGCTGAATGTGTGCTGAACTCGGAGGCCCCGTACGTTCGGTGCTTGGATCGGTCGGATCGTGAAGACGTACGACTACATCAACCGCGTTGTCATAACGCTTCCGCTTACGGTCTACGAGGGTACATGGACGAACACTCTCCCCTCTCGTTGCTATATCATCACCATGATCTTGCGTGTGCGTAGGAATTTTTTTGAAATTACTACGTTCCCAACAGGAGTTTGTTAGAGTTGTGTCGAATTTTGTGTACACGGTAGGTTACAGTTGGACTCTGAGTAGTATTGTGTTTACATAGGATATGGAGTCGTGTCCTAGTAGGACACTCGTATCCTAGGCCTCTCATATATAGCGGGGGTAGAGACACGATGTAACCTATGCCAACATAATAACACAGGAACGCAGGGGAAGCCGGCGGCATGTGCCGGCGTCCAGGTCGACCGGGTGCGGTATTGTGACGGTGTCAGGGGAGGAGCGTCCATAGTCAGGCCCCGGGGATGTAGCCATATCGGTGAACCTCGTTAACAAATCTCGGTGTCGTGCCTCGTGTGGTTGTTTGGTCCTCGGATGATCGACGGTATGCCTCGGATTTATTCTAACAAAATATAGTACACATGATTCATTAGGAAAACAAATCCTATATGATCCAATCCTACGAATCAAACAACCAACAGAGGAAAAATTCTTAAGGATTACGAAAAATCCTATGATTTTTGTTTTGAATCAAAGGATTCCTGATATATTCTTAAATAATATTAATTGTACAAGATAGGTTTCTGATCACGTAGAGGATTATGACCTAAACAGGAGTCCTCCCAAAGGCAGATACTATTGCCATCACCCAGGATCTATAGAAGTACCCCTTGGCGTTTGGGAGTGCCCTCGCTAAACTGAATGATTATTACGTACTTGCATTATCCATGACCGCGTCATCGGGAAATAGATGAAGCTCTTCAATCCAAGTTTATAGTTAAACATCCAGAATATGCTGCGAAAATAAAGATGGCCGGTGTGGTGTGATCTTGATTCTCGGTCGTGTACGACCCAACAATCTTTTCATTTAAAATATGTCAGTGGTGCACGTACGTACGATCGATCCCTTCAATCCGCGATCTCAGGAATTCCAACCGCTCAACCACCGTCTTTGGCAATGGTATCTTGATCTCCATATCTAGGTCAGCAAATAATTAGCCGGAAAACAGCACCTCAAGTTCCTTTCATTTCTCAGGCCAAGAGACATATTGTTTTCATTTCTCAGGTACAGAGAGAGATATCATTTTGATTCTGTGTTTTAATACTAGTTTTGCTCGATCTGAGATCGTGAGATAATGCTAATGTATTGCTACGTACCAAGCTCAAGATCCCGAGCAAATCTCTTGCTGATACAGGCAAATCAATGTTTATTCATCTGAATCCATCCGTACGACATCGATTGGTTGTAAAAAGCCTATATATTGTATACTAAATCGTCATCGAGCTAACCCATTCGTGCGTTAGCAAAATAAAATCCTCAGATGTCTGCAGGTGTGGTCTTTCATTCAGAATTTATAATCCATGGTTATATTGGCTTCTATGCATGATTGCTTCTTCCTCCTACCCATATTACTTGTTGCTCAAATGGATGTATTAGATCAGAGGGAGTAGCTGGTCTTAGAACACTAGCTAACTTTGTAGCTTGCAAACTATGAGCTAAACTATTGACCAGTGCGTGCGCGGCGCACACCTTTTTTTTTGTCACCCATAACAAAGGAAACTACGGTCTAGTACCTCACATGCCGGCCGGGAATGACATCGGCCGGGGTTTTTAACCTTCTTTTCTAAAAATGTAGATGAATAAATGTTGGCTGCGAGTCACTTGTTTTTCTCTTGGGAGTTCATTTTTTCTTATGAAATGCTCTAGGGAGTTCTCGGCAGGCTTAAAAATGGTTATCTTCGTCGTTTCGAGATCTTTATCTCTTTGCATTTGCATGAATTCTGATGCTCTAAACGAATGTGAGCGGTAACTTAGAAATATAATCTCTCGTCCTTCTAACCAATAGCATGACCGGTTTTCTTTGTTTCTCGAATTACTGGCGCCGTGTCTTGCACATACTTTTCCGTTAGTTCTCATACGACGGTTCTGTAGATAAACAAAAGCTCCAATGCATGAGGTGCATGGTTAGTGACATCTTGTTACTTTACTCTTGCCACCTAGTTTAATTACTTATCAGCAAGCATTGTTAATTAAAAGATTTGTCGGAGCAGACGACTATTGGCTCACGGCCTACGCACGCAACGTATCAGCATATATCTCTGTAAGCCCCTGTTGCTGATTGCGTTGCTAGTTTAGATTATACTACTAATTAAGTTGGTGCATGATGAGTACTGGCAGTTGTACTTGATTGTTTTTTCTTAATCCGGTCATTTCTCTCTACTTTAAAGAGATATGCCGTGATACGGTGACGATTATGTATGTGCGGGTCTCCTTCGTTCATAATACTTCCAGTCTCTATCTCAGTGCTAGAAACTAGACTTTGTTGGTTTTTGTTGGGAGGGCTTCTCCCTCACAAGAGCCTGCTATCAAAAAACATATTGTTTTCTTGCCCGTTGTTATGTCACATGTTTGGACGGCATAATGTCTTTGCATGCAATCCTGAACTATACTCATGTTAAGAAACAAGTGGGCATTGTTTTGAAAGTGCATTTCGAGAAGGCATATGACAAGCTATATTGGAATTTTCTCATTGATTGTTAAAGTATGAGGGGTTTTGACGATAAATGGATTAAGTGGGTGCATCAAGTTTTGTTTAATGGGACTATTAGTGTTAAATTGAATGGTGAAATGGGTTTGTACTATCAAAGTAAAGGGGTGCGCCAAGGTGACCCATTGTCACCTTTTTTTGTTTAGCCTGGCGGCGGATTGCCTTAATAAAATGGTGCTTAAAGTACAAGATAATGGCGTTATCACAATTGGCGTCTGATCTTGTTCCGCAGGGCGTAGCGATACTTTAGTACGCGGATGATACAATCTTATGTCTGTCGTGCGATTTGGAAAAAGCCTTGAATGTTAAGTTAGTTATTGTATTTCTTTGAGACGATGTTAGGGCTCAAAATAAACTTCCTGAAAAGTGAGGTATTGTGCATTGGTGAAGATAAGAATATGTCAAAAACTTTTTCGGAGTTGTTTTATTGTTATGTTGGACAATTCCCCATGTGATATCTTGATGTCCCTGTGAGATCTATTGGTCTGAAGATTTTAGACTGGGATTTTATTGATGTTAGATTTATAAAAAGTAATTTGGAGCTTGGAAACGTAGTGCAACGTTTATAGGGGCTAGAGCTATTTTACTTAATTCTGTTCTTAGTAGACCGCCATCCTTTCATATAGCTATGTTCCTTATGAATAAAACTTGACTGAGAAATGGGATAAACATATAAGAGTTTCCTTTTGTGGATTAAGAAATATCACATGGTGAGGTGGTCGAGGGTGTCTTGAAGACTGGGAGTTAAAGATATTAGAAAATAGAAAAATAGCCTCTTGGTTAAATGGCAGCGGAAACTTGAAAACAAAGATGCTGTGCGGCAAAAATTAAGAGAGCTTGATATTCATAACAAAACTGTGACGAATGTCAAGCCTAGGGTTACTGATTCTCCTTGTTGGAAATATATTATGAAGGTAAAAGATATTTACATGGTGGAGTGAAAATTAAATTGAAATGTGGTCACATTGCAAGAATATGGAACGATGTCTATTTTGATAAGAAAAATATGAGTGAGTTATATCATGTTCTTTTATATATGTTTTAACTAGGACCGTACTGTTGATCCTATTGCTGATATGGATCATAGTCTATCTTTTCGAAGGAGGTTGAATCATATTATGTTAACTCACTGGGCAATATTGTGAATAAAGTGGGTAACCTGGCAGATAAGGAAAATCCTGATGAATTTGTGTGGTAGTTGGGGAAAGGAAATGCTTTCCCACTAAATCTATATATCAATGGCTCAAAATGATTTATCTGGGGACAACTATAAATGAATTTGGAAAGTAAAACTTCCTTTGAAAATTCAAATCTTCTTATGGCAGTTGTTTCAAAATGCAGCGCTTACTCGGGAGGTGATCAGTAAGAAGAACTAGCCTCCCGTTTTGCTTGTTTTGTAATCAAGTTGAAACTTCAAAAGATCTTATTTTATTTTTTACTTTTTCGGTAGCTAGAGTTTTTTGGGGGGATGTGCGGGGTTTGTATTTGGCATATATTGTTTTCCAAACTCCCTTTAGCAATATTATCCTTGGTGTTTTGCATTTTTACCGGATGGGAAGATCTTTTATACAGTTGGTTTGGGAGCTATATGCCGGGCTATGTGGAATGCCAGGAACAAAGGTAGATTTAAGAAAAAGATGATTGTCTCCCATTTGAAGTTGTATTCTCCGCTTGCTTGTTATTATTATATTAGGAATGACTTCAGAAGGCTGAATATATATGTTGTGGAGCTAAAGGTTGGGGCGATGTTGCTTAGGTCTACGATGGCCAATCTTATTAGTCCGTGCCAAGGTATGATCAAGGGAGGGAACAATTTAAGAATGGCTAGAGGTGGAAAGAAGGCCATCCCTATGCAAAGCTGGACCATTTTTTGCTGATAGCCTAGTTGTGTCTCGGAATGGTGATGCATGTTATCTGTTTGGGTATTCTGTTACCTATCTATAATAGTGTAGTTTCTAAACTTCTAGGTGGTCTGGGGTTGTCAGATTTTTGCCCTGTGGTATGGGATCCGATAACGGGTATATGCAATGGGCTTCCTGGGAATGCTCGAACTCGCCTTCCTCTTTCCCGTCTCGTATATCCCAGTTCGGTAAGACTATGCATTTTCCTATGCTTATAATGGAAAGGGGGAACCCAGTTCGAGAAAAAATGTCACATGTTTGGAATCGGTGGTATGCCTCCTTTCACACAAAGTTTTTTTTGTCTCTCAACTTATCGCCAAGTATTTCTTCTTTGGTCCCTATTTTTTTAGATGCAAATTTTACCATAAACTTTTAGTATCGGACAGATTTGGTCCTTGGTAGTGTCATTCTTCGGCCAAACCATGTTTTGTGTTGACGTGTCATGATTTTGGCCACACCATCACTCTAAGGTGGAAATCACCCACTTGTCATTGAGGGTTCAGTGGAGGCAGCACCTCATGAGAGCAACTCTAGGAGAGTCGTCAAAACACTAAATCTCCATAATAACCGCCATATGAAGCGCATCTAGCAAAAACAGCTTTAGCAGAGTCACTATACGGTCGCTATCGCCACACATACATTATGGTGTGTCATCCATATCTTGCCTTACCAGCCGAAATGTTTGGCAGCTCGGGGTCAACTTTTGGAGCACACTTCATCTAACAAAACCTGTGACGCAATGTAAACTCGACGTGCCCCCACCCCTCACTGTGGGAATGGAAACTCGGGAAGAAATACGTCCCATTGACGAAGAGAGTTGAAACAGGAATGAACGAGAGAGATGTGGAGAGGGCTCAATGGTGAAAAACTCGAACATGGCCAGCCAGGCCAGCGTGGTGAAATGGTACTATCTGTTACACAAACGATAAATTAAAGAGAAAACTAAGCGTTGGACACAGACGAGACTTGTGGTATAGATGTTTTTCACGTGCTACGTTAGGGCATCTCCAACGGTAACCCATAAATTTCCTCCCGCACTCGTTTGTGGACAGAGGGGCACCAGTCCGTGGGCACAGATGCGGGAGGTTGCCATCCAAAGCTACATGCATATATTTCAAACACTTTGGCAACAAACCGGACAAAATTCATACAAACATGACGGATTTCATACATACCGGACGACATTCATACAAACACGGCGGATTTTCATTAGATTTCAAACATTTAGAACAAAAAAAAACGTTCCGACCCAACCTTAAACCTATCCTACGGCAGCCGGCGTCCAACCCCTTGTCATCGTCCATCCGCCGTCTCCATGACACCGGTGATAAGACGATGAAGTGAAGCTGCGGTCTCCGCCGAGGAAGAGTAGAACACGGAAGATGGACCGGCCCACATGGGACACAAGGCCCTGCCGCCTCCCATGCCCTAATCATCCTAGGAGGAGTCCGCGCCTTGTCCGTCACTTGGTGGACGTGAGGTCCACGATGGAAATGGTGGCGCCCGCGCCATCGTCGTCCCATCGGGCCGCCAGATGGTTCGTCGTCGACGATTAGGAGGCACAACTGGCGTTGTTCTCCTTCGTGATCGCTTGGAGCTACGCCTCCATGGTGGCCACTTCCTGGCGAGTGGTGGCTTGAGCGCGGACGACATTGTAGATGGCATGCTACTCTGTGATGAAGTTGGGGTTCGCCGTGGCCATGGCCTCCACGGCCTCCTTGCTCGCGCGCTCACCGTCGATCTGGCCCTCCGCCAGCCAGTGCTACTCCAGGAGGAATAAGTTGTACCACTGTTCCTCCTGCACCTGCTGGAACACCGACATAGGCGCCGGCGTAGGCTGCACCTCCGCCATGGCGGCGTTGTAGTGCGTCTACTCCATGGTGAAGCCGGCGCGCACAGGCGTGTGGTCCAGTGCGTTGTCCTCGAAGCCTGTCTCCATCGTGGGGTAGTCCTCATCGTTGGAGACCTCGGCCAAGCTGGCTAGCAAGCCGGTCTCGATCCGCTTGGCACGGGGGCTCTGCCAGGCGGCGGCAAGGGCGGGCACCTCGTGCTTCATTTTTGTGGAAAGGCTCTCCCATAGAGCTTCGTCGCCTGCTGTCATGGTGGATGCAGTGCAAGGGAGGAGGATGGGGAGCGGCTTGTGTGTGGTGTGGAGTAGGTCAGGTGTGGCCGCCTTTAAATAGCGGATTCCAGTGAGGCTAGGTGTCCGCGTGTGTCAATGTGTGTTGCAAGAGTGTGTTTCTCGGCCCGCGAGCCAACTTAAGGGCGACATACGGACGGACGGGGGATTGAACGGGCGTGGTAGAGATCTGTCCCGTCCCGTCTAGTAACGCATCACCGGTATTGAATAGTCGCAAACACCGAGGACGCGGTGCGGGTAGCGCCCTTGGCCGACGCGCCGTTTTAGTGGTGGAGCTAGTGAGAGGTTACTTCTGTCCTGGGTCGGCTTCAATGTGGAGCGGCGCATTTTACAGCGGCATGAATGCAGGCAGCTAGCGCCGGGCGGGAATGCACGCGGGCAAGGGAGGAGATGGTTTGGGCGGGCCATGGTGGTCAAAAGTGGGCGTGGGTGCTTTCCAGACGCCCGCGAAGCCCTTCACGCTTGTCTTCGGTTTGCATAAGAAAACACGCCCGGACCATCCTGCGGACCAATCCATACCCATGTTGGATGGCTTCCGCAATCCGAACGGTTCGAAGCGTATGTGGACGATTTGAGAGTCATGGTTGGAGATGCCCTTACACCCCTGTCAGTCAGTCGGCTTGTATGACTGTACATAGCCCCCGCGGGGTGTACGTAGGCCATCGATCTATATACATGGACCCAGCTGGAGCCGGTCTTAAAGGGGGCGTGCCATCCAGGTGAATGTGTCTGCCCGGTTCATGTGCATGCATGCGTGTCCATCCATATCACTGCAAGGCTGCAGTACACACGACTGGGCTATATGTGTCCATAGTTTCTCCGCAGAGTATGTGTACTGTTGGCCGCATTATTTTATTTTCTCTAACTGATTCCAGGTGCAAATCAAATGTGCGTGCCCGGTCCGTTCCCCCGTCATGCACGACCACGACGACGCTGCTGATGCGGGCGCTACATGTACATCAAGTACGTACGTACGCCCCCACCACCTTTTGATCCTGGTGACTTCTCGTCGACTAATTGACAGTCTTGTTTAATCTCAATCGACTAAGAATTAATTAAATCTTAGTCGATGCTTATATCCGCAAGTTTTTACATTGTGATCCGTGCAAAAATTTCTTTTTGATTTTTCTTTCTTTCTTGCGTATTATGTCATTTGCGTACTACTCCATCCGTCCCGAAAAACATGTCGCACACGCAGTACAGTGATGTTTTTGCGGAAAAGCCCTTGAACTTCTAAAGCTCAGACAAATTAGTCCCCATCTCGTTCTTCCTCCTCCGTCCGTCGCCCGCGCGGTGCCATGGCCAGCCGCCCGTTGCCCGAGCAGGTCCTGCTCTGCCGACGAGCCCGCCCACAACAGGCCCTGCGCCGCCGACGAGCCCGCCCAGGAGGACCTCCGCTGCCCACCCACGAGCAGGGCCTCCGCCACCCACCGCCGTTGCGCTGGTCCACTTTGCCCCCGATTCCGCCGTCCATCGCCGCCACGCTGGTCCAATTTGCCCCCAATTCTGCCACCCACCGCCGCAACGCTGGTCCACTTCGCCCCCGATTCGGCCGCCGCGCTGGTCCACTTCGGCCGCCGGCTACTGGTGGTGGTGGTTGTGGTCGACGGCCACTAACCCGCCCAGGAACAGGATCTTAGTAAGATTGTGATCTCTTCGTACTGCTGTAAACAAAGATTGTAAGAAGATATTAGTAAGATTGAGATCTTACTAACTATTGTTGCATGAGTATTACTAAGATCTTACTGATTGTTGTTGAGCATTCTGTACAACAACAACAACATTGATTTCAAATTCGTTTACTGAATTTAAATGACGGGACTAACAGAATTTGCTCATGATCAAAAACTGCTGAAAATGCAGTGCCTACACCATTCTATACCAACCACACCACAATTCAGAGAAAAATGAAGCACAGAGCTACTCCCGACACACCACAATTTACACAGGATCCACCACATTTTGGAGTAATTTGCAGTAAGGAATTGACAGCACTAAACATCTTGGAATTGACCTGCGAAGAAGACGCCGCCGCTGCCGTCGAGCTTGCAAGGGGGAGCCTTTGCTCTTGTCGTCTGGCTCGTCGCAAGGAGGAGTACATAGTTTCACCTGCGACTGGAAACGCTGCTGGACCCCATGGAAGAGCTGCTCCTCTGATGGAGTACCTGAAAACACCCAGTTGTGTAAAGCCCAGTTCTGTACCTGAAAATTCAGATTGTGAAGAATTTCCAATCAAAGTCCATACGAAATTCCAATCAAAGTACTCCAACTTAAATGATTCTGAATAAAACAAGGTTCAGAACTAACAAGGTTCAGAAATGTTGTCTCCAACTTAAATTCAGAATTCTACTCCTTACAGCACACCAGCGACAGATCTTGACACACCGGCACACCCATCTCCTCAAGCTCCTGCACGCACATAATCGATCACTTCCCCCAATCACTACGGCATACCGCATCCAAGGAGTCATACTCAGCTCGATTTGGTACCTTCTAGAGCGACTCACCGGCGGAGCACGCCTGCTCGACGCCCTGCTTGGCGTCGGCACTCACCAAGGTCGGACCTTGACGAACAGCTCCATGGCGTCCGTCTCCTGACGAGCAGGCGCGGATCTGGCCGCCACCATGGCCTGCTCGATGGCGGACATGGATGGAGGCAGCAGGGAGGAGCTCACCATGGAGAAGGAAGGAGGGCAAAAGCCATGGCGACGAGCCGACGACGAGGGACTCGAGGAAGGCGACGACGAGGGACTCAAGGAAGGGGCAAAGCCGTTCCTTGAGCTTCGCGGGGGAGCTGTGGCGCGGCGGAAGCAGTATTTGCAGGGTAGGGAGGAGAGAACTAGGCGGGGGAGTCAGTTTGTCTGAACATTTCAGCGTGCGTGCCTACGTGTCTGAACTTTTTGGATAATGGTGCGTGTCTTGAACTCAAAAGTCACATTTTTTAACTGCAGCCGCAATTTGTACAGCCGCAATTTGTACACACACACACACACACCTAATCCTGGGCCATAACAATGTACTGCAGCGCTAGCTAGCTCGATCTCCGGAGAACCGGACACACAAAAGACAGGACACATAGATACACACCGACACACATGCACTGCTGAGTGTGCTGATCTGTCATCCCAGCTCGATCTACAAACTTTTACCGTGTTCCAGAGATATATAGTTTCATGTCCAAAAATATCCATATATAGAAATGGACCTAGATCTCTATGTGATGCATGCATGTGTGGTACTACTACTATCTCTGTTGGTCTATCTTCTGACATAGCAGTGTTCACATGCATGTCAAAAGGTATTGATGTATGCATGTGATGTTAATCTCGGCTTAAAATGCTCTTCCTTCGGATCTGTCGATCTCATGGGCCATGCATCCAACTACTGACATGCACATCCATCTACATGCATCACATGGGACTTCGATTTCCAGTAAGGGAGTGACACTTGGCACATCACACCCACGGTTAGATTAAGACCAAATTAAACCGGCCACGTGACAATAGCCAACTATTAGTTTACAAGCAGCAGTGCATAGGCCGGCCGGCCAGTACAATGCATGAACCTGCAAAAGTCCTTTCTAATCAGGTGGATCCAGCTCGGCAGGTATATATATATGGTCATACACCCCGTATTTTAACTAATCGGACGAAATTCGTGCAAAGCGGCCGATATTCATCAAAATTTGGATAGAAAATAACATAAATTACCCATACATAACATGTAAACTAAGTCTAGTACAAGAATGTCTCTAATTCGACTTGATCCCGCATGTCCAACAAGTTTTTCATGAACGGATCATGTCATTCCACACATCCCCCCCCCCCCCCCCCCCCTCCCCCTCAGCTTCATACAACAGTGTGTGCACGTTAATGGCCGTCCCTCTGTCCTGTGGTACACCACTGTGGCGCGTGCGGGCTATATATAATGTCTAGACCAACATTGAGTGATTGAATCAATCAACAAGTTGAGCAAGAGGAAGTAAAACCTACGATCTCGTTCTCTCCCGCGTGCAATGGCCACCTTGCCTCGCGCTGACGAACCACGTTGCAAAACTTGATGACGCTGATCTGAATAGCGTGCCAGCGATACGACAACGACCTCATGTTGCGTTGTTGAATGATGTACATGTCGTAGGGCGCGTTATGCTTTCGTGTGTGAAACTTTTCATGCAGTTGCTCCCAGAAGGGCTCCCCTCTGCTCCTGCCTATGAAATCCGCGGATACGGCCAGCCACGCATCGCACAACAATTCATTCTCCATGTCCGAGTAGCTCACCAACCTGCCGGCGTGGCGTCCGCCATGGAGGTCGTCGACATGGGGCGGAGTGTACCTGAGTACAAACGGCTCCAGGGTGGGCAGCCCGTCGTAACGTCGAGCGGGCACGTCGCTGCGGGTTGCGGACATCCGGCAATGCCTCTGTGGCGGCCAGAGACATATAACAGCGGTGGCGGAGGTGGAGGGTGCGCATGCAAAGAAAAGGAGAGAAGGGCGGAGTGAAAGGAAATGAAATCGGGAGGGCGGATTGGGTGGGCCGGGAGTGTCGGAGTCTTACGTTTCGAGTGTCCGGACTCCCGCAAACCTTCCCCACTTTGTCTCCAATTTACGGGAGAAATCGCGTCTAGACCATCCCGCAGACTGATACAGATCAGCGTTGGATGGTTTCCGTGGTCCGAACAGCATGGTCTAGACAGACGCGGACGATTTACGGGTCCACCTTGAAAATGTCCTAATGTAGCATGCTATCGGCCCGGGACTTGTCCGGGACCTGGGAACCTGGCCCAATCCTGGCAACACCACTGCTTTCAGCGTTGTAACATTTGGTTTCGCTGAATAATATTTTTACAGTATCGGTGCTCACAGAAAGGATTATGACCCAGGACGAAAGTACCTTCTAGGAGTTTAGTGAGTCCCCTCGCTAAACAAGATCTTTATTATGTACTCGCATTTCTCATATTATCCACGGCATGTTAACGGGAAACATATGATGCCCTTCAATCCATGCTCATAATTACACATTTACAATACAGTAATGCTACATCGACGGGCTTTTTACAGGGCTTTACGGACAGGTGTGGAGCTGTCAACTAATCATTGGATTAAGGTGAGGGGCCCCACCCACCTGAAAATCGCGGGGGGGGGGGGGGGGGGGGGGGGGGAGCGAATTAGAGTGAAGGTCTCTGTAGAACTCATGTAAAGGTCTGTAAGTTTAGCATTTTTGTTTACAATATGCTCAAAGATAAAGATGGCCGGGTATGGTGTGATCTCAATCGGATGTTCTTATGCGTCCCAACACAATCTTTTCATTTGAAATAAAATATGTCAGTGGTGCTCTTATGCTTCAATCCTCGATCTCAGGAATTCCAACCACTCAACCACTGCGCTTGGCAATGGTATTTTGATCTCCATATCTTGAAGAGAATAATTAACTATGAAAATACCACCTTTGTGTTGTTTTTCTATTTCTCAATCCAAGACAAAAAAAATAAAAAGCAAATAAATACGGAGAGAGATGTCGTTTTTTTAGGAAAGAGAGAGATGTCGTTTTGATTCTGTATCTCAATAATTCGGCTCCATCACAGATCATCAGATAATGTTTTTTAGGGAAAAATATATTCAAAAAATCATGAGATAATGTTAGTGTATTAGCACATTTGTTCTTTTTGAAAAGAAGGATAGCGCCCAGCCTCTGCATTGCAATGATGCATGCAGCCATATTATTAAACGAAGTCTCAAACAAGGATGAGGTATGGTACAAAATCTCGAATAGAGTTAAAAAAAAAGATAAACAAGGCCACAACTAGCCCAAATAAGACTAGATGTCTATACACTTATCCTATTGTTGGACCACCATCCAAACCGGTTGTAGTTATCCCGTGCCACCATCTCCCAGCGGTTGCACCGATAAGTCATATGCTTCTTGACTTCCGCACGACTGAGTAACGACCATGTATGGGTCTATGAAGTTGCTCTGTATATGACCAGGAAAAAAATTGTAATTTTTTGTCTGTTAAAAATAACATCGTTTCGGCAGTTCCATATTGTCCAAAGTAATACGCACACTCCGACTGAAATATGTGCCGCTAGTTTAGGCTCTACCCATTTAGCCAAGTTCCAAATAGGGTGTCTATGTTATTAGGTGGACTGACATTGAAGGGCACATGCACCATGCGCCATAGTCTGGCTAGTGGGCGGTCTTGGAAGAGGTGTTGAATCGATTCATCATGATCGTAGAAACAACATCTTTTGCTACCCCCCCCCCCCCCCCAACGGGCATTTTGCGAGGTTATTTTTAGTCAAGAGCATTTTTTCGTGAACAGACCACATAATTTTTTTATCTTTAGAGGCACCTTACTTTTCTAGATGTATAGCGATTTTGTGATTGGACCAGTGTTTATCAAGTCCATGTACATTGACTTTACTGAGAATATCCCTGACACCGACAATCTCCTGTGTAGTGTATCTCGCTCATCTGATAGGTTGATCTTCATCAACCTACGCACGAGATGTAGCCATCTATCCCATTGTTCGCCCATGCGATCTTCTGAACTGAATTTTTAAGGAACTGATCCTAGAATTGTACTAACAAAAGCTTGTTTCCGTTGTACAATATTGTAAAGGGTAGGAAATGCCTAGTGGTGTGTCCCCTTGCCAAGTATCCTCCCAAAACCTGGTAGAGTTGCTGTTCCCAACAATGAATTTGGTCCTATGGAAAAAGGTTGCCTTCGTGCGCATCAACCCTTTCTAAAACCATGAATTATTCGGCTGTGATGTTACTTGTGCAAGGGTTTTGGAATGTAGGTACTTATTACGCAATAATTGTACCACACTCCTTTGTTCTCCACCAAAAGTCTGTATGGCCATTTGCTAAGTAGACATCTGTTCTTTACCTCAAGGTTTTCAATCCCTAATCCCACTTGGTCTTTTGGCCTACATATTATGTCCCACTTAGCCAACCAATATTTTGGCTTCTTCCCATCATTTTGCAGAAGAAGTGTATTAGCACGTACCAAACCTCAAGATCCTAGAGCAAATCTCTTCTTTTTATTGAAGGACCGGTGTTTATTCATTCTTATCAATCCGTACAAATTGATTGATTTTTTTTTGCCAAGGAAATAGTGAGTTTTATTCCACTAAAATAGGATCACAATTACTCCAAGTTTTGGAAAAACCTGTAAAATTGTTGGACGGAGCTCATACGGTTACCAATAGTCCCTCGTGTCGATTTAGAGTTAGGTAGTTTCCAATCAAAAGAGATTAACAAATCTGTAATGTGCAATAAATAAAATATAGTTTGTGTGGTAACTTGGAAATATTGTTTCTCAGACAATGTCTTAACAAATGCTTTGACCATTTTTATTTGTTTCTCAAGTTGTATGTCAGATGCATGAGTTACTTACATGCACGCCCTTTCCATGTTTCGGTTACCGAATGAGGCATTTTTACCCAGGGGGACTGGTAAACGTAGTTACCACGGTTACCGAGAAATACCGAGAGAATTTTGAATGAATTTTGTAGTTGAATTTTGAATTCAAATAAGTGAATGAACGAACATTTGAACCAGAGACCTCTCAAAACAGAAACTAGGTTGCTACAGACATGCCACAACCAACTCTCATGGCATTAATTAGCCCCTACGTGCTTTACTATAAATCGAGTGTTTAAATTCAAAAAATTAGTATTTTTTGCTCGGTATGGGGATTTACCGGGGCACGGAAATATGCTGTAACAATGAAAAATCTCGAAATTTCGACCGGTAACCAAAACCTTGCGCCCTTCTCCATTTTCTTACCCCGGCCAGGCTAGTTCTCATACGACGGTTCAGTAGAAAAAACAAATAGTTCCCATGCATGAGGTACATGGCTAGTGATATCTTGCTACTTTCCTCTTGCTATCTGGTAATACTAGCAACTCAACCAACTAAAGCGTAATTAATTTTCAATGAGCATTGTTAATTAAGACCAGGCGGCAGGCCTGGCTAGCAATCTCAAACTTTGAATATGTAAAAACAAATATTGTTAATTAAGATTTGTCGGAGCGAACGACTATTGGCCCGAGGTCACGCACGCAACGTATCAAAGATATCCCTGTTGCTGCTTCGGTTGCCAGTTTAGACTATGCTAACTTGGCGTATGATGAGTGCCATTACTTGATTAATTTTGCCTAGCCCGTCATGCACTCTCTAATCTTTATATTTAAGAGATTTGGAATGATACGGTGACGATTATGCATGTGCAGGTCTCCTTCGTCCAGGATACTTTTCAGTCCCTATCTCACAACTGGAAATTGGACTTTGTTGTTTGTTGCTGGGAGGGCTTTTCCTTCACAAGAGCATGCTAGCCAAAAAATAGATCGTTTTCTTGTCCGTTATTATGTCACCTTTTGGAGTTGGTCGTATGCCCCCTTTCTCACAAAGAGAGAAGTGCAACTCCTTGTCCCTCAAATTATCATGAATTATGGTTTTTGTCTCTGAACTTCTTTCTATACCTAAAAGATTTGGTCCCTGGCACCGGTATCCCTCGATCTAATCTGTGTGTGACCTGTTATGTCATGGTTTTCGCTACGCCGCCACTATGAGGTGGAAATCAACCTATACGTGTAATTGCCAAATCTCCTCCGCCTTTCATCCCTCCACCAACGGCCGGCAACTGAGTGCTATATATCACCACTACCTACAACCCTATACCACAGAGTGGTCATGACTCTTACCACCAGAAGGGTGGATTCCGGCGACGTCCAATCTCGGACTCTAGGGTTCGTGGATGCGGCGGCATTGATGTAGAACCGGCAACCAACATGAGATGAAAGAGGAGCACAATGGTGTGCTTGTCGGCATCGGCCAGGGCGACGATTTGGAGGATTCGACGAAAGCAGTAGCTCGTGAGAAAGGGGGCAAGGAGAGACGTATTGATTTGAAAGGAGGATCATCCGGAAACAAAAGAGAGTGAAATGGAGGGGGGAGGTGGTGTATGAACACTCAAAAACCTGGGCACGCCAGTGTGGTGAAATGGTACATTAATTCGTCGAACGAAGCAATCATTATGATATACTACTACAAAAAAGCCGTGAGATGTAAAAAAGTGTTACACAAACGAATTAACTTGCTAGACATACACACGCTTTGTAATATGCTTTTCACATGTCACATTACACCCATGCGAAGCCAGCTTGCATGTACATTTTTTTAGAACACCTCAGGGTGGGGGTTTCTACATTTCGTTAAGAAGAGAATTGCCCGGTTAATCAATGATAACCGGATAAAAACCCGATACAGAAACACACAACTACCACACGATTGATTAAGGGACAAACATGCGAAAAACCCCAACCACACGATTAATTAAGGGACAACCGTGCGAAAATCCACGACCACAACCACATCTTTACCTAATAATAAAACAAACTGGGTTTCGGTCGTCCGTCATGGTATTTTTCAGAAAAGTCCCTGTGTTTTGATGAAATCAACCCGCGGTCCGGATTTAAGTCACACCCGAACCGTTATTTCACATTTTTTGAACCCCCCCTGATGTTTTAGGTAATTCATCCGCAGATCATATCTAAGTCAAACAAATGCTTTTTTAAAACATCCATATCTTTTAAACCGTAACTCCGATTTAAACATGTTATATATGAAATTTGATTAGAAAAATATGTAGAATATCAATATGAGATTATTTTTACCTGTTAAGTATATTAAATATTATTTTGGAATATATTTAAGTCAAACAAATAATTTTCTAAATTATCCGTATCTTTTAAACCGTAACTTCGATTTTAACATATTATATATGAAATTTAGTGATGGTTGTTGGGTTAAGAGCGTGTGTTATGTTTTCTTTTTCGTTGCAACGCACGGGCTCTTTTGCTAGTCTAATAATAAAACAAATTGGGTGTCTTTCGTCCGTCATGGCATTTTTTAGAAAAGTCCCTCTATTTCAGAGAATTCAACCCGCAGACCTGTTTTAAGTCAAAACGAATCGTTTTTCTGTATTTTACACAAAAGTCTCTGTGTTTTCTTGAAATCAACCCGCCGTCCGGATTTAAGTCACACCCGAACCGTTATTTTACGTTTTTCAAAATCCCCCCTGACGTTTTAGGTATTTCACCCGCGGATCATATTTAAATCAAACAAGTACTTTTTTAAATCATCCATATCTTTTAAACCGTAACTCCGATTTAAACATGTTATATATGAAATTTGATTAGAAAAATATGTAGAATATGAATATGAGATTATTTTTACCTATTAAGTATTTTTAATATTATTTTGGAATATATTTAAATCAAATAAATGATTTTCTAAATTATCCGTATCTTTTAAACCGTAACTTCGATTTTAATATATTATATATGAAATTTTATTAGAAAAATGTGTGGAATCTAAATATGATGTTCATTTTACCTGTTAAATATTTTTTAAATATTGTTTTGAAAGCAAATTTATAATTTCTAGCGCAAGATCCGTTTTTCTTTCGTACCGGCAGCGATCCGGATTGCAAATAAACACCCCACTATAACCATATAGGAAAAAGAAAACATCAATAACTACACATGCATACCTCTGAAAAATATCGCAGGGGAAAACAACAGATTTCTTATCGCGAGAATGAGAGAAAGCGAGAGAGAGAGAGAGAGAGAGAGAGAGAGAGAGAGAGAGAGGCGAGGGAGGAGAGAGGGAGAGAGAGACCCCTTAGGATTAACCATATTCAAACACTTTTTTGTTGTTTTGTGTGAACACCGAGGCCATCGCCGGCGAGGGTGTGAAGGAGGATAAGCGGCAACACAAATATGATGCCTCGCAAATATAAAGGAGATGGACCTATTGAGTGATGGTTGTTGGGTTAATAGTGTGTGCTATGTTTGTTCTATATAGGAAAAAGAAAACATCAATAACTACACATGCATACCTCTGAAAAATGTCGCAGGGGAAAACAACAGATTTCTTATCGCGAGAATGAGAGAAAGCGAGAGAGAGAGAGAGAGAGAGAGAGAGAGAGAGAGAGAGAGAGGGGCGAGGGAGGAGAGAGGGAGAGAGAGACGCCTTAGGATTAACCATATTCAAACACTTTTTTGTTTTGTGTGAACACCGAGGCCATCGCCGGCGAGGGTGTGAAGGAGGATAAGCGGCAACACAAATGATGCCTCGCAAATATAAAGGAGATGTACATATTGAGTGATGGTTGTTGGGTTAATAGTGTGTGCTATGCCTGTTCACCCGTTGCAACGCACGGGCTCTTTTGCTAGTCTTTACCTAATAATAAAGCGAATTGGGTTTCTTTCGTCCGTCATGCCATTTTTCAGAAAAATCCCTCTATTTCAAAGAATTCAACCCGCAGTCCTGTTTTAAGTTAAAACGAATCGTTATTTTCGTATTTTACACAAAAGTCCCTATCTTTTCTTGAAATCACCCCGCCGTCCGGATTTAAGTCACACCCGAACCGTTATTTTACATTTTTCGAACCCCCCTGACGTTTTAGATAATTCATCCACGGATCATATTTAAGTCAAACAAATGCTTTTTAAAATCATCCATATCTTTTAAACCGTAACTCCGATTTGAACATGTTATATATGAAATTTGATTAGAAAAATATGTACAAAATGAATATGAGATTATTTTTACCTTTTAAGTATCTTTAAATATTATTTTGGAATATATTTGAGTCAAACCAAATGATTTTCTAAATTATCTGTATCTTTTAAACCGTAACTTCGATTTTAACATATTATATATGAAATTTTATTAGAAAAATGTGTGGAATCTAAATATGATGTTAATTTTACCTGTTAAATATTTTTAAAATATTGTTATGGAAGCAAACTTATAATTTATAGCGCAAGATTCGTTTTTTCATACCGGCGGCCACTATAACCACATACGGAAAAGAAAACATCAATAACTACACGTGAATACCTCTGAAAAATGTCGCAACGGAAATCAACAGATTTCTCATTGCGCGCGCGCGCGAGAGAGAGAGAGAGAGAGAGGGAGAGAGAGACGCCTTAGGATTAACCATATGAAACACACTTTTTTATTGTTTTGTGTGAACACAAAGGCCAGCGCCGGCGAGGGTGAGAAGGAGGATAAGCGGCAACACAAATATGATGCCTCGCAAAAATAAAGAAGATGGACCTATTGTGGTCTTGAGTGATGGTTGTTGAGTTAAGAGTGTGTGTTATGTTTTCTCTCCCGGTGCAACGCACGGGCTCTTTTGCCAGTAATAATAAAGCAAATTGGGTTTCTTTCGTCCGTCATGCCATTTTTCCATAAAAGTCCCTCTATTTCAGAGAATTCAACCCGCAGTCCTGTTTTAAGTTAAAACGAATCATTATTTTTGTATTTTACACAAAAGTCCCTGTCTTTTCTTGAAATCAACCCGTCGTCCGGATTTAAGTCACACCCAAACCGTTATTTTACATTTTTCGAAACCCCCCCTGATGTTTTAGGTAATTCATCCGTGGATCATATTTAAGTCAAACAAATGCTTTTTAAAATCAACCATATCTTTTAAACCGTAACTCCGATTTGAACATGTTATATATGAAATTTGATTAGAAAAATATGTAGAATATGAATATGAGATTATTTTTAACTTTTAAGTATCTTTAAATATTATTTTGGAATATATTTGAGTCAAACCAAATGATTTTCTAAATTATTTGTATCTTTTAAACCGTAACTTCGATTTTAACATATTATATATGAAATTTTATTAGAAAAATGCGTGGAATCTAAATATGATGTTAATTTTACCTGTTAAATATTTTTAAAATATTGTTATGGAAGCAAACTTATAATTTATAGTGCAAGATTCGTTTTTTCATACCGGCGGCCACTATAACCACATACGGAAAAGAAAACATCAATAACTACACGTGAATACCTCTGAAAAATGTCGCAAGGGAAATCAACAGATTTCTCATTGCGCGCGCGCGCGCGCGCGAGAGAGAGAGAGAGAGAGGGAGAGGGAGAGAGAGACGCCTTAGGATTAACCATATGAAACACACATTTTTGTTGTTTTGTGTGAACACAAAGGCCAGCGCCGGCGAGGGTGAGAAGGAGGATAAGCGGCAACACAAATATGATGCCTCGCAAAAATAAAGAAGATGGACCTATTGTGGTCTTGAGTGATGGTTGTTGAGTTAAGAGTGTGTGTTATGTTTTCTCTCCCGGTGCAACGCACGGGCTCTTTTGCTAGTAATAATAAAGCAAATTGGGTTTCTTTCGTCCGTCATGCCATTTTTCCATAAAAGTCCCTCTATTTCAGAGAATTCAACCCGCAGTCCTGTTTTAAGTTAAAACGAATCATTATTTTTGTATTTTACACAAAAGTCCCTGTCTTTTCTTGAAATCAACCCGTCGTCCGGATTTAAGTCACACCCAAACCGTTATTTTACATTTTTCGAAACCCCCCCTGATGTTTTAGGTAATTCATCCGTGGATCATATTTAAGTCAAACAAATGCTTTTTAAAATCAACCATATCTTTTAAACCGTAACTCCGATTTGAACATGTTATATATGAAATTTGATTAGAAAAATATGTAGAATATGAATATGAGATTATTTTTAACTTTTAAGTATCTTTAAATATTATTTTGGAATATATTTGAGTCAAACCAAATGATTTTCTAAATTATTTGTATCTTTTAAACCGTAACTTCGATTTTAACATATTATATATGAAATTTTATTAGAAAAATGCGTGGAATCTAAATATGATGTTAATTTTACCTGTTAAATATTTTTAAAATATTGTTATGGAAGCAAACTTATAATTTATAGTGCAAGATTCGTTTTTTCATACCGGCGGCCACTATAACCACATACGGAAAAGAAAACATCAATAACTACACGTGAATACCTCTGAAAAATGTCGCAAGGGAAATCAACAGATTTCTCATTGCGCGCGCGCGCGCGAGAGAGAGAGAGAGAGAGAGAGAGAGGGAGAGGGAGAGAGAGACGCCTTAGGATTAACCATATGAAACACACATTTTTGTTGTTTTGTGTGAACACAAAGGCCAGCGCCGGCGAGGGTGAGAAGGAGGATAAGCGGCAACACAAATATGATGCCTCGCAAAAATAAAGAAGATGGACCTATTGTGGTCTTGAGTGATGGTTGTTGAGTTAAGAGTGTGTGTTATGTTTTCTCTCCCGGTGCAACGCACGGGCTCTTTTGCTAGTAATAATAAAGCAAATTGGGTTTCTTTCGTCCGTCATGCCATTTTTCCATAAAAGTCCCTCTATTTCAGAGAATTCAACCCGCAGTCCTGTTTTAAGTTAAAACGAATCATTATTTTTGTATTTTACACAAAAGTCCCTGTCTTTTCTTGAAATCAACCCGTCGTTCGGATTTAAGTCACACCCAAACCGTTATTTTACATTTTTCGAAACCCCCCCTGATGTTTTAGGTAATTCATCCGTGGATCATATTTAAGTCAAACAAATGCTTTTTAAAATCAACCATATCTTTTAAACCGTAACTCCGATTTGAACATGTTATATATGAAATTTGATTAGAAAAATATGTAGAATATGAATATGAGATTATTTTTAACTTTTAAGTATCTTTAAATATTATTTTGGAATATATTTGAGTCAAACCAAATGATTTTCTAAATTATCTGTATCTTTTAAATCGTAACTTCGATTTTAACATATTATATATGAAATTTTATTAGAAAAATGTGTGGAATCTAAATATGATGTTAATTTTACTTGTTAAATATTTTTAAAATATTGTTATGGAAGCAAACTTATAATTTATAGCGCAAGATTCATTTTTTCATACCGGCGGCCACTATAACCACATACGGAAAAGAAAACATCAATAACTACACGTGAATACCTCTGAAAAATGTCGCAAGGGAAATCAACAGATTTCTCATTGCGCGCGCGCGCGCGCGAGAGAGAGAGAGAGAGAGAGAGAGGGAGAGAGAGACGCCTTAGGATTAACCATATGAAACACACATTTTTGTTGTTTTGTGTGTACACAAAGGCCAGCGCCGGCGAGGGTGAGAAGGAGGATAAGCGGCAACACAAATATGATGCCTCGCAAAAATAAAGAAGATGGACCTATTGTGGTCTTGAGTGATGGTTGTTGAGTTAAGAGTGTGTGTTATGTTTTCTCTCCCGTTGCAACGCACGGGCTCTTTTGCTAGTAATAATAAAGCAAATTGGGTTTCTTTCGTCCGTCATGCCATTTTTCCATAAAAGTCCCTCTATTTCAGAGAATTCAACCCGCAGTCCTATTTTAAGTTAAAACGAATCATTATTTTTGTATTTTACACAAAAGTCCCTGTCTTTTCTTGAAATCAACCCGTCGTCCAGATTTAAGTCACACCCAAACCGTTATTTTACATTTTTCGAAACCCCCCCCTGATGTTTTAGGTAATTCATCCGTGGATCATATTTAAGTCAAACAAATGCTTTTTAAAATCAACCATATCTTTTAAACCGTAACTCCGATTTGAACATGTTATATATGAAATTTGATTAGAAAAATATGTAGAATATGAATATGAGATTATTTTTAACTTTTAAGTATATTTAAATATTATTTTGGAATATATTTGAGTCAAACCAAATGATTTTCTAAATTATCTGTATCTTTTAAACCGTAACTTCGATTTTAACATATTATATATGAAATTTTATTAGAAAAATGTGTGGAATCTAAATATGATGTTAATTTTACCTGTTAAATATTTTTAAAATATTGTTATGGAAGCAAACTTATAATTTATAGCGCAAGATCCGTTTTTTCATACCGGCGGCCACTATAACCACATACGGAAAAGAAAACATCAATAACTACACGTGAATACCTCTGAAAAATGTCGCAAGGGAAATCAACAGATTTCTCATTGCGCGCGCGCGCGCGAGAGAGAGAGAGAGAGAGAGAGAGAGAGAGAGAGAGAGAGAGAGAGAGAGAGAGAGAGGGAGAGAGAGACGCCTTAGGATTAACCATATGAAACACACTTTTTTGTTGTTTTGTGTGAACACAAAGGCCAGCGCCGGCGAGGGTGAGAAGGAGGATAAGCGGCAACACAAATATGATGCCTCGCAAAAATAAAGAAGATGGACCTATTGTGGTCTTGAGTGATGGTTGTTGAGTTAAGAGTGTGTGTTATGTTTTCTCTCCCGTTGCAACGCACGGGCTCTTTTGCTAGTAATAATAAAGCAAATTGGGTTTCTTTCGTACGTCATGCCATTTTTCCATAAAAGTCCCTCTATTTTAGAGAATTCAACCCGCAGTCCTGTTTTAAGTTAAAACGAATCATTATTTTTGTATTTTACACAAAAGTCCCTGTCTTTTCTTGAAATCAACCCGTCGTCCGGATTTAAGTCACACCCAAACCGTTATTTTACATTTTTCGAAACCCCCCCTGATGTTTTAGGTAATTCATCCGTGGATCATATTTAAGTCAAACAAATGCTTTTTAAAATCAACCATATCTTTTAAACCGTAACTCCGATTTGAACATGTTATATATGAAATTTGATTAGAAAAATATGTAGAATATGAATATGAGATTATTTTTAACTTTTAAGTATCTTTAAATATTATTTTGGAATATATTTGAGTCAAACCAAATGATTTTCTAAATTATCTGTATCTTTTAAACCGTAACTTCGATTTTAACATATTATATATGAAATTTTATTAAAAAATGTGTGGAATCTAAATATGATGTTAATTTTACCTGTTAAATATTTTAAAAATATTGTTATGGAAGCAAACTTATAATTTATAGCGCAAGATCCGTTTTTTCATACCGGCGGCGATCCGGATTGCAAATAAACACTCCACTATAACCATATACGGAAAAGAAAACATCGATAACTACACGTGCATACCTCTGAAAAATGTCGCAAGGGAAAACGACAGATTTCTCATCGCGAGAGAGAGAGAGAGAGATAGGGAGAAAGAGAGAGAGGGGGGGAGAGGGAGGAGAGAGGGAGAGAAACGCCTTAGGATTAACCATATTCAACACACGTTTTTTGTTGTTTTATGTGAACACCGAGGCCATCGCCGGCGAGGGTGAGAAGGAGGATAAGCAGCAACACAAATATGATGCCTCGCAAAAATAAAAAAGATGGACCTATTATGGTCTTGAGTGATGGTTGTTGAGTTAAGAATGAGTGTTATGTTTTCTCTCCCGTTGCAACACACGGGCTCTTTTGCTAATAATTGATGAAGTGACAATCATGCAAAAACCCACAGCCATGACAGACCCCGCCAAACACGAAGCGCGGGAACGCCACCAACACGGAGCAAAGCCACAGCTCCACAGAGGGTCACCGCCGCACCTTGCATGTACACTCACTCCTGCACGCGATCCTTGCGCGGGCCGGTCCCGCGTAGGCCATCTATACATACATGGACGATGGACCCACGACCCGGTCCACGTGAACGTGTCCGGTTGATGCATGCATGTCTATGTCTGTGAGTCTGTCTCTGTAGTTCAGGTAGGCTTACACGTACACTCCTGCACGCGGTTCCACGTGAAGGTGTCCGGTTGATGCATGCACGTCTATGTCTGTCTCTATAGTTCAGGCAGGCTGTACACACGAGTGGAGTATGTTTCTTCCCCTGGAAAAATGTGGGTGGCCGGCCCGCTATCCACGACGCTGCTGTTGCGGGCTCTACATCACGTGCGCGCGCCCCATCTTTTCTTTCATCGACTCTGTTTGGATCCATGGGTTAGAGTTAGTTTGGGTTAGTTTGGACTCAACTAACCCAAAAATATCCAAACAGGAGGGTTAGTTTGGGTTAGATGTATCTAACCCATCCAAAAAGTCTAACCCACCAAAGTGGTGCTTATTTGGGTTAGTTCTTCTCAAGACCACTAAAAAACATTTTTTTTCTCTCGCTCTCCCCGCAGAAGATCCCTCCCCACTTCCTCGAAGCTTCTCGTCCTCTCCCTCCCTTCCTCTCGCACCGCCAGTGAAGGCACCTCAGCGTATCCGCGCTCCATCTAACCCTGTCATCCAAACACCTCTTTGGCTAGAGTTAGTTCAAGATTAGTTCAGGGTTAGAATCTAACTCTAACCTCTAACTGAGTTAGAGTATCCAAACAGGGCCATCGACGGTGACTTGTCATCGATGACCTATTGATTAATCAAGCATGCATGTGGCGGTCAGTGTGATTTTCTGGTGCTGGCTTTCTTTCATCGACCAATCGACGTGATTCTGCTCATATCTGCGCGTCACGATCGATCGGTGTCTAATGTCAACTTGGACGCTGGCTGGCCGATGATATCTCCTTGTCTCAACATTTAAGCGTGCATACGTGTCTGAACTCAAAAGTCACATTTTTTAACCGCGGCCGCAATTTGCACAGCTCGCACGCACGTTTCGTCGCTCCCACGTGATTCATGCTCTGGGGGCACGTAGGTGCGTACGGTCTGACGCCGGCGTGCACCAATCACGTACCAGCGCATGATTTCCTTGTGCCACATACATATAGCAAGAGACTAACTAATTAGCTCAACTTTTCTCACTGAAAAAAGGAGATCGGTTCAACGTGTGCTCCTCGCTCGTACTAATTAGCTCTGTGAATTGAAGAGGGGCTCATCCTTTGTGTGGCAAAGTATTTGGGCAGGAATACAAACGTTCAAAAAAGGGTGCATTTGGAGAGTTGGAGATGGTGCAAAGATAGATATATGGAGTGACTGTTGGATTCCCAGTAGTGCATCGCGGAAAATTGTTACTGTCCGTGGGAACCAACTGCTCACTAAGGTCAGTGACCTCATCGACCCCTCAGGAGAGTGGGATGAACAGCTAATAAGGGACACTTTCTGGCCTATAAATGCTGACCGGATATTGCAAATTCCATTGTTTCGGCAACATACAGAGGATTATATAGTATGTCACTTAAATAAGAACGTCACTTTCTCGGTTCGCTCAGCGTATTATAAACAGTGGGAAGAGACTTATGCCCAGGAAGATTTGATGGGGAACTACCGATCTGGTTGTGGACGACATCCAGTATGGAAGAAGGTTTGGAAGCTCAGACTGCCAGGAAAGGTTAAGATCTTCATTTGGAGGTGCTTACACAATGTGCTACCATGCTTCAGCGTTCTAACTAATCGGCATGTTGGTACTAACTCTCAATGCCCTATCTGCAAGATGGACTCGGAAGATATACGCCATGTACTGTTCTCATGCCCACATGCTCTAGCTGTTTGGGAAGCCTTGGGCGTTGGCAATATTATCAGGGACGCCATGTGCATAGACCGCTCTGGAGCAGCGATAATAGATTTTCTCTATGTGATGAAGCTCATCAGCGTATATACTCAGACCCAATAGAATTGCCGGAGATTATTGCTGGAACTAGCTGGTACATCTGGTGGCAGCGGAGACAATTTGTGCACGGAGAAACTGTCCACTCGCCGGACCAAACTGCGATGTCGATCCGGGCTCTAAGCCTAAATTTTGTTCGGGCAGCAGGGAAACCGAAGGAGAGACCTCGACTGAACAAGTGGCCTGTTGTTTTGTCCAGCCAACAAGTACTAAACGTTGATGCATCGTTTCATGTTGAAGATCATACAGGCGGGTGTGGAGCAGTAGTAAGAAACAGCCGCGGGAAATTCATCGGGGCATCAACAACTTATCTCATGCAAATCCCGGATGTCATCTCGGCGGAAGCTGCAGCTCTGTTAGAAGGCTTAAAACTTCTCCAAATCCTAGGTTGCAACAATGTGATGCTGAGAATGGATAATATTGTGGTGGTTGATGCTCTACGGATGAATGAAGGTCATGCTATGGTGGCAGCCCCAGTTTTAGAAGAATGTAGATTCTTGCTTCGTGAGTTCGGGAAGGTAACTATTGAGCATTGTAATCGAGAGTCAAATGTAGTTGTTCATGAGCTAGCTAGTTGGGGAAGTACAAACTCTCCCTCTGTATGGGTAGACGCACCCCCTGAGTTTATTGTAAAATCTCTAGCAAACGATGTATGTGTGATTGATTAATAAAGCTAGCCGTGAAGGCCTTCCCGTCAAAAAAAATTAGCTCTGTATGATCTACTCGCTTTCATACCTTCACGCGTACTGCCTCCGTCCGAAAAAACGTGTCCTTCAAATGGATGTATCTAGCACCAAGTTAGTGTTCAATACATACATCCATTTGAAAGACAAGCTTGGGACAAGCCTTTTCGAACTGAGGGAGTACATAGTTAAGTGAGTGGTTGTAATTTTGTTGTTTGTCACTCTCCTTCTATCAATTTGAAGAAGATATGCCAACTCTGAGTATTTAAATGTGCAAAGTTTTGGAGATGAAACATGTGCAATATCCTCGAAAACAAGGGCAATATAATTATTTTATTTTCATTTATGCCATGTTTTTATTGTCATTTCAAGATGACATGGACAGTTGAAAGAATGATGTCCTATCAACCAAAACCAATGCACATGCCCTACTTGGAGATGCATGACTAGTTTTAATTTTGGCATAGTTTATAGAGCATGCATGCATGCATGATGATCTAGATCAACAGTATCTCACCTGCACGCACCTAGCTCAGGCCATAACCATGGCCCTGTTTGGATCCCTATGTTAGAGTTAGTTTTAGTTAGTTGGGGCTCAAATAACCCAAAGTATCCAAACATGATGGGTTAGTTTGGGTTAGTTGGATCTAACCCATCCCAAAAAACTAGCCCACACTAGAGGAGCTTATTTGGGTTAGTTCTCTTGGACCCACTAAAAAAATTAGTAAAAAAAGTTACCCCTCCCATTCAAACATGTCCAAAATAGTCAAATGATTGAGAAAGAATATTTTATTGTCAATCTAACCCTACCATCCAAACAACTTTTTGGTTAGAGTTAGTTTAGGGTTAGTTTAGAGTTAGAATCTAACTCTAACCTCTAACTGAGTTAGAGTATCCAAACAGGGCCCATGAACAACACGCCCCACCCGTAGCCTCGATCAATCAATAGGGACAGGAACACGCATGAACGGTGACAAATGCACAGAAATGACACTTACATATATACAGTTACTTACACATGCACTTCTACCCGATTCGATCTACAAACAACGTTGTTCCAAAGATAGATTCTAGTCCAAAAATGTCCGTATAGGAGTATACAGAAATGGATCTAGATCTCTATCTGATGCATGCATGTGGGGTACTATCCCTGCTAGTCTATCTTCTGACATAGTATGGCCCACATGCATGTCAAAAGATGTTGATGTATGTGATGCCAATCTCAGCTTTAACTGCTCATCCGATTGGTCCATCTCAAGGACCATGCATCCAACACATGCACATCCATGTACATGCATCACATGGAGTTCCATAGCCAATAAGAGAGTGACACTTGGCACATCACATTTATACGCTGATTAGTTCAATTACTAACCATGTGGTAATTAGTTTTGTTTAGAAACACAATACAAGCTCAGATGTTCACAACACACACGCACACTCATCTCCATAAACACACACAACCCAGCCCCTATAAAAACCTCCGGATGACCGAGCCGGTAGATCTTGAGATTGACAATGTCGTCACAGGCAGCTCGTACTCGACGGGCACACCATTCCACTAAAATAATAGTGCCAGAGAACCTGAAGCAAATCCAGAAAATATGTGAGCACCCATATCAAGTCAAGGGCTTGAACCCCAGGGTGGGCTGGTTCCACCTGAAAGAACCTAACCATAAGCTAGGCTTATTTTCTAGTAACTAGTTAATTAATTGCAAAGCAATGGGGTAGAGGCCGGTCAAGTACTACATATGAGCCATCAAAGTTATTTCTAATGAGTGAGATTGATCAATCAACTGGCTCTAGTGATCAGCCCTTTCATGACGAAGAAGACGACTTCCCCTTAGGGACCTTGATGTATTTTCTTTATTTTCTAGGGTGTCTGTACTGCTAGTTTGATTAATAGATCTAAGGTCTTTTTTGCAACAAAAGGGGCTCGAGCCATACATAAATATCGAAGTGAGCTTGACCAATCAAGTGGCTCTAGCTCAACAATGGCCAGACATCAGCATTTATATTCTCTTGTATTTTGAAAACACCTGATGGGTCCTAATAATGATTTTAAATTTGTTATTACATTTTTTTCAATGATGACATATTCAAAAGATCATTTCTATTCAAATTTTAGTTATTTCAGTTATATTTCATTGTTTCGGAAAAGGTTTACCAATATAAAGCAAAATTTATTTATTTCCATAACTTTCAGAAATATTTTATACATGTACCAAACATTTGTATTGTTCCAAAAACGTAAAAAAATGTATTCACAATATTCACATAAATTACAATTATTTTAATCAATTTAAGAAATATTTTCTACAGGTACCAAGCATTTCACTATTTCAAAAGGGTTCGCAAATATCATTCATTAATATTTATCACACAATTTTAGCGTGCCCAAGTGTGGGGATATGGAGGATGTAGTTTCATTAATAGATTGATACAAAATGGTGCACACATTGTATTGTAAAATTGCTGAAATATTGCACCAATCTCATAATATTTAGTGTTCCCGTTAGAAAATCCAGCTTCTGTGTGAACCCTAGAAATGGTCACTGATCGATCATTCATACTTATTTAAAGATCTCCGAATTTTTCATCGTTGACATGTGTAATTCATATCCATTGGCATGCATAATTTCAATCAATTTCAGGAATATCTCATACATGTACCAAGCACTTTATTGTAGTAAAAATATTTACACAAATAATTCATAAACATTCACAGCTTCACATGTATGTACTTGCATTCTCCAAATAGTACAAAATCAGATATGCCATGTATTGTAAAAAAAATAAAACGAAAAGAGCTCACCAATCTCAAAGCATGTGACTCGTGGACGGGAGATCGTGCACCGCCACGCAGCGGCCCAGTTCGAAAAAACCGTGTCCCGTGTGAACCCTAGAAACGGCCACTGATGGACCCTCCACGATTAACATCCAGTTAAGTAATGGCAGACTACATGTAGCGCGCACACAGCTAGTTTGATTGAATATACTAGGCGCTCAAAAGTTGACTCTGGGAACGTGGAACCTGCATCGCTCAACACATGTGTCCGGTAGCATGTATTTTGAGCCGGTGTTAAGGAGTACTCTCTCCATTCCCAAATATAAGTTTTTCTAGAAATTCCAACAAATGATTACATACGAAGCAAAATGAGTTAATATACACTTTAAAATATGTCTACATACATCCGTATGTTGTAGTCTATTTGAAATGTCTAAAAAGACTTATATTTAGAAACAGAGGGAGTATGCAAAAAATTGAAATGAAATTGCACTGACTGCAACTTGGACATTTACTTTTCATGTTGGTAAAAGGGTGAAAAATGATGAGATCTACTGACGCAGTTTTCACTGGAACAATATCTATATATGGTTGGCATTATTCTCTTATATATTTACTACTAGTACGTGCTGGTAGATTTTTAACTGCGTACGTACAACAGTTCCAAGAAAACAGTGGAACAGAAGCTATCCTGTACACACACATATATTTAGTATTATCTGTGGGGTGCAATGTGAAATGCCCTCACATGTATAATACTGCTAGCTAGCTAGCTACTAGGACACACAACCAAAAACTATTCTTTTGGTATTTGTTCCCTCAATTCAGCTTTGCTTTCTCTCTCTCTCTCTCTCTCTCTCTAGCTAGCTAGAGTTCCTCTCTCCCTCTCACTCTAGAGAGAGGGAGGAGGAAGAGATCTGAAGCCAGGTATTTGAGGAGCTAGCAGTTCAATCGTAGGGATATATTTGTGCTTGAGTTCATCATCTAGAGTCCAATCAATCTGCGCTGCCATGCATGGGATTGATGTGTTGTTGATGCATGATTCATGGAGTAGTGAGTGTTAATTGATTTGTTCGTGCAGGGATCGATCGATTGGGGTTGAGGAGCCATGGATGACTTCATGCAGTGGGCGATGAACACGCTGGACCAGCAGCAGTACCACGCCGCTGCGGCCGCCGCGGCTCCTCCAGTATACGGTGGTGCTGGCTCCAGCTCCGGTGGCAGCAGTGCTAGTGCCGCCTTCCCGTCCCTGCAGGCGCTCCGCGAGTCCACGGCGGCCGGCGGCAGCGTCAGGGACCTGAGGGTGCAGGTGGACCACCACCAGCCCAGCAGCTGGAGCACCAGCTCCGGCGACAGCCCCGGCACCGCCATGGACCACGACGCCGCCGCTGCCGGACCCGGGTGGTCCCCGCACACAGCCCGCGCCAGGACCAGGGCCACCACCAGCAGCAGGCCCATGAGCTGGAACTTCAGCGCCGCCGCCGCGTCAGCGCAGGCCGCGCAGCTGCCGGCTGACATCGACATCTCCCCGCGGCCGGCTCCTGCCCCCAGAGGCCACAGTACGCCCGCCGCCGGGAGGAGATCGGGGGGCAGCGCGCAGGGCACAACGGCCGGGCCATCTGCCTCTCCGGGGCCCGTGCAGGACCATATCATCGCCGAGCGCCGCCGCCGGGAGAAGATCAACCAGCGCTTCATCGAGCTCTCCACCGTCATCCCCAACCTAAAGAAGGTTCCCTGCTCCTCTTCGTCCTTCTCGATTTCATTCCATGCTTAAATCTTCTTCTTAACCATCTGCAGCTTAGTTATACTTCAGATTTAAGATTGTATGTGCAAAATGAATTTTGATCTACTCTTTGATGAACTGATCTCTCCGACATGTGCAGATGGACAAGGCGACGATTCTTGGGGACGCGGTGAAGTACGTGAGGGAGCTGCAGGAGAAGGTGAAGACCATGGAGGAGGACGACAGCGCCGCCGCCACCACCACCACCACCACCATCCGCTCCGCCGTGCTCGTCGGCAAGAAGATCAAGGCCGACGACGAAGACGACGACGAGGACGCCGGCGAGTCGAGCCACGGCGGGCTGCCGGAGATCGAGGTGCGGGTGTCGGGCGAGAAGACGGTGCTGGTGCGGATCCACTGCAAGAACGCGAGGGGGCTGCTGGTGAGGGTGCTGGCGGAGGTGGAGGAGCTCCGGCTCGCCATCACCCACACCAGCGTCATGCCCTTCCCCGCCGACACCGCCATCATCACCATCACCGCAAAGGCAAGCAGCTAATTAAGCAAGTTTCTGCTCATATTTCCGTACTTGCATAAAGTAGTTAATTATATAAGGAGTCAAGAGTGCAAATTAATTGCACTGTCGTAAGTCGACTAAGATTTTCTTACCATCTGATCTGATCTTGATCATTAATTCCATCCCGGCCACGTACGTCCGCGTGAATCTAAACACCGAGACATGGGATGGCTCATGCCATCTACTCCTACTTAGACATACATAAGAAAATATCATGCGACTTAGATGTAGCAAAATTGCATTTCACCTCATCCTCGTCTACTAATCCGACAATACGAGGTGCTTAGCAAAATAGTAAACACGTTTTAGTTCTTGCCTTCTAAAGGGGTGTAGCATGGGGTGTTAAACATCTCTTCTTCATAAATTTTAGTAAATTTAAGTCTGCTCTGGTTTCCCGTCTCTCCTTTATTTCCCACAAAGGGCAATGTATCAATAATTCAATATCAAGATGATATCAAATAATATCTCCTAGCTAGCTTTCCTAGCTGACGACGTTGGCCATATGTGTTCATCAAATCTTGTAACATTGGATCGCCTTCAACCAATCCATAGTGTAAGAAACAAAAAATGTGTGTGAGAATGGATAGTTCGAAGATGGACCGTTGATGCTTCTCCTAGGAACACTCATTAAGCACATGTGCAACATACTACCTCCTTTCTGGTTTAAAAGTCCCACGTGTACCCCTAGATCGACAATATAACCAAAATAACATGAGTTATACTTATATAACACAAACAATATATCATTAGAAACTTCAAATGTTATATTTTCTAATTGTATAATTGTTGTGCATACAATTAGTATTACATTGGTAAAATTGTTGATTTAGGGATATGCGTGGCCCTTTTAAACTGGAAAGGAGGGATGAGCAATTTGTAGTATATAAATTGTTGATGCCCTAAGAAAGTTGTCACTGATAATGGAGTTTGTAGGGTCAAGCAAGTCCCTTGGAGATTAACCAGTAAGTGCAGAATGGTTGCATTCGTCCTTGTTTTTTTTTTTTTTGAAGTGGCACGCGGTGGTGCTCTCGGTCTCTCATTGCACAAAAACCATAATTTTACTGTCAAGAAAATGTGTCTCTCAAAAAGGAGAAAACACACCAACACACTGAAATGACACAACGCTGAATCAACAGTATATATCACGAAGCCCCTATTTTTGGGTTATTTAGGCACCTCGTGTAATAACCCACTTGTACATTTATCTCTGAACATCTCTATTCATTGTATTTGTTTGTATGGGCAGGTACTTTACTCCATGCATGTGAACTCCATTATAGCTAGAAAGCTGTGTGACCGGATATGGAGATGTGAAAACCCCAAATGGGACATCCTTATAGATCTCTCGGAAAATAAAAGGCTACTATATATGTAGATATATGATCATCCATAAATTAGTTTTGGGGTTTCATGTTTATGATTTAGGATTAAAAAACTTGGAGATATGATGTGTGTGTGTTGAAGACAACTCACCAAGAGGTAGCTTGAGAAGTGATTGATCGATCAGCACGTTAGTTGTTGGACTCAAGCGTGCTATATCGGATAAGATCATAGTTAAGAGATCAGCCGGATAGAACTTTTTCTTCTGTACTTTTTTTAGTGAAATGTGTACTTTTCATGCAGTTAGGTCGTTGAATAGGTAATAAGTCAACCAAATGGAATGATAAACTTGTTGGCACACACAATTTCTACTACCTCCGTCCCGGTGTATAAGTCATTCGCGTAGTTCTAGGTCGATAATTTAACTATCTAAATATGTATTATATGTGACAAAAAATATATATTTAGAAACTACATCCGCGTGGAAATCTAGTGATATACTTTTCATGACATATAACACATATTTAATTCCTCAAATCGATGACCTAGAACTACGCGAATGACTTATACACCCGGACGGAGGGAGTACTTTTTTTCCCAGTGAGGTTGGGGAGAATAAACTGTAGCATCTCATTCCGCTGTCTCAAAATGAAATTGCAGCATCTCATAATTTGATCTCAAGACAAGGCTACACGTACAATCACACAATTAACGTGTATTTAAAAAATGTGAATCGCCTTCGCTGGGAAATGCTTGAGGTATATGTACACATGATATACGTGGCACATCACAAAATTACATGAGATACACTGTGGTATACATGCATGAATACATATGAATTATAACCCAAATACTACATATCTGGCATGTTTAATTAACTGATCAATATTAATTACCTAGTGCAACTTTGATTGATTTCAGGTGGAAGAGGGATTCAAGTCAACGGTGGAGGAGATCGTGAGGCGGCTCAACTTGTCGCTGCGCCAACATTACGGCGCCAATAATTCCGACGATCGAAATAGTGTCACCAAGAGAGAATGCTAAGCTACCTGCTGCTCATGCAAGTCGATCAGCCCTTTCCTTGGATGGTTTTGTATTCTGAAAACTGAGAGAGAAATTCATGGTGAGGAATTGCTCGTTACGATGGTGTGCATGCATGCATGCATGATCAGCTTATAGATATATGTTGCACGCATGCGTGCGTGCATGCATGGAGACGAGGATTTCTCAGCCACAGGTTTGCAAGTTTTGGTTGCTAGCTAGCTACTTGCTGTTGCTCAATCCCGATCACACTGATGAAATAATGAGGGCAGTAACCAGGATATACATACTTATAATAAGATTTTGCTGCAAGTAAGTATGGAATTTCAGTTAATTCTTCTATGCAGAAAAATGGACGAATATATATGTCACTTATATATGCATTACTATTTCCTGTCATGTTGAACTGTCTGCATCAATTAATCAATCATGAATTTTATGTCTGATCTTCGCAGCTAATTCCATATATGTATGAAAAGTCCCAGCATCTCATTAGTAAAGTACTATATTATTTTCCAAAATATCCCATAATATCCCGCTTTGAAATATTTTGATTAGTATAGTGCACGCATGAGACATATCCCGGTATACATGCACGCATATCTTCTCGCTGACTCGTGCGTGAGTCATCCATGCAAGAATAGTATTATCTACCTCCTCTGCATTATCTCATTGGCCCTCATAATTTATTTAATAGATATTGCGTGATCTGCTGCACAGCCTTAAAGATAAATATATGATCAATCCGATATTGAGATCGAGTTCATTATTGGGTAGAGAAAGCGGTTGAGATATGCAGTGCAAAGTTGGCACAGAGCTGTCTGCATAAAATGCAACATGTCTTTAGTTGGTAGGGCAAGCCAAGAAGATCTCTGTGATCTGCACATATATGTATGTACGTACATACTCAACATGCACATAGTATATACCGGTTAATACAGACAGATGATCGGCTTGTTCCCCGTCATGGAGTATATCATGCATGACATGATTAAACAACGCGTTATCGATGATCTCGAGTGATTTGATCAGTGCTTTCTTCGCAATGTTGTTTGATTGGATTAGTTTAGATGGGAAGCAGCTACTTAATCTAGGAGGATGAATATATGATCACACTATCTTTTGGTCATTGCCAGACAAGTACTACTACCCAACCAAACACAACTCAGAAGAAGATATAAAAAGATTGCAGCTGAGATCAGTGAGAGACAGCCCGGCATATCTCAGGGAATTCTTAGTTTATGCATGCTCAAGGCAATGCATAAGAGGTAGTACTATATTGCATTGTGTTTGTTTACCATAACCAGCAATTTGCCATGTGCATCCATGCATGGGTGAAAAGGCTTCAATAATTGGCTCATGGTGCAGCATATTTTATTGCCAAAGCCAAAGTTTTTTTTAAATGGTTCTTGTTGCAAAGGTTTTTTTTTTGAAAGGTTGTTGCAAAGGTTTTCGGAGGCTTGCAACCGGCAGTGTGCCATTTTCTGGGTGCTGAGGTCTGGTTGGCTGCATGCATGCATGCTGACTGTAAAAGGCAGCACGTTTGCCTGCTCATCGTTGTCTTTTTAAATGGTTTCTGTTGAGAAGGATGGATGATGCAGTTGCACTGGCCGGCAGTGGAACTAGCCGTAACTATTAGGCCTCCGATCGATTATACCTAATTCACATTAACTATGATGATGGCTCAAGCTGAGGTGCATTTAGCGTAGTATGTTTGGAACGGGCAATAGCATTTACGAAGGCCATGGATAACAACTCCACTGATCTCACGAAATTCATATTTACCATCAAAACACATTTAATGATATATGCTGCTGCTGTTGTTGGATCTTACTGCCGGTCCACACCGAAGAGACAAACATGAATGCACGCATATGGTTCGTGATGGATGTGACTAACACAGTGATCGATGCTCCCTCCCAGCCATGCATATTTCTTTCTCACCTTTGTTTCTAACAAGACTATGCCGATCGATCCATCCATCTCGAACTGATCCAACAAGCATCTCTGTTGTTGTGGCGGATAAACGTCGTCGGTGTGCATGCCGCCATTAATAATAAACGCCCTTGAAGAGATCGGAACCACATGCGCACTGTTCTTCAGCCCCACCAAAGAGAAGAAGCTAGGTACCTAGGTTCCTCAAAGATAACATTGTTTTTTAGGAGGCGGAGTATCTACTCGCGAGCTTATGCTCGATGTACAGTAAAACCAAAATTATAGTAAATTTTAAATATATTTTGAATTTTTCTATGACAAACTTTAAGGAACATTTGGAGTTCTTGCAAAGTTTTATCACGAAATCACATTGGTGGAAGTCATGAAAATAATAACAAATTTGATGCTCCGAAAATGGTACTTCCAAACGCATTTTGGAACTTTAATTATGTTTTTTTTGCAGGACTTCCACCAATGTGATTTCATGATGAAACTTTGAAAGCAGTCCAAACATTCCTTAAAGTTGATAAATCATTTTATATATTTCCCCCCTATTTTTCTATTTTTACGATTTTATTGTTCTCGCCGGGAGCATTTGAGCTCGATGTCAGAAAGGTACTTTCTTTATTGTACCTCTCTTTCTCTTTCTCTTTCTATTCCTCTTTCCTTTTCCTTTGTTGGAGAAACAGATGCCAGCATTGGATTGAGATGAACAGAGCCTTGCAGTATGTCATGCATTCTTATAATTAATTGGTAGCGCAGCTGGTGGCTGACGATGAAAATATCAGGTGCTCTCCCATGCTTCCATGATACAGGGGCTCCTAGGCCGTTGAAGACTATGGACCTGCATGAAACTATGGGACTCTGCATGTTACATCCTAAAATTTTGATTTTTGAAATGTTAACTATTTTGAATAGAACTAATAAAATTTGCTTTGTGATGCTTGAGCTTCACTAATCATCTATTCATAGATAGCTACAATCAGTTACACATTTTTTGTAGACATGTAAATATGCTATATAAGTAAGTCATGCATGTAAGTTACAAGTTACACGTTTTGCAGCAGCACTGCTG
Organism: Triticum timopheevii; assembly: GCA_963921465.1. NCBI lineage: Eukaryota > Viridiplantae > Streptophyta > Magnoliopsida > Poales > Poaceae > Triticum > Triticum timopheevii. Next base: position 17,178,329 of record OY997270.1, on the reverse strand, counting down.
CATCATCAATTTATTCATGTCATTTCTAAGTTTTTTAATTACATTTTGTATTTATAGTGTATGTGTTGGACGATTGCACCATACTTATGTAATACATCCTTCACATTATTTTGTTAGAAATGACACTATTTAACTACAATTCAAAGTGTTTTTCTCTTTGCATATGCTTCATATTTTTTATTGTTTTTAAACTTGCATTTGCTTTCTTCTAGTTTTCACATTTTTAGCAACTATTTATGCATTTCTTTTAACAATGTTCCCACAGCAACGCGCGGGGCATCATCAAGTTTTTACTAGGACTTGAAGCATTTGGATTTTATATGGAGTCTGAAACAATTTCAGGTATTACTTAGGATCCTAAGTTACTTTAGGAAATATTTTTAATGCCCCAAATATGTTTTATAAAATATATTTTTGTATTTTACTTAATATTAGGGTTGAAAACATTTTCCCGAAGTACCAAATATTATTTTGGATTTATTGGCATTTTGCAAAAAGAATCTGAATTGAAATGAATATATTTTCAAATCATATCTGAATGTAAATAATAAAATAAATAGAAATAGAAAAAATAACCTAGCTAAGAGCATCTCTAGCAGACCCGTATAAGTGGTCAAACCCGTAAAATAACTGTTTTCTACAGTTTCAGTCGAAAAAATGAACCTAAATAGCCCCTTAAAATCGTCTGACCCTTAAAAAATTTACAGAGCCCTGTGAACACAAACTCGAGACCCACAGGTAAGTAGAGGGATGACCTATCTAGCGGTGGGAGTAGGCGGGGGCGGTGAGGCCTGCGCGGCAGCACAACCGGCCACGGGAGGCGGGAGCAGGCGGTCCCACCGAAGTTGGATTTGGCGGCTGGAGCAAGAAGATCAGAGATTGAAGAAGCACGACAGCCATTGGATTGACATCCAGCGGTCACTTCTGCTAGAATCGTTTTGTTCACTAATAATATATAATAAGTAAAAAGTATTGCATACGCGTCAACTTAATAGGCCCGCAAGTCAGCCCATTTTCTATTTTTTTTAATAATTTACAGCTCATTTGCAACTTCTTATGCAACTTATTGCAATCCATTTTCTTTTTGTTGGCCAGAGCTAGGGTTATAAATTTAAACGCAATTTCACATATTTCTGTGGGGACCAAACTATTTTTAATACCAAAATGCCGGTCCAGATTTAAAGTACTTTCAAAATATATTGTTGGTCTGTGGTTTTGCTTTTTTGTGCGGCAGCACAGCCGACCATGGGAGGCGGGAGCAGGCGGTACGGTCGCAGCTGGTTTGGGTGGCTGGAACAAGCAGATCAGAGGTTGAAGAAGCAGCACGGCGGTTGGATTAACATTCGACGGTCATCAATGGTAGAATGGTTTTGTTGACTAAGTTGACAAAGTCCTGCGTATGCGTCAACTTAGTAGGTCCACGAGTCAGCCTCCAAATCTGGTGGGCCCCAGTTGTCATGGGGAGCAATCGTTATTTTTTGCTTACTAAAGAGGCACTTCCTTTCGTCTGAAGATATAGTTGGTGGGTCCCAGCTCTCATGGGGAGGATTCATTTTTTGGCATAATAAGGAGGTACTTGCTTGCGTGCGGCCATGGCCATGTGGGTCCCTACTGTCAGCCTCTCCATGTACATCCATCTTCTGATGTTGTTGTTTGTTGACAACGTTGACCACGTCGTGCTGAGAACACCAACGCGGTGGACGATGGCGAGACCCAGGAAGGGAATGACCCGGAGGGCCGAGAACACCAACGCGGCGCGTCTTCGACTCGCTTCAGTGCTGGTAGTCGTCGGTAGGTGGTCTACGGATCTGGATGAAATTTCTATTATTTCTGGTATTCGTTGTACTGCCATGATTGAAAATGAATAAATTGAAAATTTTCTTGCAAAAAAAGTAATTTCGAACGAAAATTCACAGATCCATTGTGAATATGTATAAGTTTTCATGGTTTATTTTTTGATTTTTTAAAACCTGGAAATATAATTTTTGAAACATTTCAAAAAACAGGAGCCAATGCCCCCACCCCACCAAAAAGCCACTTCCGATGTGGCATCAGTACAGTTACTAAGCTCCCAGGAAATAGACGCCTGGGGAGCAATCTTGTGTTTTTTGGGTTATGGGACCCCGCATGTCATGGCCAGGCCTCTCTGTAGACCCTTCGTCCCTTCCACTGCACGCAACCGTCAAAATCCTCACGCGGCGAGAGAGTATGTCTGGTTTCGATTTGGGGAAGTAAGTCAGACCATCGGTGCTTTGCTGAGGGGAATCGATTTGGAGGAGGTGGTGAGGGCTTCAATGGTCGACAACGGTGCCCCGATGGTCCTCGACGGCGGCGGCCACCTCTGGATCCCACGGTGAGTCCTCTCTCCCCCCCTCCCCCAACCACCTAGGGTTAATGTTACGAGCGAGTTGCCGCTGCTCTGTGCGCTGCGGTCGAGTGCTGGCGCCGGCCACCGCGCCGGAGATGGTCGCTGTTGTTTTCATCCGTGTGCAACCGCGTGCTCGTGCACTGTCGATGCTCGTGCGCGTGTGTCGTCGCTGTTGCGTGCTGCTCATGCGCTGCCCCAAGGGAAGTGGCTGCCCGGTCAGCTACTGCTGGCTCATTCCCTTGCGTGCCGTTGTTGCTTCTGTTATTCTTGCTTGCTACTGGTATTTAGAGATGTTGATGCTTGATTGATTGTTGATGACGCAGACCACAAATTAGAGATGGATTGCGGCGCTCGTACTATGTCAGAAGATAGACTAACAGGGATTTACCACACATGCATGCATCACATAGAGATCTAGATCCATTTTTGTATACTCCTATACGGATATTTTCGGACTAGAAACTATCTTTGGAACAAGGGTAAAAGTTTGTAGATCGAATCGGGCAGAAGTACACGTGTAAGTAACTGCATATACGTATTTCTGTGCATTTGTCACCGTGCATGTGTGTTCCTGTCCCCATTGATTGATCGAGGATACGGGTGGCGCGTGTTGTTCATGGTTATGGCCTGAGTTAGGTCCGTGCAGGTGAGATACTGTTGATCTAGCTCATCATGCATGCATGCATGCATGCTCTATAAACTATGCCAAAATTAAACCTAGTCATGCATCTCCAAGCAGGGCATGTGCATTGGTTTTGGTTGATAGGACATCATTCTTTCAACTCTCCATGTCATCTTGAAATGACAATAAAAGCATGGCATAAATGAAAATAAAATAATTATATTGCCCTTGTTTTCGAGGATATTGTGCATGTTTCATCTCCAAAACTGTGCACATTCAAATACTCAAAGTTGGCATATCTTCTTCTAATTGATAGAAGGAGAGTGAAAAACACAAAATTACAACTACTCACTTAACTATGTATTCCCTCCGTCCGAAAAATCTTGTCCAACCTTGTCTTTCAAATGGATGTATTCTATGGAGGCAGTATGCGTGAAGGTATGAAAGCAAGTAGATCATACAGAGCTAATGAGTACGAGGAGCACACGTTGAACCGATCTCCTTTTTTCAGTGAGAAAAGTTGAGCTAATCAGTTAGTCTCTTGCTATATATGTGGCACAAGGAAATCATGCGCTGGTACGTGATTGGTGCACGCCCGCGTCAGACCGTACGCGCCTAAGCGATGAAACGTGCGTGCGAGCTGTGCAAATTGCGGCCGCGGTTAAAAAATGTGACTTTTGAGTTCAGGCACGCACGCACGCTGAAATGTTGAGACAAGGAGACATCATCGGCCAGCCAGCGTCCAAGTTGACATTAGACACCGGTCGATCGTGACGCGCAGATATGAGCAGAATCACGTCGATTGGTCGATGAGAGAAAATCACAGTGGCGTAGTGCTACTGCCGCCACATGCATGCATGATTAATCAATAGGTCGTCGATGACAAGTCACCGTCGATGAAAGAAAAGGCGGGGCGTACGCACGTGATGTAGCGCCCACAGCAGCAGCGTCGTGGATAGCGGGCCGGCCGGCCACGCACGTTTCCGGGTGAAGAAACATACTCCACTCGTGTGTACAGCCTGCCTGCCTGAACTATAGAGACAGACATAGACATGCATGCTTCAACCCGACACGTTCACGTGGAACCGCGTGCAGGAGTGTACACGTGTAAGGTGCGGCGGTGGCCCTACGTGGGTGGGGCAGTGCCTTTGCTCCGCGTGGGTGCCTTTGCTACGGTTGTGAGTTTTTGCATGATTATCCCTTCATCAATCACGTAGTTGTGCTTGTTTTCACGGCTGTCCCTTAATCAATCGCGTGGTTAGGTTTTTTCGCACGGTTGTCATTTAATCAAGTGTTTTAGGTGTGTGTTTCTGTATATGGGGTTTTCGCTCGATTATCCCTGATTAACCGGTCAATTCTCTTCTACTTAATGAAATGCAGGAATCCCTGACCCTTTTGAGGTGTTTTAAAAAAGTGTACGTGCAAGCTGGTTTCACAGGGGTGTAATGCAACATGTGAAAAACATACTGCAAGGTGTGTGTATATCTAGCAAGTTAATTCGTTTTGTGTAACACTTTTTACATCAAACGGCTATTTTTTGTAGCAGTATATCATAATGATTTCTTCGTTCGACGAATTAATGTACCGTTTCACCATACTAGCGACCCAGGTTTTTGAGTGTTTCGAACACCCCCCCCCCCCCCCTCTCCCCTCCCTTTCACCCTCTTTTGTTTCCTGATGATCCGCCTTTCAACTCAATATGTTTGTCTCCTTGCTCCCTTTCTCATGAGCTACTGCTTTTGTCGAACCCTTCCAATCATTGCTCTGGCCGATGCTGGCAAGCACACCACCGTGCACCTCTTTCATCCTCTTGTTGGTTGCCGGTTCTACATCAATGCCCCCGCATCCACGAACCCTAGAGTTCGAGATTGGACCTCGTCAGAATCCACCCTTTTGGTGGTAGGAGCCATAACCACTACCGTGGTGTAGGCCTGTAGGAAGTGGCGATATATAGGACGCGGTTGACAGCCGTTGGTGGAGGGATGAAAGGCGGAGGAGATTTGTCAATTACACGTATAGGTCGATTTCCACCTCATAGTAGTGGCGTAGCCAAAACAATGACATAACAGGTCATACCCAGATTAGATCGAGGGATACCGAAACAAAAACCATAATTCATGATAATTTGAGGGACAAAGAGTTGCACTTTTCTCTTTGTGAAAAAGGAGGCATACGACCAATTCCAAAAGGTGACATAATAACGGACAAGAAAATGATCAATTTTTTTGGCTAGCATGCTCTTGTGAAGGAAAAGCCCTCCCAGCAAAAAACAACAAAGTCCAATTTCTAGTAGTGGGATAGAGACTGAAAAGTATCCTGGACGAAGGAGACCTGCACATACATAATCGTCACCGTATCATTCCAAATCTCTTAAAGTATTAAGATTAGAGAGTGCATGACGGGCTAAGCAAAATTAATCAAGTAATGGCACGCATCATGCGCCAAGTTAGCATAGTCTAAACTGGCAACCGAAGCAGCAACAGGGATATCTTTGATACGTTGCGTGCGTGACCTCGGGCCAATAGTCGTTCGCCACGACAAATCTTAATTAATTTCTTTTTGTTTTTGCATATTTTAAGTTTGAGATTGCTAGCCAGGACTGCCGCCTGGTCTTAATTAACAATGCTCATTGACAATTAATTAGGCTTTAGTTGGTTGGGTTACCAGATAGCAAGAGTAAAGTAGCAAGATGTCACTAGCCATGTACCTCATGCATGGGAGCTATTTGTTTTTTCTACTGAACCGTCGTATGAGAACTAGCCTGGCCGGGGTAAGAAAATGGAGAAGGGCGCAAGGTTTTGGTTACCGGTCGAATTTCGAGATTTACCATGGTTACTGCGTATTTCCGTGCCCTGGTAAATCCCCATACCAAGCAAAAAATATCAATTTTCCGAATTTAAACACTCGATTTATAGTAAAGCACATAGGGGCTAATTAATGCCATGAGAGTTGGTTGTGGCATGTGTGTAGCAACCTAGTTCCTGTTTTGAAAGGTATTTGGTTCAAATGTTTGTTTGTTCACTTATTTGAATTGAAAATTCAACTATAAAATTCATTCAAAATATTCTCGGTATTTCTCGGTAACCGTGGCAACCACGTTTACCAGTCCCCCTTGGTAAAAATGCCTCATTCGGTAACCAAAACGTGGGAAGGGCGTGCATGTAAGTAACTCATGCACCGGACATACAACTTGAGAAACAAATAAAAATGGTCAAAGCGTTTGTTAAGACATTATCTGAGAAACAATATTTCCAAGTTACCACACAAACTATATTTTATACTCTAAATCGACACGAGGGACTATCGGTCACCGTATGAGCTCCGTCCAAGAATTTACAGGTTTTTCCAAAACTTGGATTAATTGTGATCCTATTTTCAGTGGAATAAAACTCACTATTTCCTTGGCAAAAAAATGAATCAATCAGTGCTATACGGATGGATAAGAATGAATAAACACGAGTCCTTCGATAAAAAGAAGAGATTTGCTCTAGGATCTTGAGGTTGGTACTTGCTAATACACTTTTTCTGCAAAATGATGGGAAGAAGCCAAAATATTGGTTGGCTAAGTGGGATATAATATGTAGACCAAAAGACCAAGTGGGATTAGGGATTGAAAACCTTGAGGTAAAGAAAGATGCCTACTTAGCAAATGGCCATACAGACTTTTGGTGGAGAACAAAGGAGTGTGGTACAATTATTGCGTAACAAGTACCTACATTCCAAAACCCTTGCACAAGTAACAACACAGCCGAATAATTCACCGTTTTAGAAAGGGTTGATGCGCACGCAGGCAACCATTTTCCATAGGACCAAATTCATTGTTGGGAACAACAACTCTACCAGGTTTTGGGAAGATACTTGGCTAGGGGACACACCACTAGCCATTTCCTACCCTTTACAATATTGTACAACGGAAACAAGCTTTTTTTAGTACAATTCTAGGATCAGTTCCCTTAAAAATTCAGTTCAGAAGATCGGATGGGCGAACAATGGGATAGATGGCTACATCTCGTGCGTAGGTTGATGAAGATCAACCTATCAGATGAGCCAGATACACTACATTCACTACTAGGAAAAGGCCTACTAATGACGCACCGGTTTTGCCTACTAATGGCGCACTACCGGTGCGCCATTAGTACCACGCCACTAGTAATGGCGCACCACGCGGTGCGCCATTAGTATAGCTCACGGTGCGCCATTAGTATCTGGTATACTAATGGCGCACCACATAGAAGTGCACCATTAGTAACATTTTTTTTCAATTTTTTTTCATTTTTTTTCAATTTTTTTCGTTTTTTTTCTTAATCTCAGGTCAATATGGCTTAATCTCGGGTCAAATCGCACTCCGTGGTCAAACTTCCCGAAATGTCACCCATCCTCACACTACTCCAGCCCAAGCACGCTTAGCTTCAGAGTTCTATCCAACCCCAGCAACAGCCCACTTCACAGGCACTTGTTGACATATCTAGCATATCAATCCTATTATACCTTGTTGATGTCTAGGACTTTGTTCATGTTCATGACTATGATGAAATTTTGAAAAATACTTCAAACTTCCCGGTCATATTATGTATCATTTTTTGAAAAACAATTCAAAAAAATTCAAAACCAATTTTTTTTGAAATTTTTTGGATTTTTTTGCCTCTAGATCTTGAAAGCCCCGTAACTTTTTTTTTGTTTGGTTTTTGGGGATTTTGAAAATGTTTAACGGGGTTCCCCCCGTTAAATTTGGATGTAACTTTTCGAGTAGATGATTTTTCATATAAAAAACTTTTTAATCCGAGTTCGTATGCAAAAGTTATGGCCATTTAACAAATTTCCAGAGAGATTTTGCAAATAAAGTCGAAATTCATATTTGTAAATTTTTCCAACAATTAGACCACATTTCACAGGGGAAACTTATTTTCTTTTATTTTTTTGACATTTTTATCATTTTCTTTTATTTTTTTAACTGAAAAGGCGGTCCAAGAGGGGGGGTGCATTCGAGAACTTTTGGGCCAAGTTAGTAATGGCGCACCGTGGGGTGGTGCGCCATTACTAGTTAAACTAGTAATGGCGCACCACACCCACGGTGCGCCATTACTAGTTTTGAAAAGAAAAAAAGAAAAAAAATGATTTTTTTTTGAAAAAAACTTAGTAATGGCGCACTGTCCACAGGTGCGCCATTACTAACAATTTTTTTTTCAAAACTACTAATGGCGCACGGTGGGTGTGGTGCGCCATTACTATGTCAAGTTAGTAATGGCGCACCACTCCCACGGTGCGCCATTAGTAGTTTTGAAAAAATTAATTTATTTTTACTAATGGCGCACCAACACATGGTGCACCATTAGTATTTAGTAATGGCGCACCACATGTACAGTGCGCCATTAGTGTCCATCCCATCTATAGCCATTTTCCTAGTAGTGATTGGGGATTGTCGGTGTCAGGGATATTCTCAGTAAAGTCAATGTACATGGACTTGATAAACACTGGTCCAATCACAAAATCGCTACACATCTAGAAAAGTAAGGTGCCTCTAAAGATAAAAAAATTATGTGGTCTGTTCATGAAAAAATGATCTTGACTAAAGATAACGTCGCAAAATGCCGTTGGGGGGGGGGGGGGGAGCAAAAGATGTTGTTTCTACGATCATGATGAATCGATTGAACACCTCTTCCTAGACACCGTATTTGGAACTTGGCTAAATGGGGTAGAGCCTAAACTAGCGGCACATATTTCAGTCGGAGTGTGCGTATTACTTTGGGCAATATGGAACTGCCAAAACGGCGTTATTTTTAACAAACAAAAAAAATTACATTTTTTTCCTGGTCGAGCAACTTCATGTTCCCGTACATGGTCGTTACTCAGTCGTGTGGAAGTCAAGAAGCATATGACTTATCGGTGCAATCGCTGAGAGACGGTGGCATGGGATACCTACAACCGATTTGGATGGTGGTCCAACAATATGATAAGTGTATAGACATCTAGTCTTATTTGGGCTAGTTGTGGCCTTGTTTATCTTCTTTTTTTTAACTCTATTCGAGATTTTGTACCATACCTCATCTTTGTTTGAGACTTCGTTTAATAATATGGCTGCATGCATCATTGCAATGCACAGGCTGGGGGGCTATCCTTCTTAAAAAAAAATGTGCTAATACACTAACATTATCTCATGATTTTTTGAATATATTTTTCCTAAAATACATTATCTGATGATCTGCGATGGAGCCGAATTATTGAGATACAGAATCAAAACGACATCTCTCTCTTTCCTAAAAGAACGACATCTCTCTCAGTATTTATTTGCTTTTTATTTTTTCGTCTTGGATTGAGAAATAGAAAAACAACACAAAGGTGGTATTTTCATAGTTAATTATTCTCTTCAAGATATGGAGATCAAAATACCATTGCCAAGCGCAGTGGTTGAGTGGTTGGAATTCCTGAGATCGAGGATTGAAGCATAAGAGCACCACTGACATATTTTATTTCAAATGAAAAGATTGTGTTGGGACGCATAAGAACATCCGATTGAGATCACACCATACCCGGCCATCTTTATCTTTGAGCATGTTGTAAATTTGTAATTATGAGCTTGGATTGAAGGGCATCATTTGTTTCCCGTTGACATGCCGTGGATAATATGAGAAATGCGAGTACATAATAAAGATCTTGTTTAGCGAGGGTACTCATTAAACTCCTAGAAGGTACTTTGGTCCTGGGTCATAATCCTCTCTGTGAGCACCGATACTGTAAATATATTATTCAGCGAAACCAGATGTTACAACGCTGAAAGCAGGGGTGTAGCCAGGATTGGGCCAGGTGCCCAGGTCCCGGACAAGTCCCGGGCCGATAGCATGCTACATTAGGGCATTTTCAACATGGATCCGTAAATTGTCCGTGTCCGTCCAGATCACGTTGTCCAGACTACGGAAACCATCCAACGCCGATCTATATCGGTCTGCAGGGTGGTCTGGACGCGATTTCTTCTGTAAACTGGAGACAAACTGAGAGAGGTTTGCGCAGGGACGGAGCTCATGTGTAACCACTGGTGTCAATTGGCACCAGTGCGTTTCAGTTTTAAAACTAGTGTGGTTAATAAAAGTTGCCTTTGACCCCAGCTAAAAAATTCGATTGACCCCAGCCCACCGATCATGCAGCTTCACAAGCCCAAAATGCCAGCCCAACTACAATCGTAAACTCCCTAAAAATAAAGAAGAAGACCTTTAGCTCTACAATAGGCTACAAAGTCCACACCATATTTGGTCTGGGCGAGCAGGCTGCTCGGTCGCTCATATATGAGCGGCACGGCGGCAGTACGCTGTATGCGCATGACCACACTTGTTCGTCTCTTTGCTTAATCGCCTCCTCGATCACAAATTCTGCGCTGCATACGAAATACTCCCTCCGTCCCAAAATACTTGTTGAAAAAATAAATAAAAATGGATGTATCTAAAACTAAGATATGTCTACATACATCCATTCCTTCGACAAGTATTTTCGGACGGAGGGAGTACTATTCTAGTAATTTGAATATAGGGCTCTCATCTCCTGATGGAATTACACAAGTGATGAATCAACGACACATTTATTTCACAATCTTTAATAATCTAATAATCCGCAGACGGTGAGTGCCCAGAGTGACTTCTCGCCAGACCACACGATACACCGTCGTCATGGGCACATGAGTTAGTTCCAAGATAAAATTCCTAACCTTGCTTATTTTGTAGGAGTATTTGTCTTCATTGATTCATTTTTGAGTTACAGATATATTCATGTTCAAATAAACACTATCAGATGCAACAGGGAGTTCAAGAACACTTACATCAAATGTGGGTGCTACGTACTATAAAGCCCAAATAAACCCGTTCACTACTTTTAACTTGGATAAACTGGTGAAATTAGTGCTTATTTTGCCAGTTGCCATAACATCATGGCGAGATATTTTTCAACAAAGAATATTGTCCAAAGTGTTTGCATCGAAAATGAGGTCGCGTATGATTGCATAATTGGCTATGTGGAGAAAGATATATTTTCTACCATTGCTAGTGATGCCGTGATTGGTCCCTTTATAAGAGGATAAAAGATCGCGGGAAGTTATAAATGTGACTCTTGCATCGTTTATGCTTTCCCTTAATGATATTTTTATCTATATTTTTTTAATCAGGTTTCATTGATGTGAATATAGTGTGTTTTGTTTGTGCATCAATTTTAGGGAGTCGCAAATGAAGCACGAAAGTCATATTTTGTTACTTTGTTTCTTTTCCCGGATAGATAAACGAGTAGTTTTATGACTTCCCTCAGCCAATAGTCCATATGGCAATGTTTGTATATAACAAAAATTATATCATAGTTTCATTGCATATTTGTTTTTTTATTGCCCTCTGAATTTATGTATTGCCCTGCTGTAGTACTATAGTGGGCTAGTGGCTGACACCAGCGCCCATTTTTTCTAGCTTCGTCCCTGGGTTTGCGGGAGTCCGGACACCCGAAACGTAGGACTCCGACACTCCCGGCCCACCCAATCCCCCTTCCCAATTTCATTTCCTTCCATTCCGCCCTTCTCTCCCTTGCTTTGCATGCGCACCCTCCACCTCTGCCGCCGCTGTCGTATGTCTCCGTCACCACAGAGGCATTGTCGGACGTCCGCAACCAGCAGCGACGTGCCCGCTCGACGTTACGATGGGCTGTCCACCCTGAAGCCGTTTGTACTCAGGTACACTCCGTCCCTTGTCGATGACCTCCATGGCAGACACCACGCCTGGCAGGTGTTCGGTCAAATGCCATTGAGCTTATTTTCAAATGCTATGTCGTTTCTAGGGTACAAAGGATGGCAAGCTACTCGGCCATGGAGGATGAATTGTTGTGCGATGCGTGGCTGGCTGTATCCGCGGATTTCATAGCCAGGAGCAGAGGGGAGCCCTTCTGGGAGCAACTGCATGAAAAGTTTCACACACAAAAGCGTAATGCGCCCTACAACATGTACATCATTCAACAACGCAACGTGAGGTTGTTGTCGTATCGCTGGCATGCTATTCAGATCAGCGTCATCAAGTTTTGCAACGTGGTTCTTCAGCTCGAGGCAAGGTGGCCATTGCACGCGGGGGAGGACGAGATCGTAGGTTTTACTTCCTCTTGCTCAACTTGTTGATTGATTCAATCACTCAATATTGGTCTAGACATTATATATAGCCCGCACGCGCCACCGTGGTGTACCACAAGACAAAGGGACGGGCATTAACGTGCACACACTGTTGTATGAAGTTGAAGGGGGAAGGGGAGGGGGGTATGTGTGGAATGACATGATCCGTTCATGAAAAACTTGCTGGACATGCGGGATCAAATCAAATTAGAGACATTCTTGTACTAGACTTAGTTTACGTGTTATGTATGGGTGATTTATGTTATTTTCTATCCAAACTTTGATGAATATCATCCGCTTTGCGGGAATATCGTCCGGTTAGTTAAAATACGGGACGTATGGCCATATATATACCCGCCGAGCTGGATCCACCTGATTAGAAAGGACTTTTGCAGGTTCATGCATTGTACTGGCCGGCCGGCCTACGCGCTGCTGCTTGTAAAAAAAAACTAACAGTTGGCTATTATCACGTGGCCGGTTTAATTTGGTCTTAATCTAACCATGGGTGTTATGTGCCAAGTGTCACTCCCTTACTGGAAATCGAACTCCCATGTGATGCATGTAGATGGATGGATGTCCATGTCAGTTGTTGGATGCATGGCCCATGAGATCGACAGATCCGAAGGAAGAGCATTTTAAGCCGAGATTAACATCACATGCATACATCAATATCTTGTGACATGCATGTGAACACTGTCAGAAGATAGACCAACAGAGATAGTAGTGGTACTGCTACCACACATGCATGCATCACATAGAGATCTAGGTCCATTTCTATATATGGATATTTTTGGACATGAAACTATATATCTCTGGAACACGGTAAAAGTTTGTAGATCGAGCTGGGATGACAGATCAGCACACTCAGCAGTGCATGTGTGTCGGTGTGTATCTATGTGTCCTGTCTTTTGTGTGTCCGTTTCTCCGGAGATCGAGCTAGCTAGCGCTGCAGTACATGGTTATGGCCCAGGATTAGGTGTGTGTGTGTGTGCAGGCGAGACACTGTTGGTCTAGCTCATCATGCATGCATACATTTAAAAGTTGGAAATAGTAATTGGGTTATACTCCCTCCGTTCCTAAATGTAGTTCTTTGTAGAGATCAACTATGAACCACATACGGATGTATATAGATGCATATTAAGAGCAGATTCATTCATTTTCCTCCGTATGTAGTCCATCTAGTGGAATCTCTACAAAAACTTATATTTAGGAACGGAGGAAGTAGACCATACCAATAGTCGTGTCGTTTCATAGCAGGGCATATCTAGCCGGTCAGGGGCGTTCGTACGGTGGTTGAGAAGACACCACTCTCTCGACTCTCCATATTATCTGGAAATGGCAATAAAAACATGGCATACGGTTGATCATCTCTCGTACGGTCATCTCTAGCAACTATGTTTCTATGCCTCCAATATGGTGATTAAAAGTTTCGCTAAATCTTAGGTGTGTGACTTTGCACCAGTCAATTTCTGCATTGCATGAGGCCAACGATGGGGATGACGTGAGAAGCAGCAGCAACGAGCGTCGGCCACGCCAAGACTGAGCCAGGACCTCGCAGGTGATGGGGACGACGCTGCAAGCGGCAGCGAGCTGCGGCGTCCCTGGTGGAGACGACGAAGAAACTTAACCCGGGGTGGATGGGGTGCGGGGCGTCACTGGGGTTCCTGTAGATGTGGGGGTGTTAGAGGGATGGCCGAGGCGAGACAACGGTGGTGTGGGGAGGTTGAGGGGCGGATGGGGCGGCGAGGTGGGATGCCGGCGGTTGAGGCGGGGTAAGCTGGGGGCGGGGGGGGGGGGGGGGGGGGGTGAGGAGGAGGAAGAGAGAGAGGAAAATGATGAATAGTGTTGATCCGTTTTGGGCAGTTGGATGAAGATCTAATGGTCTAGATGAAAAGTGACGGATGCAAGATTTTTTTTAGGTGCCTGCCTAATAGACACTCCCTAATTAGAAACATGTGCCAAGTGATGATATGTTTTTAGTCCTTGTACAATGCAACATGTCTAGAGTCTTAAGCGTCAGTGTTTATTTCTATAGAAGGTATAGTTGAGAAAATTAGTGTTTTCTGTTAAATCCTAACAGGCACAACTTTTATTTTCGTTTCCCCCCCTTTGAATAGTTAGTGTCTTTGTTTCGGAGGAAAAGGTTTAGCTAATTAGTCTTGATATCTTGCTGGCCAGCATTTCCCTACAAGGAAATCACGCACGCACGCACGCACGCACTTGCATGCGCTGGTACGTGCATGATCGGTGCACGTCGACGTCAAAATGGCACTGCATGCGTAACATAACGTACGTGCCCTCAAAACCTGAATCACGTGGGAGCTCAGCTGGACGCGATCAAACGTGCTACGCGTGGGAGCTGTACAAATTGCGGCCGCAGTTAAAAAAATGTGACTTTTGAGTTCAAGATACGCACCATTATCCAAAAAGTTCAGACATGTAGGCACGCAGGCTGAAATGTTCAGACAAACAGACAGCGGCCAGCCAGCGTCCAAGTTGACAAAACATCGACCGTGACGCGCGCTCAGATATGTAAAAATTGTTCACGTGAGGTGGAGGTGAGGTGAGCTTTAGTTCAGCTAAGAGCATATCTAGCAGACCCCTGTAAGTGATCAAACCCGCATATTTTTTTTACGTTTTATAGTTTTGGTCGAAAAAAGTGTGCAGAACAGAAACCGTAAAAGTGGTCCAAACCGTAAAATTTTTAAGGGCCTCCGAAAATGCACACACGAAACCCTTATATTTGGAGGTTGGAAGGCCGAATCTAAGGGGCCCTGTATACCGGTCAAACCTCGTCGGAGCAAACCCGCCGCCGCAGAGTTTCTCGGAATCCGCCCTAAACTCACCGGAATTCATTACCGCACACCGAAAAAGGCCGCTAGATGTCGCAATCGATCGCCGCCGGTTCGAATTGGACGAGGTCGACATCGTTGTGGCCTCCCATGGCCTCAGCCTGGCCGCCGGAATCCTCCCGGCGCGGCAGGCAAAGCGGCATGGCTGACAATAGAGCAAGGCGAAGGCGACGGGGCATGGCCGGCGAGGCTGGGCACGACCGGCGTGGTGGCGGGGCGCGGCTGGCGGCGACGGGGCGCAACAGGCGGGCGACGGGGCGCGGCCGGCAGGGACGGGCACGGCCGACGAGCGGCGGGGCACGGCTAGCGTGCGATGGGGCGCGACCGATGGGGTTGGGCGCGGCCAGCGTGGCCGGCTGGGGGAAGGGGCGGCAGCGGCCGGACTTGAGGAAGGAGCTCTTTATCCCAGTTTTATAGTTTGTTTTACAGTATCTGTTCGGCCGTAGCTAAAATGAATCCTTAAAATGCGGTTTTTTCAAACCGTATTTCAATTTTACAGTTTGTGATTTTGCGGGGTCTACTAGAGATGCCCCAAGGCAATGCAAAAATCGATGTCAGCTCACGTCAATTGATCGATGAACAAAATCAGCACTAATCAAAATCCTAGTGGAGTAATATGCAAATGAAATAATACGAAGAAAAAAATCAAAAAGAAAATTTTGCACGGATCACGATGTAAAATCTTGCGGATATAGCATCTACTAAGATTTAATTAAGTCTTTTTAGAAAGATTTAATTAAATCTTAGTCGACTCGGATTAAACAAGACTGTTAATTAATCGATGAGAAGTCACCATCGATGGATCAAAAAGGTAGTGGGAGCGTACGTACGTACTTGATGTAACATTCAGCAGCAGCGTCGTCGTGGTCGTGCATGACGGTTCGGCCACGCACATTTGCAGCTGGAATCAGTTAGACCAAATAAAATAATGCGGCCAACATTACACATACTATGTGGAGAAACTATGGACACGTATAGCCCAGTCGTGTGTACTGCAGCCTTACAGTGACATGGACACGCATGCATGCACATGAACCGGGCAGACACGTTCACGTGGATGGCACGCTCCCTTTAAGACCGGCTCCAGTTGGGTCCATGTATATAGATCGATGGCCTACGTACGCGTCGCGGGACCCATGCACAGTCATACAAGCTGACTGGCAGGGGTATACGAGGAACTCCAACCCAAAACGGACGCGTTTGTCCGTTTTTCGTTCGTTTGGGTCGATCAGGTGGACGGACGCGTTCGCTTTTTCATTTGAATCGGCTGGTGCGCTTAACAGGAGGCAGACCCAAATTTGCTCGTGTCCAAAAAAACAAAATTGACAAACATGTGGTACAAATAAACATAATAAAAACTTAATTAAACATAAGTGGCCGGTCAACCGCCGACCAAAATCCACTTAAAACATAATTAAACATTAATTAAAAATAAAAACAAAAGTCCGCGCCCGCACGCCGCCTCTTCATCCTCCTCCACCTCCGACAGAACCTTGGGCGGCAGCGGAGGAACGACGTGGTCGACGTGGACGCCCCGGCGGCGCTCCTCCTCGTACTCTAGCGCGAACCAGCGCTCCCAATTGGGGTAGTCAACTGCGTAGGCACGCATCACCCGCTGCTCCGGAGTGACGGCCACGCCGGCGAACCTCCTCGACGTGCGACCGCGCCGTGCGGCACTGCCGGAATGTGGATCCGCCGCGGATCGAGATGCCAACCGTGCGGTAGGTTGACATCTGGATACTGAAGTGGCCAGCGGTACTACCAGTGCCACCGCGGCTGTTGGACTGGTATGTACAGACGGTCCTCCTCGGATTGCGAGCCGCGTCTAGCAGGCGACGACGGAGGCGCTGAGCTTCCCCTTCCCCTTCCCGTTGAAAACCCCATGGTGGCTAGGGTGTGGGCTTGCTAGGGTTTCTGGTTGCCGGCGAGGGAGCACCGCGTGGCCAGATGTGGACAGGTGTTGAAAGTGGATGAGGGCGACCCCGCCGCACGCTTCCATTACAAAGGACAGGCACGCGGACCTTCCACCGATTGCTAGGTGAGTCCCCGAGGTAGGTCATAACATTTAATAAGACGCGGGCGGTGGTTGAGCGGCCGAGTAGTGCGCCCGTGACGGACATAGAGGGGACGCGGAGCGCGTCCGTTTCATGTCCGCGAGGACGCAAATCCGACCCAAATTTGGTCCTCAAATGGGTCGGCGCGAACACGAAGCAGACATGATTTGGGGTTGTGACTCTGCGTTGAGCCATCATTTTTGTCCAAGGTGACCCAAAAAGACATGGGTAGACGAAATGGGTCGCTCGGTTGGAGTTTCTCTAAGGGCATCTCCTACGACCCTCAAACCACCCGCATATCCTCCGGACTGCGAAAGCCATCAAACACGGGCATGTTTCAGTCCGCAGGGCGGTCCGGGCGTGTTTTCCCCGCAAACTAAAACAAACATAGGGCCGTCTGATAACCCACAAGCACAGGGGATCGCAATAGATTTCGAGGGCAGAATATTCAACCCAAATTTATTGATTCGACACAAGGGGAGCCAAAGAATATTCTCAAGTATTAGTAGTTGAGTTGTCAATTCAACCACATCTAAAAGACTTAATATCTGCAGCAAGGTGATCAACAGAAAAGTAGTATGATGGTAATGGTAACTGTGGCAATAGTGACTGTAGCAGTTTTGGAGTGATTGTAACAGCTGCAATGGCAAAAGTAACTTAGCAAAGATCAATATGTGAAAAGATTGTAGGCATTGGATCAGCGACGGATAATTGTGTTGGATAATATTCATCATGTAGCAGTCATAACCTAGGGCGACACAGAACAAGCTCCAATTCATCAATGTAATGTAGGTATGTATTTCGTATATAGTCATACGTGCTTATAAAAAAGAACTTGCATGACATTTTTTGTCCTACCCTCCCGTGGCAGCGAGGTCCATAAGGAAACTAAGGGATATTAGTGCCTTCTTTTAATAGATAACCAGAATAAAGTATTAGCACTTAGTGAATACATGAACTCCTCAAACTACAGTAATCACTGGAAAGAATCTCAATTATTGTCACCCTGGGGTATGCGGATCATAACTTGTAATAGGTGCATATAACTTGCAAGATAGGATTAAGAACACACACACACACACACACACACACACACACACACACACACACACACACACACACACACACACATATAGGAGTAGGATTTTCTACAATAGCTTGCCACAGAACTAGAAGGTTTTCGATGGTGTAAAAGTTCTTAAAAATCCTGAAAAAAATACTGAACCAACACACCTATAATATAACATGATCCAACGGAGGGATTGAAAAAAATATGACTGTATGTGTCTTGGACAAAAAGAACAAAATTTTTAATATATATTGATCCTGCAGTGAGTTGAAATGCTTGTTTTTTTCCGCTGAGAACACATAAATGCATATTTACACAATCACACCGTTGGATCATCTTATTATATTAGAGTGAGGCTCCCTTATTTATTTCATATTTTTTACTTACTTTTAAACCGTTAAATGTATAGCAAGCCTATTACCTATATATGAAAACATAATAGGTTCAGATCTGAAATCATGGCATTCGGGCCTTAGTGACAAGCATTAAACATAGCAAAGTCATAACAACATCAATCTCAGAACATAGTGGATACTGGGGATCACACCCTAACAAAACTAACTCGATTACATGATAAATATCATCCAACCCATCACCGTCCAGCAAGCCTACGAAGAAATTACTCACTCCCGATGGTTAGCACATGAAATTGGTGATGAAGGTTGATGATGACGACGACGTCGATTTCCACCCTCCGGAGCCCCGAATGGACTCCAGATCAGCCCACCCGAAGAAGAACAAGAAGTGGCTGCTGATAAATACTTGTGGGTATTTTTATGATATAGATTGGAAATCAAAAGATTGCAAATAAAGATAGATTAGAAACTTATATGACAAAAGATAGACCCGGGGGCCATAGGTTTCACTAGTGGCTTCTCTCAAGATAGCATAAGTATTACGGTGGGTGAACAAATTACTGTCGAGCAATTGATAAAAAAGTGCATAGTTATGAGAATATCTAGGCATGATCATGTATATAGGCATCACGTCCGCAACAAGTAGACCGACTCCTGCCTGCATCTACTACTATTACTCCACACATCGACCGACTCCTGCCTGCATCTAGAGTATTAACTTCATAAGAACAGAGTAACGCATTAAGCAAGATGACATGATGTAGAGGGATAAACTCAAGCAATATGATATAAACCCCATCTTTTTATCCTCGATGGGAACAACACAATACGTGCCTTGCTGCCCCTGCTGTCAATGGGAAAGGACACCGCAAGATTGAACCCAAAGCTAAGCACTTCTCCTATTGCAAGAAAGATCAATCTAGTAGGCCAAACCAAATTGATAATTCGAAGAGACTTGCAAATATAACCAATCATACATAAAAGAATTCAGAGGAGATTCAAAAATTTCTCATAGATAAACTTGATCATAAGCCCACAATTCATCGGATCTCGACAAACACACCGCAAAAAGAGTTACATCGAATAGATCTCCATGAAGATCAAGGAGAACTTTGTATTGAGATTCAAAGAGAGACAAGAAGCCATCTAGCTAATAACTATGGACCCGAAGGTCTGTGGTAAACTACTCACAACTCATCGGAGAGGCCTTGGAGATGATGTAGAGGCCCTCCGTGGTTGATTCCCCCTCCGCCGGAGCGCCGGTGAAGGCTCCAAGATGGGATCTCACGGATACAGAAGGTTGCGGAGGTGGAAATAGTTTTTCATGGTGCTCCTGGATGTTTTCAGGGTACGTGGATATATATAGGAGAAGGAGGTAGGTCAGTTGAGCCACGAGGAGCCCGCGAGGGTGGGGGGTGCGCCCACCCCCTAGGGCGCGCCCTCCTGCCTCGTGGCTTCCTCATCTGCTGCTTGACATCCACTTCAAGTCTCCTGGATTGCATTTGTTCCAAAAAGATCGCTCCCGAAGGTTTCATTCCATTTGGACTCCGTTTGATATTCCTTTTCTTCGAAACACTGAAATAGGCAAAAAAACAACAATTCGGGCTGGGCCTCCAGTTAGTAGGTTAGTCCAAAAAATGATATAAAAGTGTAAAGTAAAACCCATAAACATCGAAAACGGGTAATATAAAGCATGGAACAATCAAAACTTATAGATACGTTGGAGACGTATCAAGCATCCCCAAGCTTAATTCCTGCTCGTCCTGTAGTAGGTAAATGATAAAAACAGAATTTTTGATGTGTAATGCTACCTAGCATAATTCTCAATGTAATTTTCTTTATTGTGGCATGAATGTTCAGATCCAAATGATTCAAAATAAAAGTTCATATTGACATAAGAAATAGTAATACTTCAAGCATACTAACAAGGCAATCATGTCTTCTCAAAATAACATGGCTAAAGAATGTTCATCCCTACAAAATCATATAGTTAGGCTATGTTTCATTTTCATCACACAAAATGATCCCATCAAGCACAACCCCGGTTTCAGCCAAGCAATTGGTTCATACTTTTTAACGTGCTTCAGCATTTTTCAACTCTCAAGCAATACATGAGCGTGAGCCTTGGATATAACACTATGGGTGGAATAGAATATGATGATGGAGGTTGTATGGAGAAGACAAAAAAGGAGAAAGTATCACATTGACGAGGCTAATCAACGGGCTATGGAGATGCCCATCAATTGATGTCAACATGAGGAGTAGGGATTGCCATGCAACGGATGAACTAGAGCTATAAATGTATGAAAGCTCAACAAAAGAAACTAAGTGGGTGTGCATCCAACTTGCTTGCTCACGAAGCCTAGGGCATTTTGAGGAAGCCCATCGTTGGAATATACAAGGCAAGTTCTATATTGAAAAATTCCCACTAGTATATGAAAGTGACAATATATGAGACTCTCTATATGAAGAACATGGTGCTACTTTGAAGCACAAGTGTGGAAAAAGATAATAACATTGTCCCCCTTTTTTTCTTTTTTTTTCTTTTTTTGGGCCTTTCTTTTTTTATTGGCCTTTCTTTTTTATTTGGTATTTCTTTTTTTATAAGGTACAATGCTCTAATAATGATGATCATCACACTTCTATTTATTTACAACTCGTTGATTACAACTCGATACTAGAACAAGATATGACTCTATATGAATGCCTCCGGCAGTGTACCGGGATGGGCAATGAATCAAGAGTGAGATGTATGAAAAATTATACATGGTGGCTTTGCCACAAATACGATGTCAACTACATAATCATGCAAGGCAATATGACAATGATGATGCGTGTGATACGTCCATTTTGCATCATGCTTTTGTATCGATATTTATTGCATTATGGGTTGTTATTACACGTTATGTCACAATACTTATGGCTATTCTCTCATATTTTACAAGGTTTAACATGAAGAGGGAGAATGCCGACAGCTGGGATTCTGGGCTGGAAAAGGAGCAAATATCGGAAACCTATTCTACACAGCTCCAAAAGTCCTGAAACTCCAGAAAAGTCATTTTTGGAATTAATAAGAATTATTGAGCAAAAGAAGTACCAGAGGGGGTCCACACCCTGGCCAACTGGGTGGGGGCGCGCCCACCCCTACTGGGCACGCCCTTGCCTCGTGGGCCCCCTGGTGGCCCTCCGGTGCCCATCTTCTACTATATGAAGTCTTTTACCCTGGAAAAAAAATCATAAGCAAGCTTACGGGACGAAACTCCGCCGCCACGAGGTGGAGCCTTGGCGGAACCAATCTAGGGCTCCGGCAGAGCTGTTCTGCCGGGAAAACTTCCCTCCGGGAGGGGGAAATCATCACCATCATCATCACCAACGATCCTCTCATCGGGAGGGGGTCAATCTCCATCAACATTTTCACCAGCACCACCTCCTCTCAAACCCTAGTTCATCTCTTGTATCCAATCTTTGTACCCAAACCTCAGATTGGTACCTGTGGGTTGCTAGTAGTGTTGATTACTCCTTGTAGTTGATGCTAGTTGGTTTATCCGGTGGAAGATCATTTGTTCAGATCCTTAATGCATATTAATACTCCTCTGATCATGAACATGAATATGCTTTGTGAGTAGTTATGTTTGTTCCTGAGGACATGGGTGAAGTCTTGCTATTAGTAGTCATGTGAATTTGGTATTCGTTCGATATTTTGATGAGATGTATGTTGTCTCTCCTCTAGTGGTGTTGTGTGAACGTCGACTACATGACACTTCACCATTATTTGGGCCTAGAGGAATGCATTGGGAAGTAATAAGTAGATGATGGGTTGCTAGAGTGACAGAAGCTTAAACCCTAGTTTATGTGTTGCTTCGTAAGGGGCTGATTTGGATCCACTAGTTTCATGATATGGTTAGGTTTACCTTAATACTTCTTTTGTAGTTGTGGATGCTTGCAATAGGGGTTAATCATAAGTGGGATGCTTGTCCAAGAAAGGACAACACCCAAGCACCGGTCCACCCACATATCAAATTATCAAAGTAACGAACGCGAATCATATGAGCGTGATGAAAACTAGCTTGACGATAATTCCCATGTGTCCTCGGGAGCGCTTTTCTCATTATAAGAATTTGTCCAGGCTTGTCCTTTGCTACAAAAAGGATTGGGCCACCTTGCTGCACTTTATTTACTTTCATTACTTGTTACCCGTTACAAATTATCCTATCACAAAACTATCTGTTACCTACAGTTTCAGTGCTTGCAGAGAATACCTTACTGAAAACCGCTTGTCATTTCCTTCTGCTCCTCGTTGGGTTTGACACTCTTACTTATCGAAAGGACTATGATAGATCCCCTATACTTGTGGGTCATCAGCGTGTCATGATAAACAGAACGGTGGAAAGTTGCATGGCAATATATCTCGGAATGGCCATGGAAATGCCATAATAGGTAGGTATGGTGGCTGTTTTGAGGAAGCTATAAGGAGGTTTATGTGTGATAGAGCGTATTGTATCACGGGATCTGGATGCCCCGGTGAAGTTTGCACCAACTCTCAAGGTGAGAAAGGGCAATGCACGGTACCGAAGAGGCCAGCAATGATGGAAGGGTAAGAGTGCGTATAATCCATGGACTCGCATTAGTCATAAAGAACTCATATACTTATTGCAAAAGTTTTATTAGCCCTCGAAGCAAAATACTACTACGCATGCTCCTAGGGGAAGGGTTGGTAGGAGTTAACCATCGCGCGATCCCGACCTCCACACATAAGGAGGGCAATCAAAAGAGCACCCCATGCAACAAATTTGTTAAACAACTTTTACCATACGTGCATGCTACGGGACTTGCCAACTTCAACACAAGTTTTCTTTAAATTCACAATTACCCAACTAGCATGACTCTAATATCACCACCTCTATATCTCAAAACAATTATCAAGAATCAAATTGATCATAGCATCCAATTCACTTCCTATGATAGTTTTTGTTATACCCAACTTGGATGCCCATCATTCTAGGACTAATTTTATAACCATAGAAAATACCATGCTGTTCTAAAAGACTCTCAAAATAATATAAGTGAAGCATGAGAGATCAACAATTTCTACAAAATAAAGCCACCGCCGTGCTCTAAAAGATATAAGTGAAGTACTAGAGCAAACTTATCTAGCTCAAAAGATATATGTGAAGCACATAGAGTATTCTAATAAATTCCAAATCATGTTGTGTCTCTCCCAAAAGGTGTGTACAACAATTATGATTGTGGTAAACTAAAAAGCAAAGACTCATATCATACAAGATGCTCCAAGCAAAACACATATCATGTGGTGAATAAAAATATAGCTCCAAGTAAAGTTACCGATAGACGAAGACGAAAGAGGGGATGCTTTCCGGGGCATCCCCAAGCTTAGGCTTTTGGTTGTCCTTAGATTATCTTGGGGTGCCATGGGCATCCCCAAGCTTAGGTTCTTGACACTCCTTATTCCATAGTCCATCAAATCTTTACCCAAAACTTGAAAACTTCACAACACAAAACTCAACAGGAAATCTCATAAGCTCCGTTAGTACAAGAAAGAAAAACCACCACATAAGGTACTTTAGTGAACTCATTATTTATTTATATTGGTGTTAAACCTATTGTATTCCAACTTCTCTATGGTTCATACCCCCCGATACTAGCCATAGATTCATCAAAATAAGCAAACAACACACGAAAAACAGAATCTGTCAAAAACAGAACAGTCTGTAGCAATCTGTAACTTTTGAATACTTAGGAACTCTAAAACTCCTACCAAAATAGGAAGTCCTGGGAAATTTGTCTATTGATCTACTGCAAAAACAATGAACGCAAAAGCACGTTCCTGTGATTTATTAAAATTATTTTCATGCGCGCAAAAGTTTCTGTTTTTCAGCAGAATCAAATTAACTATCACCATAGGTTATCCTATAGGTTCTACTTGGCACAAGTACTAATTGAAACATAAAACCACATCTAAACAGAAGCTAGATGAATTATTTATTGAATAACATCAAGGAAAAATATTGGGTTGACTCTCAACAAGCGCTTTTCTTTATAGCCTTTTAGCTAGGCATTGATAATTTTAATGATGCTCACAGGAAAGACAAGAATTGAAGCGCAAAGAGAGCATCATGAAACACGTGAAAAACACATCTAAGTCTAACATACTTCTTATGCATAAGCATATTATAAGCAAACAAATTTGCAAGGCAAGCAAAAACTAGCATATGCAAGGAAAGAGACGATAGCAATCTCAACAAGACGAGAGGTAATGTAGTAAGATAAAAATTTCTACGACCATATTTTCCTCTCTCATAATAATTACATGTAGGATCATAGGCAAATTCAAAAAAATAGCGATCACATAACATATTCTCAACATGATCCACATGCATGTGAAGTTGACACTCATCCAAAATAGTGGGATTATCATTAACTAAAGTCATGACCTCTCCAAACCCACTTTTATCAAAAATACCATAAGATTGAACATTCTCCAAATATGTGGGATCTAAAGTTGACACTCTTCCAAACCCACTTTCAATATTATTGCAAACACTATTATCAATCTCATATTCATCATGGGGCTTAAATAAATTTTCAAGATAATAAGAAGAGCCACCCCAATCATGATCATTGCAACAAGTAGTAGACATAGCAAAACTAACATCCCCAAGCTTAGGGTTTTGGATATTATTAGCACAATTGTCATAAAGAGAATTTAAAATAAAATCATCGCAATCATGCTTTTTATTCAAGGAGCTATCGTGAATCTCTTCATAAATTTCTTCATCACAATTTTCAGATTCACGAATCTCAAGCAAAACCTCAAAAAGATAATCTAGTGCACTTAAATCACTAGGATTTGGTTCATCTAATTGGATCTCTTAAAAAGATTGGCAAGCAGATGAGGAACCATAGATCTTAGGTTATTTGTTTAGCAATAAATAAACAACTATTCCAACCAAACGAGCAAACGAGCCAAGTAAGACATCAAAGCAAACGAAAAGACGAACAGAAGAAGGGAGAATAAAACGACAAGGGTGAAGTGGGGGAGAGGAAAACGAGAGGCAAATGGAAAATAATGTAATGTGAGGGAGATGAGTTTGTGATGGGTACTTGGTATGTCTTGACTTGAGCGAAGACCTCCTCAGCAACGGCGCCAGAAATCCTTCTTGCTACCTCTTGAGCACTGCGTTGGTTTTCCCTTGAAGAGGAAAGGGTGATGCAGCAAAGTAGCGTAAGTGTTTCCCTCAGTTTTTGAGAACCAAGGTATCAATCCAGCAGGAGGCTCCTCAAAAGTCCCTCGTACCTACACAAAAAAACAAGAACCTCGCAACCAACGCGATAAAGGGATTGTCAATCCCTTCACGGTAACTTGTGAAAATGAGATCTGATAGAGATAATAAGATAAGATAAATATTTTTGGTATTTTTATGATATAGATTGGAAAGTAAAAGATTGTAAATAAAGATAGATTGGAAACTTATATGATAAAAGATAGACCCGGGGGCCATAGGTTTCACTAGTGGCTTCTCTCAAGATAGCATAAGTATTACGGTGGGTGAACAAATTACTGTCGAGCAATTGATAGAAAAGTGCATAGTTATGAGAATATCTAGGCATTATCATGTATATAGGCATCACGTCCGCAACAAGTAGACCGACTCCTACCTGCATCTACTACTATTACTCCACACATCGACCGACTCCTACCTGCATCTAGAGTATTAAGTTCATAAGAACAGAGTAATGCATTAAGCAAGATGACATGATGTAGAGGATAAACTCAAGCAATATGATATAAACCCCATCTTTTTATCCTCGATGGCAACAATACAATACGTGCCTTGCTGCCCCTGTTGTCACTGGGAAAGGACACTGCAAGATTGAACCCAAAGCTAAGCACTTCTCCTATTGCAAGAAAGATCAATCTAGGCCAAACCAAACTGATAATTCGAAGAGACTTGCAAAGATAACCAATCATACATAAAAGAATTCAGAGGAGATTCAAATATTTCTCATAGATGAACTTGATCATAAACCCACAATTCATCGGATCTCGACAAACACACCACAAAAAGAATTACATCGAATAGATCTCCAAGAAGATCAAGGAAAACTTTGTATTGAGATTCAAAGAGAGAGAAGAAGCGATCTAGCTAATAAATATGGACCCGAAGGTCTGTGGTAAACTACTCACAACTTATCGGAGAGGCCTTGGAGATGATATAGAGGCCCTCAGTGGTCGATTCCCCCTCCGGCGAAGCGCCGGCGAAGGCTCCAAGATGGAATCTCGTGGATACAGAAGGTTGCGGTGGTGGAAATAGTTTTTCGTGGTGCTCCTTGATGTTTTCAGGGTACGTGGATATATATAGGCGAAGGAGGTAGGCCGGTTGAGCCACGAGGGGCTCACGAGGGTGGGGGGTGCGCCCACCCCCCTAGGGCGCGCCCTCCTGCCTCGTGGCTTCCTCGTCTGCTGCTTGACGTTCACTCCAAGTCTCCTGGATTGCGTTTGTTCCAAAAAGATCGCTCCCGAAGGTTTCATTCCATTTGGACTCCGTTTGATATTCCTTTTTGTTCGAAACACTGAAATAGGCAAAAGACAGCAATTCGGGCTGGGCCTCCGGTTAGTAGGTTAGTCCCAAAAATGATATAAAAGTGTAAAGTAAAGCCCATAAACATCCAATACGGGTAATATAATAGCATAGAACAATCAAAAATTAAAGATACATTGGAGACATATCACCCTCCCGTGGCAGCGGGGTCCTATTGGAAACAAAGGGATATTAAGGCCTCCTTTTAATAGAGAACCGGAACAAAGCATTAACACACTATGAATACATGAACTCCTCAAACTACGGTCATCACCGGGAGTGGTCCCGACTATTGTCACTCCGGGGTTGCCGGATCATACGCGTACTAGGTGACTATTACTTGCAAGATCGGATCTAGAACAAGGATATAATGGTGATAACATAAACGGTTCAGATCTGAAATCATGGCACCCAGGCCCAAAGTGACAGGCATTAAGCATGGCAAAGTCATGGCAACATCAATCTCAGAACATAATGGATACTAGGGATTGGGCCCTAACAAAACTAACTCAATTACATGATGAATCGCATCCAACTCCTCACCGACCAGTGAGCCTACGAAGGAATTACTCGCTCCCAGTGGGGAGCATCATGGAATTGGCGATATAGATGTGTTGGTGATGACGAAGATCGAAGATCCCCCTCTCCGAAGCCCCAAACGGACTTTAGATCTGGCCTCCCGATGAAGAACATGAGACGGCGGCGGCTCCGTCTCGTGAAACGTGATAATTCTTTCTCCCCTATTTTTTCTGGAAATATGTGATTTTATAGCATCGGTTTCAGGGTCATCGGGGCCACCAGGTGGGGACAACCCACCTGTGCGTGCCTGGGGGGAGGGGGCAGGCGTGCCCTGGTGGGTTGTGCCCACCCAGGTGCCCCCTCAGGTGGCTCTTGGCTCTAGAAATTCTCTTTATTGATGCAGAAAATCCTCGCAAACTTTCGTTCCATTCCGAGAACTTTTATTTCTGCACAAAAACAACACCATGGTATTTCTGCTAAAAATAGCGTCAGTCCGGGGTTAGTTTCATTCAAATCATGCAAATTAGAGTCCAAAACAAGAGGAAAAGCATTAGGAAAAGTACACACGACAAAGACGTTGATACATCTCCAACGTATCTATAATTTTTTATTGCTCCATGCTACTTTATCTACTGTTTTGGACTATATTGGGATTTATTTTCCACTTTTATATTATTTTTGGGACTAACCTATTAACCGGAGGCCCAGCCCAGAATTGTTGTTTTTTTTGCCTATTTCGGTGTTTCAAAGAAACGGAATATCAAACGGAGTCCAAACGGAATGAAACCTTCGGGAACGTGATCTTCTCACGGAACGTGATCCAGGAGACTTGGACCCTACTCCAAGAAGCTTCCGAGGAGGTCACGAGGGTGGGAGGCGCGCCCCTCCCCCCGGGCGCGCCCGCTACCTCGTGGGCCCCTCGGAGCTCCACCGACATACTCCTTTCTCCTATATATACCTGCGTACCCCCAATAGACCAGAGATGGAGCCAAAAACCTAATTCCACCACCGCAACTTCCTGTATCCACGAGATCCCATCTTGGGGCCTGTTCCGGAGCTCCGCCGGAGAGGGCATCCACCACGGAGGGCTTCTACATCAACACCATAGCCCCTCCGATGAAGTGTGAGTATTTTACTTCAGACCTTTGGGTCCATAGCCAGTAGCTAGATGGCTTCTTCTCTCTTTTTGGATCTCAATACAATGTTCTCCCCCTCTCTCGTGGAGATCTATTCGATGTAATCTTCTTTTTGCGGTGTGTTTGTTGAGAACGATGAATTGTGGGTTTATGATCCAACTTATCTATGAATAATATTTGAATCTTCTCTGAATTCTTTTATGTATGATTGAGTTATCTTTGCAAGTCTCTTCGAATTATCCGTTTGGTTTGGCCAACTAGATTGGTAGTTCTTGCAATGGGAGAAGTGCATGGCTTTGGGTTCAATCTTGCGGTGTCCTTACTCAGTGACAGAAAGAGTTCCAAGGCACGTATTGTATTGTTGCCATCGAGGATAACAAGATGGGGTATTTATCATATTGCATGAATTTATTCCTCTACATCATGTCATCTTGCTTAAGGCGTTACTCTGTTTTTAAATTAATACTCTAGATGCATGCTGGATAGCGGTCGATGAGTGGAGTAATAGTAGTAGATGCAGAATCGTTTCGATCTACTTGTCACGGACGTGATGCCTATATACATGATCATACCTATATAACCTCATAATTATGCTCAATTCTATCAATTGCTCAACAGTAATTTGTTCACCCACAGTAGAATACTTATGCTCTTGAGAGAAGCCACTAGTGAAACCTATGGCCCCCGGGTCTATTCTCATCATATCAATCTCCATCACTTTTATTTACTTGTTTTGCTTTTACTTTTTACTTTGCATCTTTATACCAAAAATACCAAAAATATTATCTCTATCAGATCTCACTCTCGTAAGTGACCGTGAAGGGATTGACAACCCCTAAGCATTGGTTGCGAGTTGCTATCATTTTGTGCAGGTACGAGGGACTTGCGCGTGACCTCCTACTGGATTGATACCTTGGTTCTCAAAAACTAAGGGAAATACTTATGCTACTGTGCTGCATCACCCCCTCCTCTTCGGGGAAAACCAACGCAAGCTCGAGACGTAGCAAAAAGGATTTCTGGCGCCGTTGCCGGGGAGGCTTACGCAAAAGTCAACATACCAAGTACCCATCACAATCCCTATCTCTCGCATTACATTATTTGCCATTTGCCTCTCGTTTTCCTCTCCCCCACTTCACCCTTGCCGTTTTATTCGCCCTCTCTTTCCCAATCTCCTCCTCTCTTTCCCGTTGCCTTTTCTCGTTGCCTTTATGTTTGCTTGTGCCTTTGCTAAAAGTCTATGGATCCTAATCCGCTTGCCAATCTTTTTAAGAGATCCAATTATGATGAACCAATTCCTAGTGATTTGGATGCACTAGATTATCTTTATAAGCTTTTTCCTAAAACCCGTAGATCTGAAAATTGTGATGAAGTGCTTCATGATAGATCTTTAAATAAAAAGCATGATTGGAATGATTTTATGATAAAATCTTTTAATGTAAATTATGCTAATGATATGCAAAACCCTAAGCTTGGTGATGCTAGTTTTGCTATGACTACTACTTGTTGCAATGATCATGATTGGGGTGATTCTTCTTTTGATCTTGAAAATTTATTTAACCCCCATGATGAATATGAGTGATAATAGCATTTGCAATGCTATTGAAAGTGGGTTTGGAAGAGTGTCAACTTTAGATCCCACATATTTGGATAATGTTCAATCTTATGGTATTTTTGATAAAAGTGGGTTTGGAGAGGTCATGACTTTAGTTAATGTTCATCCCACTATCTTGGAAGAGTGTCAACTTTGCATGCATGTGGATCGTGTTGAGAATATGTTATGTGATAGCTATTTTGTTGAATTTGCTTATGATCCTACATGTAATTATTATGAGAGAGGAAAATATGGTTGTAGAAATTTTCATGTTACTAAATTACCTCTCGTCATGTTGAGATTGCTATCGTCTCTTTCTTATTCCTTGCATATGCTAGTTTTTGTTTGCCTTGCAAATTTGTTTGCTTATAATATGCCTATGCATAGGAAGTATGTTAGACTTAGATGTGTTTGTCACGTGTTTCATGCTCTCTTTGCGCTTCAATTCTTGTCTTTCTTGTGAGCATCATTAAAATTATCAATGCCTAGCTAAGGGCGTTAAACGATAGCGCTTGTTGGGAGGCAACCCAATTTTATTTTGTGTTTTTTGTTTTTGGTTATGTTTAGGAATAAATAATCCATCTACCTTCTGTTTTAATGTGGTTTCATGTTTTAATTAGTGTTTGTGCCAAGTAGGACCTATAGAATAACCTACGATGATAGTTGATTTGATTCTGCTGAAAAACAGAAACCTTAGCACTCACGAGATTAGCTACCATGTTTTACTGGAGAGTGATTTTGCGTTGATTCTTTTTGCTGCTGATCAATCAATAAATTGTCCAGGACTTCCTATTTCGGTAGAATTTTTAGAGTTCCAGAAGTTTGCGTTAGTTACAGATTACTACAGACTGTTCTGTTTTTGACAGATTCTGTTTTGCGTGTGTTGTTTGCTTATTTTGATGAATCTATGGCTAGTAAAATAGTTTATGATCCATAGATAAGTTGGAATACAGTAGGTTTAACACCAATACAAATAAAGAATGAGTTCATTACAGTACCTTGAAGTAGTCTTTTGTTTTCTTTCTCTAACGGAGCTCGCGAGATTTCTGTTGAGTTTTGTGTTGTGAAGTTTTCAAGTTTTGGGTGAATTCTTTTGATGGATTATGGAACAAGGAGTGGCAAGAGTCTAAGATTGGGGATGCCCATGGCACCCCCAAGATAATCCAAGGACACCAAAAAGTCAAAGCTTGGGGATGCCCCGGAAGGCATCCCCTCTTTCGTCCACTTCCATCGGTAATTTACTTGGAGCTATATTTTTATTCACCAACATGATATGTGTTTTGCTTGGAGCGTCTTGTATTATTTGTGTCTTTGCTTGTTAGTCTACCACAATCATCCTTGCTTTACGCACCTTTTGAGAGAGCCATACATGATTTGGAATTTGTTAGAATACTCTATGTGCTTCACTTATATCTTTTGAGCTTGATAGTTTTGCTCATAGTGATTCACTTATATCTTTTTGAGCGTGATAATTTTTGCTCTAGTGCTTCACTTAGATCTTTTAGAGCACGGTGGTGGATTTGTTTTGAAGAAACTTGATATCTCATGCTTCACTTATATTATTTTGAGAGTCATTAATAGCATGGTAATTTGCTTAATGTTAATATACTTAGTGTTCAAGATATGTGAAACTTTCTTTTGAGTGAATTGAATACTAAGATAAATTTAGTGCTTAATAATTGTTTTGAGATATGGAGGTAATAATATCAAAGTAATTCTAGTTGAGTAGTTGTAAATTTGAGAAATACTTGTGTTGAAGTTTGTAAGTCCCGTAGCATGCACGTATGGGTAAAGTTGTGTAACAAATTTGAAGCATGAAGTGTACCTGGCTTGTGCATCCTTATGAGTGGCGGTCGGGGACGAGCGATGGTCCTTTCCTACCAATCTATCCCCCTAGGATCATTGTGCGTAGTACTTGATTTTCGATGGCTTCTCAATTTTTGCAATAAGTATATGAGTTCTTTTGACTAATGTTGAGTCCATGGATTATATGCACTTTTACCTTTCCGCATTTTCTAGCCTCTTCGGTACCGTGCATTGCCCTTTATCACATTGAGAGTTGGTGCAAACTTCGCCGGTGCATCGAAACCCCGTGATATGATACACTCTTTCACACATAAACCTCCTTATATCTTCCTCAAAACAGCCACCATACCTACCTATTATGGCATTTCCATAGCCATTCCGAGATATATTGCCATGCAACTTTCCACCGTTCCATTCATCATGACATACTTTAATTTTGTCATATTGCCATTGCATGATCTTGTAGTTGACATCGTATTTGTGGCAAAGCCACCATGCATTATTTTTCATACATGTCACTCTTGATTCATTGCACCATCCCGGTACACCGCCGGAGGCATTCATATAGAGTCATATTTTTCCCTAAGTTTCGAGTTGTAATTGTTGAGTTGTAAGAGAAATAAAAGTGTGATGATCATGATTATTAGAGCATTGTCCCAAGTGAGGAAAGGATGATGGAGACTATGATTCCCCCACTAGTCGGGATGAGACTCCGGACGAAAAAAAGAGAGGCCAAAGAAGCCCAAAAAAAGAGGCCATAAAAAAAGAGAAAAGGCCCAAATAAAAAAAATAAAAAAAATAAAAAAATGAGAGAAAAAGAGAGAAGGGACAATGTTACTATCCTTTTACCACACTTGTTCTTCAAAGTAGCACTTTGTTCTTCATGTAGTGAGCCTCATATATTTGTGCTTCAAAGTAGCACCATGTTTTTCATATAGAGAGTCTCATAAGTTGTCTTGTTTATACTAGTGGGAATTTTTCATTATAGAACTTGGCTTGTATATTCCTACGGCGGGCTTCCTCAAATGCCCTAGGTCTTCATGAGCAAGCAAGTTGGATGCACACCCACTAGTTTTCTTTTGTTGAGCATTCATAGCTCTAGTGCATCCGTTGCATGGCAATCCCTACTCCTCATGTTGACATCAATTGATGGGCATCTCCATAGCCCGTTGATTAGCCTCGTCAATGTGAGACTTTCTCCTTTTTTTGTCTTCTCCACACAATCCCCATCATCATATTCTATTCCACCCATAGTGCTATATCCATGGCTCACGCTCATGTATTGTGTGAAAGTTGAAAAAGTTTGAGATTTTTTGAGTATGAAACAATTGCTTGGCTTGTCATCGGGAGTATAGAAGTTGGGAACATCTTTGTGTGACGAAAATGAAGCATAGCCTAACTATATGATTTTGTGGGGATGAACTTTCTTTGGCCATGCTATTTTGAGATGACATAATTGCTTGATTAGTATGCTTGAAGTATTATTATTTTTATGTCAATATGAACTTTTATCTTGAATCTTTCGGATCTGAATATTCATACCATGATTAAGAAGATTTACATTGAAATTATGCCAAAGTATCACTCCGCATCAAAAATTCTTCTTTTTATCATTTACCTACTCAAGGACGAGTAGGAATTAAGCTTGGGGATGCCTGATAACTCCAACGTATCTATAATTTTTGATTGCTCCATGCTACTTTATCTACTGTTTTGGACTATATTGGGCTTTATTTTCCACTTTTATATTATTTTTGGCACTAACCTATTAACCGGAGGCCCAACCCAGAATTGCTATTTTTTTGCCTATTTCGGTGTTTCGAAGAAACGGAATATCAAACGGAGTCCAAACGGAATGAAACCTTCAGGAATGTGATCTTCTCACCGAACGTGATCCAGGAGAATTGGACCATACTCCAAGAAGCTTCCGAGGAGGTCACGAGGGTGGGGGACGCACCCCTCCCCCCAGGGCGCGCCCCCCTACCTCGTGGGCCCCTCGGAGCTCCACCGACGTACTCCTTCCTCCTATATATACCTACGTACCCCCGATAGACCAGAGACGGAGCCAAAAACCTAATTCCACCGCCGCAACTTCCTGTATCCACGAGATCCCATCTTGGGGCCTGTTCCGGAGCTCCGCCGGAGAGGGCATCCACCACAGAGGGCTTCTACATCAACACCATAGCCCCTCCGATGAAGTGTGAGTATTTTACTTCAGACCTTTGGGTCCATAGCCAGTAGCTAGATGGCTTCATCTCTCTTTTTGGATCTCAATACAATGTTCTCCCCCTCTCTCGTGGAGATCTATTCGATGTAATCTTCTTTTTGCGGTGTGTTTGTTGAGAACGATGAATTGTGGGTTTATGATCCAACTTATCTATGAATAATATTTGAATCTTCTCTGAATTCTTTTATGTATGATTGAGTTATCTTTGCAAGTCTCTTCGAATTATCCGTTTGGTTTGGCCAACTAGATTGGTAGTTCTTGCAATGGGAGAAGTGCATGGCTTTGGGTTCAATCTTGCGGTGTCCTTACTCAGTGACAGAAAGAGTTGCAAGGCACGTATTGTATTGTTGCCATCGAGGATAACAAGATGGGGTATTTATCATATTGCATGAATTTATTCCTCTACATCATGTCATCTTGCTTAAGGCGTTACGCTGTTTTTAACTTAATACTCTAGATGCATGCTGGATAGCGGTCGATGAGTGGAGTAATAGTAGTAGATGCAGAATCGTTTCGATCTACTTGTCACGGACGTGATGCCTATATACATGATCATACGTAGATAACCTCATAATTATGCTCAATTCTATCAATTGCTCAACAGTAATTTGTTCACCCACCGTAGAATACTTATGCTCTTGAGAGAAGCCACTAGTGAAACCTATGGCCCCCGGGTCTATTCTCATCATATCAATCTCCATCACTTTTATTTACTTGTTTTCCATTTTCTTTTTACTTTGCATCTTTATACCAAAAATACCAAAAATATTATCTCTATCAGTTCTCACTCTCATAAGTGACCGTGAAGGGATTGACAACCCCTAAGCGTTGGTTGCGAGTTGCTATCGTTTTGTGCAGGTACGAGGGACTTGCGCGTGACCTCCTACTGGATTGATACCTTGGTTCTCAAAAACTGAGGGAAATACTTACGCTACTGTGCTGCATCACCCCCTCCTCTTCGAGGAAAACCAACGCAAGCTCGAGACGTAGCAGACGTATCAACTCCCCCAAGCTTAAACCTTTGCTTGTCCTCAAGCAATTCAGTTGATAAACTGAAAGTGAAAAAGAAAAACTTTTACGAACTCTTTTGCTCTTGTTTCATAAATAAGCTTAAACAACACCCATGTTTTCAACCAAGATTATAACTAACCATGTCGACAATAACTCTTAAAAATTATATTTACTCATCTCAATGACATAATCAACTAGAGAGCAATGATAAGATATCTCAAATAGCAACACGTTGTCAACAATAGTGGTATCTCGCTAGCCCTTTCTGAGACTGCAAAACATAAATGTAGAGCACCTCTAAAGTTCAAGCAGCGACTAAACATTGTAATTCATGGTAGAAAAGATCCAGTCATGATGCACCCAACATTAGCTACACACAATGCATGAGCATGACAACAGTGCTCCCAGGTTCTGGTGCTTATTTGAGAAGGTGATGACACAACATAAAAGTAAATAGATAGTCCCTTCGCAGAGGGAAGCAGTGATTTGCAGAGATGCGAGAGCTCAAGTTTGAAAACAGAGGTAAATGAAATTTTGAGACATGCACCCTTCTCATTTACTGCACGACCATCAGTTATCAATATCTTCCATGCTAAACAGGCTAGTGGCGGTTCCCAAGCGGAAAAGTAAAGGTTATGACTCCATTGGGAGTTTTTGTTTTATTATTTGTGAGATAAATTATCTTTGCAATTTGGGATTGGGCATCCCTATTACCGCCCTTTTCTCGTGCGATGGCAAGTGAATAAACACTCGACCTGAGAATAACCCGCTTAGCATGAAAGATACCGACTACCTCCTGTCGTTCCATGAACGAACTAGGCACACAAAAAGGATATTTATTTGAAGGTTTTTTTAGAGATGGCACATGCAAATTTACTTAGGACGGTAGGGTAATATCGCATATAGGTAGGTATGGTGGACTCATCTGGAATAACTTGGGTTTCAGGTTTTTGATGTATAAGCAGAGTTCCCACTTAGTATAGGCGAAGGCTAGCAAATAGGTTGAGAAGCGGCTAGCTAGACAGCAACGACGGTCATGAACATGCATTATGCATAGGTAACATTGGATACTAGCATGAGTAGGATATGAACACCATGAACATAAATATCATAGATGCTATCTTGGTTTTGATTCAACTACATGCTTGAACATGTGCCAAGTGAAGCCACTCGAACATTCAGAGGAGGATACCATATCATCATACTACATCACAGTCATTTTAACGCAATGTTGATATCGAAGATAAGCCATTATTCACTCCTAGATACTTATGCATGGCATGAGAAACTATAATTTCTAATTGTCATTGCAAACATGTTTGATCATAATAGGCTGAATCATGGATACTAGGTTAAACATATTTACAAAAAAAGAACAAGTCGAGTTCATACCCGTTTCTCTCTGCCACGGCCAATTCATCTAATATCGTAATTATTGCCTTTCACTTGCATGACCGAACGATTTGAAAATAATAATAGTGCAAGAGTGCTGTGGACTAAGCTAGAATCTGCAAACTTTTTATTCAAAAGTAGAAGACAAGGTAATATGGGCTCTTTGTTAGATCAACTATAATGCAAATGAGAGTCACTCAATATTTTCATCGTGGTCTTCTCATCGGTATGACTCAATAAAAGAAAAGAAATTCAGAGAAACATACTGAAATATTTTTGGTGTTTTTGGTTTTTTCGTAAATAAGCAAATGAAAAGAGAAAAGCAAAAATGAGAAAAACTATTTACACGGGAAAGCTCCCAACAAGCAAAAGAAGAACAAGGAA
Source organism: Triticum timopheevii (assembly GCA_963921465.1). Classification (NCBI taxonomy): domain Eukaryota; kingdom Viridiplantae; phylum Streptophyta; class Magnoliopsida; order Poales; family Poaceae; genus Triticum; species Triticum timopheevii. The sequence goes on along the minus strand of OY997270.1, from coordinate 17,141,221 downwards.
ATCTTTTTGGGTTTTCTTTTTAATGCTACAACAATTTAAACTAGGAGGAAAAAAAAGAAGCAAGACTAATATTTTTGGATTTTCTCAAAGTTTTTCAAACACACAAGAAAAAAGCGATAAAGTAAATTCAACATGGACGATACAATGAAAAAGTATGGACACCGACAATGGGAATAAAAATGTGTGAGCATGAACATAATGTTGGTGGAAATACGTACTCCCCCAAGCTTAGGCTTTTGGCCTAACTTGGTCTAGGGCCACTCGAAGAAGCCGTGAGGTCCAAAGTTCAAGTGCTGGGGAGCAGGCACCTAAGGGTCCCACTGCTGAGGCTCCTCCTGTGCCGCAACTAGGTTGTTCCGGTAAGCGACAATGTCCTCGGGCATAATCCTATATGTGCCCCTGGCAACATGATCAAACAAAGCAGGTGCAGGCAGGGGAATAATATCACGATTTTTCACACTGAAAACTAAGTTATCAGGCATACCAATATCAGGGTAATCAGCAGCAATAAACTGGTGGTCCTCCATAGCCGCTCTATCTAAGTAAGCCTTGGGAAAAGGATGATTATGATGGCGTATCTGCACGTTAAAGTGAGTCGCCAAGAGAGCAGCGTAAATGCCCCCATGTATTTTACCCTTAGATCTGTTAAGGTGAAGGCGACATGCCACAATAGCTCCCAAGCTATAAGTGTTGTCGCCATAAAGTGCGCGATGCAAAACAGCAAAGTCTGGGGCGCTAAGTGCACCCACCTTCTCTCTCGCTAGCAAGCACTTTGCAATAAATGTAGCGAAATAATGCATGGTAGGAAACTGCAAGCTAACAGCGGTGGTGCTCGATACTACTCTTTCATCCCCCACTATCAGAGTATGATAAAAACCTTCAAACTCTGAGGGCTTAGGCTCTACCAAATCCCCATCAGAAGGAAGCATGCACATGTCACAAAATTCAGTAAGTGGTATCTGGTGGGTTTCAGCATATAAATTAAACTGCACCTCGGGGGATTAGTCCTAGAATGAAAATGTAAGTTTTGCACAAAGGAGTTTGTGAGGAGATGATATTGTTCGCAGTCAGCTACGATGAAGTCGGTGAGGCCGGCATTAGCAGCATATTGTGTGAACTCTTAAAGGATTCCAACCCCTTCCATGAACGGATTATGAGTCCACTCGCACGGCCATAGCTCCGCCAACCTCCGGGTATGGAGATCATTGTCAGATGACTCCCCAATAACCCACTTGGAGTTCTTCTTGGAAGCAAACTTCCTAAAGAAACTCATATTTTTTCTATGAACAAAATTCTGAAATATTAGTCCACAAAATTTTTCTCAACAGAACTTCACAAAAATGATAGCAACTACTCATAGGGATGTATATAGGCCATAGCAAGCATTCAAACTACTTAGAACCCTAAGAATTCAACATGCAAGCTCATCTATTAAGCATTCCATATTTCTTTTTAAGAGTAGGTAGAGATAACTGAAACTTCCAATAGTGATCGTCAGAGATTTTTCAATAACATTAATACCATTCACTTGGAATTGTTTCTTCGGAAAGTGCACCATATGCTCATTACCATTGATATGAAAAGTGACCTTGCTTTTATTGCAATCAATAACAGCCTCTGCAATATTCAAAAAGGGTCTACCAAGGATAATCGACATGTTGTCGTCCTCGGGCATCTCAAGTATAACAAAGTTAGTCAAAATAGTAACATTGGCAACAACAACGGCCACATCCTCACAAATACCAATAGGTATGGCGGTCGATTTGTCAGCCATTTGCAAAGATATTTTAGTAGGTGTGAGTTTATTCAAATCAAGTACTTTATATAAAGAGAAAGGCATAACACTAACACCCACTCCCAAAATCACATAAAGCAGTTTTCACATAATTTCTTTTAATGGAGCAAGGCATAGTTGGTATTCCCGGATCTCCAAGTTTTTTTAGGTACTCCATCTTTAAAAGTATAATTAGCAAGCATGGTGGAGATTTCAGCTTCCGGTATTTTTTTCTTATTGGTGATGATGTCTTTCATGTACTTTGCATAAGGAGGCATTTTTAAGATATCAGTCAAGCGAGTACGCAAAAAGACTGCCCTAATCATTTCAGCAAAGCATTCAAATTCTTCATCATCTTTCATTTTAGTTGACTTAGGTGGAAAGGGCATAGGCTTTTGAACCCATGGTTCTCTTTCCTTACCGTGTTTTCTAGCAACAAAATCTCTTTTGTCATATCTTTTATTCCTGGGTTGTGGGTTATCAAGATCAACAGCTGGTTCTATCTCAACATCATTATCTGGTTCTTTATCATTTGTTTGAGTGTCTTCATGAACCTCATCTTTATCTTTTTCATTATCAGAAGGTGAGTGTTCATTACCATATTGGGTTTCAGCATCAGAGATAAAAACTTCATTATCGTTATCACGAGGTTTCTCTACTTCAGGTTCACTAGAGGCATGCAAAGTCCTATCATTTTTCTTCTTCTTTTTCTTTTTAGAAGGACTAGGTGCATCAGTGTTAATTATTTGAGAGTCTTGTTCAATTATCTTTGGGTGTCCCTTGGGATAAAGTGGTTCCTGAGTCATTTTACCTCCTCTAGTTGCTACTCTAACAGCAAAGTCACTTATATTATTGTTCATTTCATCAAGTAACTCCCTTTGAGATTTAGCAACTTGTTATAATTGAGTTTGAACCATAGAGGCATGCTTTGCTACACCTCTAACATCATTCGAGATTCTAAATAACAAGTCACTTAAGCAAGCAATCATATCAGAGTTGTATTTCAATTGTTTCATAACATTTGCATTGAAGTGATCTTGCTTTCTAATATAATTATCAAACTCATAAAGGCATTGACTAGGATGTTTATTATGAGGATCATCACTATCATTGAATTTCATTAAAGATTTTACCTCTACCACCTTAGGTGGTGGTGGCGCTTCAAGCCCATGTATTTCTTCAATAGGTGGTAATTTTTTAACATCCTCGGCTTTAATACCTTTTTCCTTCATAGTTTTTTTTGCCTCTTGCATATCTTCAGGACTGAGATATAAGATACTCCTCTTCTTCGGAGTGGGTTTAATAGGTGTTTCAGGAGGAGTCCAATTATCATAATTTTTCAGTATGTTATTCAATAATTCTTCAGCTTGCCCAATAGTTCGTTCCCTAAAAACACGACCATCACAACTATCTAGGAAATCCCTAGAAGCATCGGTTAGTCCATTGTAGAAGATATCAAATATTTCATTTTTCTTAAGAGGATGATCAGGCAAAGCATTAAGCAATTGGAGAAGCCTCCCCCAAGCTTGTGGGAGACCCTCTTCTTCAATTTGCACAAAGTTAAATATTTCCTGCAAGGCGGCTTATTTCTTATGAGTAGGGAAATATTTTTCAGAGAAGTAATAAATCATATCATGGGGACTACGTACACAACCAGGAGCAAGAGTATTGTACCAAGCTTTAGCATCACCCTTGAATGAGAACGGAAATAACTTGAGAATATAGTAATAGCGAATCTTCTCGTCATGAGCAAAAAGGGTGGCTATATTATTCAACTTAGTAAGATGTGCCACAACAGTTTCAGTTTCATAACCATGGAAAGGACCAGATTCAACCAAAGTAATCAACTCTGGGTCGACAGAGAATTCATAACCCTTATCATCAATAAAGATAGGTGAAGTAGCAAACTTAGGATCACATTTCATTTTAGCATTAAGAGATCTTTCTTTATACTTGCATAATAATTTCTCTAGATCATCTCTATCCTTACAAACAAGAATATCTTTAGTTGCCTCCTCACTCATAGCATAACCTTCCGGTACCTTTGGCAATTCATATCTAGGAGAACTAGTTCTAGGTGTTTCAAGAGTTTCAGTTTCAAGTTCATCATCAGATTCAACAATATCATGTTGTCTTACTCTAGCAATTTGTTCATCAAGAAATTCACCTAGTGGCACATCATCATCAAGCAAGGTACTAGCATCATCATGAGTAGCATCCATAGCAGGTGTAGCATCATCAATAACTTGCGACATATCAGAATTAATAGCATGTGGTGGTGTTGCAAGTTTACTTATACCAGAAGGTGAATCTAAAGCGGAGTTGGATGGAAAATCCTTACGTCCCCTCGTCTTTGAGGGAAAAATCTTAGTCTTAGCATCCTTCAAATTCTTCATAGTGATAATATGAGAATAATCCCAAGTGACTCATATAGCTATGATCCCCGGCAACAGCGCTGGAAAAAGGTCTTGATAACCCACAAGTATATGGGATCGCAACAGTTTTCGAGGGTAGAGTATTCAACCCAAATTTAAAGATTCGACACAAGGGAGCCAAAGAATATTTGGAAGTACTAGCAGCTGAGTTGTCAATTGAACCACACCTGGAGATTAATTATCTGCAGCAAGGTGATCAGTAGCAAAGTAATATGATAGTTTTGATAATAGTAGCAGCAACAATAGTGACGGTAACAGTGATAGCAGTGATTTTGTAGCAGTAACTATATTAGTAGCAACGATAGTAACTTAGGAAGAACAATATAAGGTAAATTCATAGGCATTGGATCGGTGACTCATAGGATGATATTCATCATGAGACAGTCATAACCTAGGGCGATGTGGCGCTA